>CM076967.1:3943513-3968210 GCA_039105355.1 Benthosema pterotum
AGTACATCTGCCATAATGTTCAGAGCGCAAAACGCACAAGTGTGGCCGAAGCGTGAGGCGATTCGTCCTATAGCTGTAACTGGGCTCTCTTCTTTTTTCATAGTGTAATGTTAGTGCTGTTAGTGTAATGGTTTTAGTCTTGGCTAGTCAAAAAAATAGTCATGGCTATTTTTATGTTAGAGTGGCCGTGGACTACTTCTAGTAGTAACAACCCCCCCCCCCCCCCCCCCCCCCCCCTTCATCTCCCTCTCCCCTCCTCTCCCCTCCCCCCTCCCTCTCCTCTCCCCTCTCTGTCCCCCTCAATCTCCCCTCTCCGTCTCTCTTGTGTCCTCTCTGTCGATCCCCCCCCCTCGGAAGCCCGAAATTCAATACGGGTCAGTGCGACGCTGGCCTTTTTTTATTCCTCATATTTCCCATTTCATCCCCCCCCCCCCCCCCCCCCCCCCAAAAAAAATAAAAAAAAAGAATCCAGTTAGCATATTAGAATGAGCCTCCTCCGTTAGGCACACACAGCCTCCTCCTCCTCCTACTTCTCCTCCGTATAGCCCCGGTAGCCACGGCCGCCACAGGCCGCTAGAATAGTGTGGCTTTCCGCTGAGAATAGCCAAGGCTTCCAGCTATTGCTGAAAAAAAAAAAAAAAAAAACTCACGAATCACACACACACATGCATGCGCGCACGGGCACACACACAAACGCACGGGGAGAGGGGGGGGGGGGGGGGGGGGTTGGGCGGTCAAAGGGCACACGGGACGGGACACACGCTGGCGAAACTGGCGGCACTCGATCACTTCCTTCATAACAATAACAGCAGCGGCAACGGCATGACATTTGGAGAGCAGCGGCGGTGATGATGTGATTACCTGTGTTCCTTTTTTTTTCATTTGGCTTGCATTGAGAGAGAGAGAGAGAGAGAGAGAGAGAGAGAGAGAGAGAGAGAGAGAGAGAGAGAGAGAGAGAGAGAGAGAGAGAGAGAGAGAGAGAGAGGAGAGAGAGAGAGAGAGACATAAAGCATGTGCGTGAAACAAACTCTTTGGTCAGTAATCCGGGCCACGTCCAGATCGTGTGTTCTCCCTCCCCACCCTCCTCTCCTTGGTGTTCGGGGCGTTCCAGGGGCGGATGTAACATTTCCCAATAGGAGGGGGGGGGGGCAGAAGAAAATGGCATGGGGGTGGCTTCATTGCCCGTGGCGCGGCGATAAAGTCCCCCCCCCATACCATTTTCAGTTACAGGACTTTTAATAGACGAGTAAAGCATCAATAATAACATCAGTTGTTGTTGAAGTTGCAACAGACACGCAGCATGCATAAAGCTAAAGGTCTGACTCAGAGAGTGCTGACACAGCTGTAGTTAGTCAGTAGCAGTGGTCGTAGTGTTTCAAATCATTTTAAACATAAGCACTTTCATTTGAAACACTGTGGGCCGCTTTGAATGCCATCATGTTTGGTGGGGAAGTCAGGGCATTTAGAGAGGCCCAGTGCCCACCCCCCACCCCCCCATGCCCATGCCTAGATCCGCACCTGGGGGCTGGGGTTCGCTTCCAAAACAAACTCTCGCCTCGCGTAATGTGGGAAATCTGGGAGGCCGAGATATCTGCCCCGCGCACCGTCCACACCCTCGCGTAGGATGTGACCCCACCCTGCCCCCTCCACCCCTACAATCTGCCCCCCTCCACCCCTCCTCCGTACACCAGGGAGGGTTGTAGACAACCTTACAGTCCCAGAACACTAGACATAGTTCTTTGTGACACCATCAATAAACACGGTTGCTTCCTAATTTACCCAATGCATACACATTTACCCATATACGTTTTCCATGTTAAATATTGTTCTCTCAACAAAGTACTTCAATAAGTACATGAGCAATGCAAGGCAACTTAAAGGGGGAACACCACCCATTTTCAATATTTTACGATGTCATTGATGTACCTTCAAGGTGTTGTGTGGACTTGATATAAAAAAAAAGTTCCCCCCATTCTGTGTTCCCAAGAAATGGAGGTCTGAAGAAAACCACTAACATGGTGAAACATCTTGATAACATCATCAAGATGTATTTTCACCATGTTTATTTAGACGCTTCTATTTTCGGAGAGCGTACAAATGCAACCAAATGAACCCGTTAGGGTTCATTTGGTTCCATTTGTACGCTCTCAGAAAAAAAAATGTTGAAGAATGTTGAAAATGGGTGGAATTCCCTTTAAAAATGAATAAAATAAGAAATAAAATAAATAAATAAAATGAAATAAAATAAATAAAAACGAATGAATCTGGGAGTCTGGGAGATCGTGGGTTATTCATCCAATGATAGTTGTGGTTCTGACTAGGGTTGTCCCGATCACATTTTTTTTGCTCCTGATACAATCCTGATCATTCCAGATAGTTTTTCCTCTTCATATACATTTTGCAAATGCATTAAGAAAAAAAAAAAAAATAGACTAAAACTCAAGTCCACCAAATAGCAGAATTCCACAGCAAATTCCACAACATTTATTTACCTGCCATCTGCGCCAACCCCTTACTCATGTGTCGGATCACTGGTTATACTGGTATATTTACCAATACCAAATGGTCTGATAATGACAAATGAGGGCCAATACTGATACGTTTCTGGTACCGATACATTACATTGCCAATACCGGCTATTGTCTCACTTGTTGTCTATTTTGTATTTTTAAAGTATGCATTCTCTGTGATCCTACAACATGAATTCCGTTGAAGTTGGGACGGGACGTTGTGTAAAATGTAAATAAAGATAGAATGCATCGATTTGCAAATCGTTTTCAACCTATATTCAGTTGAATATACCACGAAGACAATATATTTAATGTTCAAACTGATAAACTTTTGTAAATTGATCCCTGCAACCAAAAAAGTCGGGACAGGGATATGTTTACCACTGCTTTACATAACCTTTCCTTCTAACAACACTAAATAAATGTTTGGGAACTGAGGACACTAATTTTTGAAGGTTTGTTGGCGGAATTCTTTACCATTATTGCTTGAATGTTGAAGTTGTTGGGCCGAACCCCATACTTTTTCCGATACCGATACCAATACCGATACCGATCGGGGCATCCCTAGTTCTGACTACTAGAGTTGGTTTTAATCTTTTTGTGACCACCCTAATGGGAGAACTCCTGACAACCAGACACAGTGATATCAGTCCGGCTATACACAAGGTTAGCCCCCCCCCCCCTCCCCACCATCCCCCCCACTCCTCTCATCACCCAGTAGGATGTCGGAAAAGTCTGTGTGATTTTTGTTTTTATTTTCCATGCCAACGGGCGCAGGTTGGCACGCCCTCGCCATGCAGCCCGGTGCCAAGGGCTATAAAAGCACCTAAAAATGGATCTGGTGGAAAAAAAGGGAGAAAAAAAGGTTTTTCTCCTCTAGAAAACTGGGAAAGCTTAGAAAAACAAGGAGAGAGCGAGAGAGAGAGAGAGAGAGAGAGAGAGAGAGAGAGAGAGAGAGAGAGAGAGAAAGAGATTTTTTTTTCTTCCATGAACAATATTTTTTCATCATATTACAATTCAGAAAAAAGTAGCAAAAAAAAGCTGGTCTACAATATCTGCTGTGTTGCCATTTCTTCGTTTTTAATACTTATCATTGTCCATGGATGTCCCTCAATCACCTCGCTAATATAACCAGTCCTTGTCATTTCTTTATGGACTTTGAAAGCAGTTTAGCTGCAGTACCACAATGTCCTGAGGTGGTGTCCCCTGGGCAGTGGCGTTTCTCAGCAATTTGGAGCCCTAGGCAAGATTTTCCCTGGAGCCCCCCTTACCAAATGTACCCATAAGGGTCCATTTGGTAAAGGGGGGGGGGGGGGGGGGGGGGGGGGGGGGGGGGGGGGGGGGGGGGGGGGGGGGGGGGGGGCTCCAAGGAAAATCTTCTGTAAAATGGTGCCCCCCCCAAGGGATGAAATGAACTATTTTTTTTTTAAATTAAATAACATATATGTTTTAAATGTTCAATTAGTTATAGAGGATATGTATAATGTATTCGTCCATATTAGTCTTATTAGCCTGGGATCATTTTAAAGCATGTCTGCTGGTTGCCGCTTCCCCTCCCCTCACCCCCCTCCCCTCATGGTCGCCCAAACAAAATATTTCGTTTTTTCTCCATTATGTTTTATTCATTATATTATCATTTGTGTTTTTTTTTTTCCAGCTATATAATAGCCCCTCCCCAAACTGATATGGTCCAATAACAGCTAAGCATAAAATGTATTAGACAAACCTCTCCACCAATAGTTGTCCTATACCTATATGGTAAAACGTAAAAAAATAAATGTCACACAGACATTTTTGTCCAGTGCATATGTCAGGTCTGGTTATAGAAATGAGCCAGTATATAATGTGTAAATGTAAATGATATTTACTTTGGAATGAATGTGCCGGTCTGGAAACCCATGGTTGGACACTGGGGGGAGGGGGCGGGGCTTACTGTAAGGTATATTAATATTCTAATGTGTTTGCTGGGTAGTCCTTGTTGAGCTTGCCATTGTGTGGTTACCTGACAGTGTAGTACCTGACATAGACAGTGTAGTACACTGGTTTTCAACCTTTTTCATACCAGGGCCCACCATTTATTGAGAATTTGAGCCACGGACCACCATTTGATGACATTTTAGCCCCACAGAGCCCAAAACTAAAGATTTCTTTTGCTTTTGTCCACAATTCCAGGCTGGATTTGGGAAACCAAACAGTCCAACATACAGATCTAAATGACCATTAATCTTCTAATTGTGTAGAATTGGGCTAATTCACATGATGAATATTTTAACTCTTGAGAGTGTAAAAATGAAACCAAATGGACCCGCAAGGGTCCATTTGGTTTCATTTTTACGTTCTCAAGAGTTACATCTATTTAAACAACTTAGCTGGGGACCACCTGGAACCCTCTCAGGGACCACTGGTGGTCCCCGGACCACCTGCTGAAAACCCCTGGTGTAGTAGAAAATGAAAATAAAAAAATAAAAATGGGGAGTCTTTGCATACACAGGACACATGCAGTATTTAATGAGAATACAGCATGGGTCACGCTGACTTTTATCATGTGCACTAATCAGGTATTTTTGGAGGATAAAAAAACAGGAGAGAAACAGGAGAAAATGTGCAGGAGAGGCAGTGAAGTGGAAACAAATTACGCAGCCAGTCGTTTCGAGGAAGCGATCGGACTCAGTTGAATTCGATTGTATCGTGACAGGGCTACATGTGTCTTTAAAATCTTTTATAGCCAATATTCTGCTTATAGTTTTTTTTGTATAATTGCAGTATTACACTCAACAGTCGTATTTTCCCGTCTTTAACGGCACTTCTGCACTTCCGATACGGAGCTCACTGGGTAAAGCCAACCCCCTCGTCGTGCAATATTGCTTAATTCTATTCTATAAAAATGCAAGACAAGATGCTGTATGTCGTGGCCTGGCTAAGGTCTGATGAAGACCATACAAGGCCTTCAACATGTTGTTCTAACTTATTCCCCTGCACATTTTTATTATTGTCTCACTTAGTTGTCTATTTTGCATTTTTAAACTCTGCATTCTCTGTGATCCTACAACACGAATTCCATTGAAGTTGGGACGTTGTGTAAAATGTAAATAAAAACAGAATGTATTGAATGTATTGTATTCTAACAACACGAAATAAATGTTTGGGAACTGAGGACACTAATTTTTGAAGGTTTGTTGGCAGAATTCTTTACCATTATTGCTTGATTCTTTACCATTCTTGTATTACTTAAGTTGAACTTGCTCCAAAACCTGGATGTGTCTTTCAGCATTGATGGTGGCTGTCACAGATGTGTAAGTAAGCCCATGCCATGGCCACTAACACACCCCCATACCATCACAGATGATAAGGCATTTCTGGTTGTTTTTCAAACCAACCTTTCTGAGGTATGGTTTTGCTTTGCATGGTAGAGTTTTAACTTGAAGTCACAGGTGTAGTGACAAATTATGTAAACTGACAATGGTTTTCTGAGTGTTCCTGAGTCCACACAGTAATATCCCTTACACAATGATGTCAGTTTTAATGCAGAGCCACCTGAGGGATCAAAGGTCACAAGTATTCGGTGTTGGTTTTTAGCCTTGTCACTTTAGTATAGAAAGTTCTTCAGATTCTTTGAACGTTTTGATTATATTATGGACTGTAGATGATGAAATCACCAAATTGAATGCAATTGAATGCTGAGAAACATTGTTTTTAAACCGTTGGATGATTTTCTCACAGAATTGTTCACAAAGTGGGAACCTCGCCCCATCTTTGATTGTGAATGACTGGGATGGTCCTGCTATACCCGATCACAATATTAAACTGTTTAAAATGAACCAGTTTACCTGTGGAATGTTCCAAACAGGCGTTATTTGCGCATTCATCACCTTTCCCAGTCTTTCGTTGCCCCTGTCCCAACTTTTTTAAAACGTGTTGCAGTGGTCAAATTCAAATATTTGCACACATTTTTTTTAAATGTATCAGTTTGAACATTACATATCTTGTCTTTGTGGTGTATTGAATATAGGTTGAAAACGAATTGTAAATCAATGCATTGTGTTTTTATTTACATTTTACACAACGACCCAACTTCAATGGAATTTGGATTGTAGAAAACATCCCAGAATGGTTGGACTGAGTGTTTTTTATTCTCGTTTAATGAGAATGGAATTAACGAGTTCGGTCACGCCGACATTCACCAGGTGTGCACTGATACCTGACGAAGGTCAGCCTGACCCAAAACAAGTTGTTCTCCAAGCCTTTGGGCTTGAAATGCACCCTTCTAAAAATGTGCTGTTGTAAAAACAAGGGGCATTGCCTCTAATTGTTATTGTCTCTAGGCTGTATTCTATGCCTTCTTTTTTCTGTTTGATGTCAGCTATAATTATTATTTTTCCACCATAATAATTCCATTGTACCCACTGTATCTTCTATCATTTCCGTCTTTGATTAGTCGCCTTCACAACAACGTATGGCGTGTAGAGATCAGACATTCCTGGAATGTCTGAATAAATGTTGTGGGTTGCAGCCTCAAAAAATCGGCAAATTGAAATGTCGTTCTGTTGGCATTCACTGTTCTTTTGAACTTCAAATGTTGGCAGGTAACAGGTGTGTGTGACAGTCACAGGTGTGTGTCACTCAGTCACAGGTGTGTGCCACTCAGTCACAGGTGTGTGTGCCACTCAGTCACAGGTGTGTGCCACTCAGTCACAGGTGTGTGCCACTCAGTGTGCCCGGCACATAAGCATGGATGGGTCCTGTCAGTTTATTTACTTTTAGAGTTTATAACACCATATCTTCAGAATCTGCCTCAAAGCAACGTTCAATTCTCCGTTTTAGTAAAAGTTTTATGGGATGTAAGCCACATGTTTAGCAGCGCTAGCCTTGCCTTATTGCAGGGGTTTTCAATAGGTGGTCCGGGACCACCAGTGGTCCCTGAAAGGGTTCCAGGTGGTCCCCAGCTAAGTTGTTTAACCAGATGTAACTGTTGAGAATGTAAAAATGAAACCAAATGGACCCTGGCGGGTCCATTTGGTTTCATTTTTACACTCTCAAGAGTTAAAATATTCATCATCTTAACTAGCCCAAATGTACACAACTAGAGATCTATGTTTGCCTGTTATGTTTCCGAACTCCAGCCTGGAATTGTAGATAAAAAAGAAGAAATCTTTGGGTTTTGGGTCTGTGGGGCTAAAATGTCCTCAAATGGTGGTCCGTGGATCAAATCCTGAATAAATGGTGGTCCCTGAGATGAAAAAGGTTGAAACCCCTTACCTTATTGCAAAGGCGTCTAATCAAGGATTAAAACCATATAAGATGCAATACCAATTGGCATTATTAATGTGGAGACAATGATTCCCAATCCCCAAAGCTAATTATTTTGCTGTACTTTGCTGTAATGTCTGAAGAAATGCACAGAATTAAAAACAATCTAAATGTGTGTTTTTATACCATAAAGAAATGAATGAAAAAATCAAAGAAATTGCATAAATTACCCAAAATAAATAAATAAATAAATGAATGAATGAATGAATGAATGAATGAATGAATGAATGAATGAATGAATGAATGAATGAATGAATGAATGAATGAATGAATGAATGAATGAATGGACAACTTTTTTTCCAAATGCATTGTGGGCATTGGATAGATTGTCAATTTTCACTCTAGTTTGGGTCTCTGCGGAAAAGGTTTGTAAACCACTGCGTGAGCGGCTCAAATACGGTACAAATTAAACCCGGTACGCTCATCCTCGTGGTCTGAAGGCCACGCGGCTCATTATTATCAGAAAAGTGACAGAAAACAGAATCCGCCTCCAACGGGTAGAGAGCGGCCAAACATTTCATGGCTTCACTGTTAGGAAATGGAATATGGTCTTATATACTGTATTTCATTGTGCGACGCAGACAGACAGACAGACAGGCAGACAGACAGACAGACAGACAGACAGACAGACAGACAGTCAGACAGACAGACAGACAGACAGACAGACAGACAGGCAGACAGACAGACAGACAGACAGACAGACAGACAGACAGACAGACAGACAAACAGTCAAGGACGACTTGCTTTTGCTGTGAAGACCGTTGTTATGTTTTATCCATTAAGACCTGGGTCTTTTTTATGCGTCTGTGCTACCTTATAGCTTTTAGGCTAGTAGTTCCTGACACCAGATTATAGCTGCAGCAACATTCTAGCTTTTGACGCTAGATTCTACAGTAGTTTCTGACACTAGATTCTAGTTATTGACACTAAATGATAGTTTCTGATGCTAGGATCTACTTTTTGACACTAGAATCTAGTTTCTGACGCTAGAATCGAGTTTTTGACACTAGATTCTATAGTTTGACACTATATTCTAGTTTTTCTGAAAAGTCTGTGTCCCTGTGTCAGTGATGCTGACATATTTCAAGCCAAGGACCACCAGAATCATTCATATTTGGCCGCAGACCCCCATCTGAAAACATGTTCTTAGGGATCCCCCAGAAGCAAAAAATTGGAGTTAAAAATGTTTGCTTCCAAAATAATGTATTCAGAGATTTGCCGCACATTTTCACAATTTTTCAAAAATAGCAGAACTACAAGCTCATATCGCGCCACCGAGTGGCGCGATATGAGCTTGTAGATCTGCTTTTTTTCAACAGATAAAACACCAAAACGCGTTCAGTACACAAAGGGTTTAAACCATTGCGTTTAAACGGTTTTGCCGTTGAAACATAAGCAGTTCTGCATGCGCCTGGCGTGGCAACGGAGCTTGTAGATTCCAAATGCATATAACATGTTTGGCGTGTAAAAGGTCTTAGCGCTGACATTATTAGAAATATCAGAAGACTTTGTGAGAACAAAGATAAAATAACGCCGTACGCTTTGAAGGAGCATTCAGTGATTTGGGTCATTCGGAAAACCCTTTCCGATTGCTCCCTCGGTTCCAAGATGTGCACATGCACGTGCTCGACAGTGTGTGTGGGGGGACGGGGGGGCAACAGGCCAATAGCACCTACACCAAGCCATAAAGCCATAATGAGACCACGAGACATGATAAAAGCGAGGCCTGACGTTCCTGCGCCGTTCAAGGCCGCCTCTGTGGAACGGAGAGGAGCAGGTGTTTTGTGTTCTGTTCAAAGTGGGGGAAAAAAATTGCCCATTCAACTTCCAACTCCATTGAGGCCTCAGACCAGATTCTATGAATCTTTCAGAGGCGCTCTACGTATTAAAGGCATACCGAGTAACTTTTTCATTGACACAAATATAAGTCAGGGGTTTTCAACCTTTTGATACCAGGGCCCACCATTTATTCAGCATTTGAGCCACGGACCACCATTTGAGGACATTTTAGCCCTACAGACCCCAAAACTAAAGATATCTTTTGCTTTTGTCCACAATTCCAGACTGGAACTACTGTACATTCTGTAGTTGTCTAGACTTGGGCTAATAAGATGATGAATATTTTAACTCTTGAGGGTGTAAAAATGAAACCAAATGAACCCACAAGGGTCCATTTGGTTTCATTTTTACGTTCTCAAGAGTTACATCTGGTTAACCAACTTAGCTGGGGACCACCTGGAACCCTCTCAAGGACCAATGGTGGTCCCCGGACCACCGGTTGAAAACCTCTGACATAAACCATTCCTTGCAAATGACGTCAAAAACATGTGATCCTGAGTGGTCCTTGATTACAAGGACCACTCAGAATGTGACTTAAAGCGCAAGGAATACTGGGAAATGTAGGACTCAGTTTAAAGCCTGCAGTACCGGCAGTGACCGCCAGTCAAAGTTACCTAGTAAACATTCAAGGGTTTCACAATTTTTTTGAATCCCATGTTTTTTTTAGCAGGACAAATTTGGGAGGGTCCTAGACATAAAAAGGATTAAAACATATATATAAAAATATACAAAAACACAACACACAAAAAAAAACATCACACCCATGTGAAGGGGGTGGGGGCGCTCTTATAATCATACATTATCACTTTCCAGCCAATCGCAATGGGCAAACTTGCAACACACACAACGTTGCTGGGCCAATCAGATCCTCTCATATCATAACCCACAAAGCTAGGCCTAGAAGAGACTGAAAATAAAGTAAAGTAAAGTAAAGTAAAGTAAAGTAAAGTAAAGTAAAGTAAAGTAAAGTAAAGTAAAGTAAAGTAAAGTAAAGTAAAGTAAAGTAAAGTAAAATAAAATAAAATAAAATAAAATAAAATAAAATAAAATAAACAACACCCACCATGACTCCGGTGAACAGGCAGACCGTCTTGCCACAGCTGGTCTGGGGGGACACGTCGCCATAGCCCACCGTCAGGAAGGTGATAGCGATCAGCCACAGGGCCGTGTCCATGTTCCTGGTGCTGGTCACCTCCCATGTCTGCCTGCAGGGTGGAGACAGTCAGCGGCGGTAGCCGTGTTAAGGCTTTCTACCACATTATTCTTTTTCATTTATTTTTATCTTTCTTTTTTTTAATATTACACTGGGAGAACATGTGAGGGTATCTACCCTAGGGGACACGGGGAGAACATGTGAGGGTATCTACCCTAGGGGACACGGGGAGAACATGTGAGGGTATCTACCCAAGGGACACAGGGAGAACATGTGAGGGTATCTACCCTAGGGGACACAGGGAGAACATGTGAGGGTATCTACCCTAGGGGACACGGGGAGAACATGTGAGGGTATCTACCCTAGGGGACACGGGGAGAACATGTGAAGGGTATCTACCCTAGGGGTAAGACGATGACACTACCCATCATATTTCCTGGTGGCTAGCTGCCATTCGAATGACGGCACCAGTGGCGAAACAGCGTCTGGTAAAACTGAGACGCCTACCCAAAACAGCACAATGTGAGAATACCATTGCATTCAGCGGCGATGGCAGTCAAATGTCAAGAGAGTTGTTATCGTGCAGCGACGGTAAAGGTTAGCTGAGTGTTGTTTTCTCTCCCTCCGTCGATAACACAATGACACACAGGCCTTATCAGCGACCCCATGGAACAAACGTGTGTGTGTGTGTGCTATTTGGAAGAGTATAGGGGCTTTTCGCTTTTTGTACGCGTGTTCTTTTTTTTCGGTGTCGGTAATATGAATGGAGAATGGACATGTTAAAGGAGAATTGCACACCAAAAGTTTGACTTCCAAATGGACCCTTGCGGGTCCATTTGGTTTCATTTTCACACTCTCAAGAGTTGACATATTCATCATCTGAATTAGCACCACTTAATTAAGAAGTCTACACTGTTTTCTTTGCAAAATCAAGTCAGGAATTGTGGACAGAACCAAAAGAATTCTTTGGTTTTAGGTTTTGGGGGCTAAAATGTCCTCAAGTGGTGGTCCGTGGCTCAAATGCTTTATAAACGGTGGTCCCTGGTATCAAAATGGTTGAAAACCCCTGTTTTAGCCTGAAAACATTTGAGAATGCACACCACGGAGCTCGACAAGTTGTCACGCAAACGTGTGTGATTTCTTTGTGTGTTTTTCTTGTCCGTTTGTAATGTTTTCCTTTCCCTTTCGTAGAGCTAATGTGATTCTTTCGTGTCCTGATTCGATCGCTGACCCGCACGACCCCCACGGCTGGCTGGCCCGCCCGCCAACCGACCGACCGACCGCACAACGTTGTTTTAAAGAGGCGCTTTATAAATAAACTCTGAGAGGGAGAGAGACAGAGAGGAAGACTGTGTGTGTGTGTGTGTGTGTGTGTGTGTGTGTGTGTGTGTGTGTGTGTGTGTGTGTGTGTGTGTGCGTGCCACTCAGACAGCAAAGTGATTGTCATTGGATCTGTAATTAGAAATCTGCTCTCCGAAATAGGGAAGTCAAATTGACCATCAACATGCGAGGCGGGACGGGGGGGATGGCGGGCTACCAGGACTCAGTGTGTGTGTGTGTGTGTGTGTGTGTGTGTACGCCGTTTGGTCCAATGCCGAACTGACACTCAAGACATTATAGTTGGGTTATATCGCAGGGGTTTTCAACAGTGGTTCCAGGGACCACCAATGGTCCTTGAGAAGGTTCCAGGTGGTCCACAGGCTAAATGATGGAAAGTCGGTTAACCATAATGTAACTCTTAAGAATGTAAAAATGAAACCAAATGACGTTTACACTCTCAAGAGTTAAAATACACCGCGTTCCAAATTATTATGCAAATCATGTTTTTGTTTGATTTTCCAACATATTTGATGCAAATGATGATCAGCATAATTTTCAAGTCATTAGCTGTCAATTCTTATTTCAAATGTTATTGAACAAACCTCCTAATGAAAACAGAATTTAGAAAATAAATTAAACACTTAAAAAGCTCTGTTCCAAATTATTATGCACATCATATTTTCAAGACATTTTCTAGTTTGTAAAGAACTGAAAATAGTAATTTGTTGAATTCATAGCAATAATGAGGTCATATGTACTGGGAAAAAAAGCTATTTCAATCCAAAACATGTTAACAGGTCCAGTTACATGTTAACATGGGACCCCTTGTTTGATAGCAGCTTGCGTCCATCAAACTTGTGAGTTTATGGAGAGTTTCTGCTTGAATGTCTTTGCAGGATGTCAGAACAGCCTCCCAGAGTTGCTGCTTGGATGTGAACTGCCTTCCACCCTCATACTGTACATGAAGACAAATTTTCAAACAGGCTTGTTCACTGATGAGTGCCGTCCAATAAGGCTGCGACGTCAGCAAGTAGGTGGCGGAGACATGTTCTGGGCCGGAATCCTAGGGGAAGATCTGGTCGGCCCCTTTAGGGTCCCTGAAGGTGTGAAAATGACTTCTGCAGAGTATGTTGAGTTTCTGATTGACCACTTTCTTCCACTGTACAAAAGCGAAGAATCATGCTTTCTGAAACAAAATCATCTTCAAGCACGACAATGCACCAACTCATGCTGCAAGGAATACCTCAGCTTCATTGGCTGCTATGGGCATAAAAGGGGAAAAAAATCATGGTGTGGCCCCCATCCCCCCCTCCCCCTGACCTCAATCCTATTGAGAATGTGTGGAGCATCCTCGAGCGAAAGATCTAAAGGGGCCGACCAGGTCTTTCCCTAGGACTCCGGCCCAAAACATGACTCCGCCACCTCCTTGCTGACGTCGCAGCCTTGTTGGGACATGGTGGCCAAACTGGCCATGCACCAACCATCCACTACTCCATCCATCTGGACCATCCAGGGTTGCACGGCACTCATCACTGAACAAGACTGTACTGAAAAATGTACAGTATGAGAGTGGGAGGCAGTTCACATCCAAACAGCAACTCTGGGAGGCTGTTCTGACATCCTGCAAAGACATTCAAGCAGAAACTCTCCATAAACTCACAAGTTTTATGGACGCAAGCTGCTATCAAACAAGGGGTCCCATGTTAACATGTAACTGGACCTGTTAACATGTTTTGGATTGAAATAGCATTTTTTCCCAGTACATATGACCTCCTTATTGCTATGAATTCAACAAATTACTATTTTCAGTTCTTTACAAACTAGAAAATGTCTTGAAACTATGATGTGCATAATAATCTGGAACAGTGCGAAACGCACTGTTCCAAGTTTTTAATTTATTATCTAAATTCTGTTTTCATTAGTAGGTTTGTTCAATAACATTTGAAATAAAAATTGACAGCTAATGACTTGAAAATTATGCTGATCATCATTTGCATCAAATATGTTGGAAAATCAAACAAAAACATGATTTGCATAATAATTTGGAACGCGGTGTATTCATCATCTTAAAATTAGCACCGCTTAATTCAGAATTTTACACTGTTTTGTTGGCAAAATCCAGCCTGGAATTGTGGACAAAACCAGTTATAGGTCTTTTGGGTCAAAATGTAATCAAATGGTGGTCCGTGCTCAAATGCTGAACAAACGGTGGTCCCTGGAGTCAAAAAGGTTGAAAACCCCTGATATAGCAGTTTGGGAAGGGGCTTTCTGAAAGGTCAGTTGTCGTCCGTCATGCTTGTGCATCATGCACCGTCATCGATGCTGTCCATTATCCGTTTCTTTATTTGCAAACAGCATGAATCTCCTGCTAGCTTGTATCCTCACGTTACTGTGCGTTCTCATGTAAACAGAGCTGCCCCATTTAAACAGACCTGAAATCTGATTTTGTTTTTCTACATAACCTTGGAGGAAAAAAATGTCGCTGTTTGTCCCGAAGAGGCAAAACATTGACACTGTTTGTTTACAAAAAATAAGGGGGGAAAAAGACAACAGCTCTTTTGTTATAACATGTATGAAACAATGCAATGTGACATCATCACTCTGTTTACAAAACACTGTACCTGCTCCAACTGTACACACTTTCCCTGTTTGCAACTGTGTTTTATTATTGTATTGCATTCGTGACATTTGCTTTGGCCAATGTTGTTTTGTTGTTGGTTTTCCCTTGTCAATAAAGCTCCTTTGAATCGAAAAGCAGGAGGAGCGAAAGGGGGGCCACGTTGCGGCATACACCACAGCATACGTCGCGACGGGTGGCCAAGCGGTCACGACTAATTCCTGTTATTTTTTTTTTTATTTCAATGTCTCTCTTTGAAAATGGCGTACCTTTCACACAGCGTCAGCATCCAGGACGTGGTGAGCCAGAAGGCCAGGATGAAGGCGGTGAGCGTGCGAGCAGGATACTTGTTCATCAGCACCTTGAGCACGAAGCGGAACGTGAAGTCGATGTTGTTCAGAGAGCGATGCTCCTGACGATAAAAAGGAGGACAAAAACAAGTGAGCCCTTCACTAAGCCCCTCCCCAATGCGGCCTTGAACCAACGTTAGAAGCACGTTAGACCAGGGAAGCTGGCAGCTGCATAGCAACAAATTTTAAAGTACGTGGATTGGCATTGGACAGTGAACAAGTGACCCCACCCCCACAAACAGGCTCATTGAACTTGGAACGTGTCATTTTTTGTGACGAACAACGCTACAGCCTCCTGTATAGATATAGACTGGGTACATCACTACCGCGTCATACTAAACCTTTCTGGGTTGATCTTCATGTATTTTTTTAAGTCCTCTAGAATCCAGTTTTGTGTGTTGTATGTTTGTATCGCGCGTAATTAATGAGATAATTAGCATAACTGAGTCACAAAACTTGCAGAAAATGGATTCTGCAGGGAAAAAAAATAAACTGGCCTACATACGTTCAGAAACCTAAATTGTAGATTAGTTTCTCCACCTTAAAAGGGATAGTTAAGATTTTTTTAAGTTAAACTCTATGAAATACTTAATAATAGATTGTGTAGTTGTAGCCTGGTCTAGCCCTCAATCCCCGGCCCCTCCCACGCCCGTCCACTGCTGTTCTACGTCACATCATTTAGAGCGACGCCCACACCGGAAGGTTCACTCCCACAATTTCTCTGGCGTGTTATCCGTCAATAACAGAAATAATTGACTGTTAATGTCCACAGCTGGCATTGACCACGCTGTTTCCGCCTCTGTTTCCGGCCCTGTATCCGGATCCGTCCTCACTGCTCCCGCCTCCTCCCGTCGATCTCTAGTCACTCCACTCTACTCGCAAACATACACACTCGGTCACCACAGCGCCCCCCCGAGCTGGGGAGGGCTTACTTCAGTCTCTGAGGCTCCTCCAAGCCCCAGTTCAATTACCTCTAGATATGGATTAAATCACACTATAATAAACAATGCAAACCCACACCACCTTCATAACTTAAATGGTGCCCCAATCCCTGTCATCATCACTCACAGACCATGCACTAATATTGCAAAACTAGTACTCAAAAGGGAATTTTCTGCACGCTCTCTAATTAATTTGTCTACTCCACACACTCTCTGTATAAAAGCCCCCCCCACACAGGCCACAATTCCTGTTACTATAGGCCTGTTAAATGTCAGATCCTTAGTGCAAAAGTCATTTATTTGTAGAGATTTTATTCAAACAAACAATTTAGATATATTTTTTATAACTGAGTCTTGGCTATGCCCAGGCGATCTGTCTACTTTAAATGACACCTGCCCACCTAACTTTTTGAGTTTCAACCATCCCAGAGGCTCCGGCCGTGCTGGCGGCCTGGCTATAATTTATAGGGAACATTTTAAAGCAACTACTGTAAATTTTGGCACCTTTTCCTCATTTGAGATTTTTAGCTTTGTTCTTAAAGACAAATCACCAATCTTATTTGTTTTAATTTATAGACCCCCCAAACTCTCCGGCTTTTTAGATGAATTTGCAGAGCTACTCTCGGTTATAATGTCACAATACGACCACATGTGTATTTTAGGTGATTTCAACATCCAATTGGACCGTCCGTCCTCAGCTCTTGTTGCTGATTTCATTTCGCTTTATGAAGCTTTCAACCTAGTTCAGCACATTACTGGGCCCACTCATACAAAAGGCCACACACTTGATTTGGTCCTGTCCCATGGTCTCCCCCTTCACAATACCAATGTTGTAGACTTTCCCCCTTCAGACCACAAAGCTATTCTCTTCCAGACTCTACTCCCCTCCCCCCCCTCCTTACCCCCCCCCGTCCTCCCGCTCACGAGTATTCAAACCAAATGCTGGTCTCTTATTTCAACAGGCCTTTCCGAATGTGTCCACTACTTTTCAGCCCTCACAGCTCGCTGTAAATGATCTCGTCTGTGATTTCGAAACTACATGTACGCAAATTCTCGACTCCATCGCTCCTTTTAAAACAAAATATCTAAAGCCGAAGCCTTCACCGTTCTAAACGATCAAACCAAAATTATTAAAAGACACTGTAGACAGGCGGAACGAAAGTGGAAAAAGGATATGCTCCCGTCCTCATATAGCACTCTCAGAGACCTGATGCTGACGTATCAATCAACCGTTAAGTCCGCAAGAGACGAATACTTCGCCAATTTAATCGCCTCCCACTCCCACAACCCCAGGGTGTTGTTCCAATCTATAAACTCTGTTATAAACCCTCCGGCCAATCAAACCCTAGAAGCCTCCCCCGAGTTGTGTGAGGCGTTCCTGAAACACTTTGTGGGCAAAATTGAGGGAATCAGGCAGCAGCTCTCTGTAGGCCATTCTCTACCTGAGCCCAGCCCAACTCTAACCCCTAAGCTGTCCTCATTTAACCCAATTACCCTCACTACTCTCGTTGAAACCATAGCTCTCATGAAATCTTCATCATGCCCCCTGGACATCATTCCCACCCATTTCCTTAAGGAAAACTTAATGACTGTGGCTCCCACCATTCTTTCTATTTTAAATTGCTCCCTATCCACCGGCATTTTCCCCACCAATTTTAAAAATGCCCTGGTTCAGCCTCTTTTAAAGAAACCCTCACTGGACCCCTCTGTTTTAAACAACTTCCGTCCCATTTCGAAATTACCATTTTTAGCAAAACTATTAGAAAAAATAGTTTCCACCCAACTGATTTCTTTTATGAATCTTAACTCTGTTTTTGAAAAATTTCAGTCTGGTTTTAGGCCTCTACACAGCACTGAAACAGCTCTTTTAAAGGTCACCAACGACTTTATCTTAATAGTTTTCCTGCCGAAGACGCGCAGCTCGTGGACCTCCCGTGGAGAACCCCACTGCCGGTCACGCGGACGGCTCGTATCACGACGAGATGTAGATTTCATTCTTTAATCCAACTATTAGTCCGTGCGCATCGTCTGATGATCATCCCGTTGCTAACTTTCATTTGGAACAGAATTGAGCGACAACTCTTTTTTTTTTGTCCCATTCACTTCCATTCAATCCAATGCATTCAAACGGCTCTCCTGTGTTTTCGCTCTGAATGGGGTTGTCGCACTGGTGAATCAACTAGCGCTACACGGCTCTTCCTGACTTGTGACCCGGATGTATATGGGCAGATCGCCAGATGACCGATTAGGCAAGACAACAGACACAGCATAACAGAAACAGCACATCCTGTTTAGGAGATCTGAGCTTCAAATAAGGGCTTTTTTACCGATCGAACTGGTTTGAGCCGCGGCAATGGAGAGGAAACAAAGAAGGTCCCCCTAGCGGTCAATGAGTTAAATGCCGACTCAGGCAACCCATCTATTTTATTCTTGCTAGACCTAAGCGCCGCCTTTGATACAGTTGACCATACAATTTTAATTGATCGCCTGGAAAATCTGGTTGGTATAAATGATGATGCGCTAAGCTGGTGTCGCTCTTACCTGACCGACAGAAGCTTCTCCGTTGTAATTGGCGAAGCATCCTCCTCTCGTGCCCCCTTTAACTGTGGAGTGCCACAGGGGTCAATCCTAGGCCCTCTACTGTTCACGATATACATGCTCCCAATAGGCGACATCATCAGAAAGCATGGGATTGATTTCCACAGCTATGCTGATGATACGCAGCTTTATATCCCCCTTAGACCTGGTGTCACCGGTGATGTATCCCGCCTTTTGACCTGTCTTGTCGACATAAAAACCTGGATGTCCCAGAGTTTCCTACAGCTAAATGAATCCAAAACAGAAATCATCATCTTCGGCCCCCCTAACATCACCCATTCATTCATCCCTGAACTCGGCTCACTCTCCTCCAACATTACCCAATCTGCCCGTAACCTTGGGGTCTTCTTTGACCCTGATCTATCATTCAACACCCAAGTCACTAAAGTTGTGCAATCCTGTTATCTACACATTAGAAACATCGCCAAAATAAAATCTTTTCTTTCATACGCAAACCTGGAAACGTAATTCATGCTCTTATTTCATCACGCATTGACTATTGTAATGCACTCTACTCTGGTATCAGTAAACGAAATATATCCCGCCTCCAGATGGTGCAAAATTCTGCAGCGCGCCTCCTCACAAACTGCAGAAAACGTGAACACATCACACCCATCCTGGCTAACCTTCATTGGCTCCCCATATCATTTCGAATAAATTTAAGATTTTACTTATTACTTTTAAAGCCTTACATGGTCTAGCCCCGAGCTATATCTCTGATATGCTACTGCCATACAATCCTGCACGTGCACTTAGATCGGCAGATAGGGCCCTTCTAGTTCCCCTCAAAACGCGCCGCGCCACTCGTGGTGACCGGGCTTTTTCAGCTCGGGCACCCCTTTTGTGGAATGCCCTGCCCCTGCCCTGAGGCTAGCTGAGTCGGTGGGGTCGTTTAAATCAGGCCTAAAAACCCACTTATACTCTAAGTGCTTTGCTAGCACCTAGAGTACAAGTCGTTGCCCACCAGGGCTACGACTATTGTTGATTGTTATTGTTCCTTGTTTGTATGCTGTTCCTGCTGCTAACTGTTGTTGTTTATATTGTTTTTGACTAGTTGTTTTTCATGTTCTTGCCTGACATTGTAAAGCACTTTGTGATGTAGTGTCTAGAAAGGTGCTATATAAATAAATTTCATCATCATCATCATCATCACTTGAAGGCCACTTTCCAACGTGCGTTAGTCCAGGCTTTCCCGTTTTCGCGCAACGCGAATGAAAATGAAAGCCTGGGTGTCGAGGCTAGTGTAGTTGTAGCTAATTTCCTTTTTTCAGGGATCTGGGTGCAAAAGTAATGTAAAAAAGTAATATGTAATACACTATATATTACTTTTGCATCCAAGTAATAAGTAGTGTAATATTATTACTTTTCTAAAGGGTAATAAGTAATAAGTAGTGTATTACTTTCCTAAGTAATATTCCCCAACCCTGGTTTTGGGTTACCCTGAATCCAGGCTCTCATCTCGCAGCGCGGATGGAAGCCTGGAGACCGAGGCTATAGGACATTCCTGGAATGAGTAATAATGTGTTAATGATTTTGACCGCTACGGTGATTGCCTCATTGCAGCCGCACTTCCGGTAAGAGGAGTTGTTCTGACAATGCAGCAACTTAAAGGGGAATTCCACCCATTTTCAAAATTTTCCTGAGAGGATAAAAATGTGACACCAAATGGACCCTCTCAGGAAAAAGGGGTCGGAGAGAAAAATCATAACATGGTGAAATACATCTTGATGATGTCATCAAGATGTATTTCACCATGTTAATGATTTTTTCAGACCTCCATTTTTAGAAAATACAGAATTGGGGGGGGGGTCATCATGTCCACACAACATCTCTAGGGTATATTAATGACATATTGACATGTTGAAAATGGGTGGAGTTCTCCTTTAAAGTGCCTAATGGCGTGGTGTGGCGTGTTGGGTCCACTACCTGTAGGAGGCGCTGAGCAGCACCTTGCTGTGCAGCAGGATGGCACGGTGCACCAGGTACAGCCTGAGGAACATCAACAGGGACAGCAGCAGCTCCACGTCGGCCGCCGCCCGGCCCAGACGGGCCGACACGCACAGCACCCCTAGTGGCCACGAAGAGGACGACGAGTTCTTGGCGGCGACGGCACCGCTGGCCTCTGTTGGGTAAGGCTGGGAGTGGAGAGGGAGAGATTTGAATGTGTGTGTTTGTGCTAGAGATGTCCCGATACTCTATCACAGGGGTTTTCAACCTTTTTTTTCATCCCAGGGACCACTATTTATTCAGGAGGATATTTAGGCCACAATTCCAGGCTGGATTTGGGAAACAAAACAAGCAAAACATACACTCCTAAACGGCTGATTCAGATGATGAATATTTTAACTCTTGAGAGCGTAACCAGGTGTAACGCTCTCAAGAGTTACACCTGGTTAACCAACTTAGCTGGGGACCACCTGGAACCCTCTCAAGGACCACTGGTGGTCCCCGGACCACTGGTTGAAAACCCCTGATCTATCAGTGTTGGTGAAAAAAGGATCAGATCGGCCCCTTAAAGGTAGGGGAAGTGATCTCACTTTTGTCAGATATCACCCAAAAAAGAAATCTGTTAAAATGCTCTATTATAAGGTGTGCAGACCATATATGGAGTTTCCCCCCCTCCCCCACGTTAGCAGAGGAACTAATAAAAGTTCCCCAGGTGGAGGGTGAATTCTCCTCCAATCAGGATCGAGCATTGTGTAGTACCAGCCTGGTGCACTAGGGCGCCCAAGAGTAGCTACACTATCTGAACTTGCTACATAGTGTAGCTACTCTTGGGCGCCCCCATAGTGCACCAGGCTGGTACTACACAATGACTTTCAAATCACTTACCCTACCTTTAATTTGGTCATTATTGGATTTTATGTATCGCCAATTCTGTCAGTCTAATCCATGGGTTTTCAACAGGTGGTCCGGGGACCACCAGTGGTCCTTCAGAAGGTTTCAGGTGGTCCCCAGGCTAAATATTGGAAAGTTGGTTAACCAGATGTAACTCTTGAGAGTGTAAAAATGAAACCAAATGGACCCTTGAGGGTCCATTTGGTTTCATTTTTACACTCTCAAGAGTTAAAATATTCATCTGAATTAGCACCACTTAATTAAGAAGTTTACACTGTTTTGTTGGCAAAATCCAGCCTGGAATTGTGGACAAAATCAAAAGAATTCTTTTCAGTCCCAGTAGGTGAATGCAGGGTGGACTGGCACATATTTTCCCACCGGGACAATTTTGCCTTTGCCAGGCCACCCTGGTGGGGGAAGCTGGTTAACCAGATGTAACTCTTTGAGAGCGTAAAAATGACCCTCAAGAGTTAAAATATTCATCATGTGAATTATCCCAACTTAGTCTACACAACTAGAGAATGTAGAAGATTAATGGTCATTTTGATCTGTATGTTCCAGGCGAGCATCTAGCACATTCTAGTGCATTTTGGATCTTGGCAGTTGGCAACACTGCCTCCAGCAGCGCGAGGCAGTGCCCTGGCGCACAGGAGTGAACGGGAATATGGCAACTCTCCTACTTGAAGGCTCTGGTGTAGGACACCTTTTCTTTTTTGAAGGATAGAAACACTAGTTTGCCTGGCCTGGGCCTGGCGCCCTAGCGGCCTGCCCTGGACTTTTCAAAAAAAAAACAAAAAAAACAAACAAACAAAAAAAAAATGTCCAGGCCACTAGGTGGCGCAGGCCACCGGGAAAACTCCCTGTACTCCAGATGGCCAATCCGCCCCTGATGGTTACTTACCGGGGGTCTGGCCAGGGGCCGGCGGTCCAGCAGGTCCCAGTAGGTTCCCACAGGGTGGATAGCACACACCAGCAGCTCCACACCGATGCCCAGCAGCCTGTGGGCTGTCATGGAGATACGCCAGTCCACCTGGTTGTGATCTATGACGAACAGCTGCACCAACACACACACACACACACACACACACACACACACACACACACACACACACACACACGCACACACATACACGTTCACAGAATGTCTTTAAAAATGTGGTGCAAATCTTTGAATCGTTTCTCGAATGATTCAAAGGTTTGTGCAACATATTCACCGTTTCTCAAAAACATCAGTCTGCAAGCTCATAGCGCGCTGTGAGCTTGCAGACCAGATATTTTTTCAACTGCCGATGATGCTAAGTAATGCTAAGTAATGCTGATTAATGATAACAATGCTAAGTACGTAAGGCGTAAGGCTATTCGCGGGAGGCGGGTTGATTTTTGATTTTTATTTTATTTTTTCAGCCCCCATGAGCACGGACGCAGGATGATGCCTCTGGGATACTTTTATGAGACTTTCCAGCCAGGCTCATTTCACTCCAATGTAAATATAGTGGACTTTACATGTTAAATACTGGATCATTTTTGGAACCAGACCTTCAAGAGAGGGTGCCGTGATTTTTGTTTTTTTTTCCAATTTTGTACATGTTTAAGAGGTGACCGTATGTAAATAGACCCCTTGGGTGTTTTTTATGTGCAATGATGTCTTCACTTTGTATTTAGGGTTTCTACCTGGGATGAACCTTTACAGCCAAACGTGCCAATGAAAAAAACTTCAATATAGTGACATCACATGCTCAGCCCCTCCCCTAACTCCTCCCCCTTTATCATGCAACTAAAGCTGTGGGCGTGGCTTCAGTTCAGGTGGATCTCCACCCATCACCACCCACCAGGCAAACCAGGCATACTTAATGAACTGGTAGGGTGGAATCATAAAAAATACAGTTTAACAAACACTGTACACTTTTTTTGGGAAAAAATCTTACTCTTCATGTAACATTAATACCTGAGGGTGATGATCATGTTTTAGGGAAGAAAAAAAAATCACGGCACTCCATCTTTCAAAATATGTTCCAAATCCATCAACAAGGCATGCCCTATGCAGTGGAAAAATGTGTGTGTGGAATTTTTTTAACCAATGTTTTATCATATAATAAGAACACAATTGCTGGAGAGATCACATGATGGTTGGTTCTGATTGGACGATAGTACTGGAGGAGGAGCTTACTGGAAGGTCTATTGGGGACGATCGTATGAAACTTGGCTCCTGATCAGATTCTAGTTCCTCATGCCAGATTCTAGTCCCCCACGGTAGATTCTAGTTCCTCTCAGTAGATTGTACTTTCTGAAGTTAGATTCTCGTCCATGATACTAAATTCTAATTTGTGACACTAAATTCTAGTCCCTGGCGCGAGGTTCTAGTTTTTCTGGAAAAATCTTTCTGTGTCAGTGATGCTTAACATATTTCATAGGAAGGACCCCCAGAAATATCTATTATTTAGCTGCAGAACCTCATCTAAAAACATGTTATTGTAGGGAATCCCCCCAGAAGCAAAGATTTGAGTTAAAAATGTTTGCTTCCGAAATAATGTATTCAGAGATTTCACAATTTTTCAAAATAGCAGAACTACAAAGCTCATATCGCGCCACTCGGTGGCGCGATATGAGCTATTGCTATTTTTCAACAGCTAAAACAGTCCACTGACGGACTGCCCTGTTAATGGCATGACATATAGTTAGTGGTTTTCGGGGTAATGTGTTATGAACATGATCGTAGGATCATGTCCTATGACGATCATGCCGCGAGCATGACCGTCCACCACGAAGCATGTCGTGTTCTTTTATGAACACACAGTACATGTCCACATGTTCTTGTTCTCCTATGATCTTCTATGACCATGCAATATCACTCTGTGTGTGTGTGTGTGTGTGTGTGTGTGTGTGTGTGTGTGTGTGTGGTGTGTGTGTGTGTGGTGTGTGTTACCATGAGGACAATTAACCGGATCCATGTTGTAAAGGTTATCCTAAAATAGTTCTCAGTGTTAAGAATATGTACTGCTGGTTACTGCTATAGAGGCGAGCAGTCCCGCCCCGTTCATCACGTTACCCCTTGCTCCAGAAATGAATTCCCTTTCGCCTTCATTTTTTCCCTGTAGACATTTCGAAAATAATTTAAGCAAAGACGATTACGCGGGCGGACGAATACGATCTGGTCGTAAAGAACGCGTCAAGGCCTGCTGCACACATTGGCGCAAACACATGCACAGGGGCGGATCTAGGCATGG
>CM076967.1:3968710-4022002 GCA_039105355.1 Benthosema pterotum
TGGAGAGGTCGGGCCGGGGAGTGGAGAGGTCGGGCGCGGCTGTGGAGAGGTCGGGCCGGGGAGTGGAGAGGTCGGCCCATGTCTGTGAATAGTTAGTTACTTAGTGACCTAGTGTCAAGCTTTTAAGGCCTTGTATATCATTATCCTTATTAATTGTGCACTTTTTAAGGCTACAACAGAATGTAGAAGATTAATTTCATGTTGATCTAGTGAATTGACTGCTTTGTTTCCCTGGTCCAGCAAAAGTGATGTGATTGACTGATAATTGCTGAGGGTATGTTCACACTTGGACCCGAGGTGAAATTGCTTGCTAATGGCTTCAATAACTTTTAAGTAAAATTAACTCCAGACAACTCTGACATGATCAACTCTATGAAATAACTCCAACACTGAAGCCAATTTAACTCTAAATGTGTTGAAATACACTTTGGGAGTTGAAATCAACTCTGAAATATGTAGCCTAACCCTGAAATTTTAACTCTCCAATTTTTGCTGTGTACTGTTTCCCACAATTGGGAAATGAAAATTACGTAATTCAGATGTTTAAGTATAATGTAACATTATACTTGGGAGCTCAAGTGTATAAAAGTGATTATTACATTATTCTTGTCTAAAGTTCCGTTTCCTTTCCTCAACCCTAGTCCTGCTGCAGTTTGGAAGAACACATCCACAATGTTTCAAACTGTTTTTAAATATGTGTTATTGTCTAATTACTTTAACTCTGGTAAAGAGTGAAATATGTATTTATTTCAACTCTGAGTTCAGGCATGTGTCACCTGTTAGCCATTGCTATAGTCAAAACAAACATTTTGTATCCTAAAGCAAGAATGTTATCCTTTTAGCCACATTACTGCAATCTGAAGCATAGATTTACATGAATTACTTCAATAACTTTAAAGTACTCTGGTAAAGAGTGAAATATGTATTTATTCAACTCTGGTAAAGATAAACATTTAATTATTCAACTCTAGTTGAGAGTAAACCAGTATTATTGAACATGCATATGTCTTGATAATGGTTGATATGCAGTGATAAATGGCCCTATACATGTCTATTGTCATGACTTGATAATGGTTGATATGCAGTGATAATGGTGCCTATATACATGTCTATTGTCACAACAGCAAGACATATCAAGCATAAAAGACTTGATGATGGTTGGTATATGGCCTGATAATTGTTGATATGCAGTGATAATGGTGCCTATGCATGTCTATGATATGCAGTGATAAAGGTGCCTATGCATGTCTAATGGCCGACTTCTCCACACCCCCTGGCCGACTTCTCCACACCACCTAGCCGACTTCTCCACACACACCTAGCCGACTTCTCCACACCACCTAGCCGACTTCTCCAACACCACCTAGCCGAGATCTCCGCAGTTTTGCTCGGTCCGAGTTCGCGGCGGCCCGAGATCTCCGTCCCCCACAAGGTCATGTCTCAGAAAAAAAAGTGACAAAAGTGTCACGGTATTTGCATAAAAATACCCCCCAGAGAGGGCGGAAACTTTTTTTTTTTTTTTTTTTTTTTTCAATTAGAAATATGCCTGGGCAGAGGTTGCTTGTTTTTAACGCTGTTTTTAAAAAAAGAAAAAAACACACAATACAACACATCACACATGGTAGGGGGGGGCGTGCTGGCAGTGGACTTTGAAATAGCGGTGAATTCTGAACTCTGAATGAGCCTTTAGAGTCTGCAACCACATGTGAATAAAGTGATCAGTAGATTTTTCCTGCATCAGTTTTTTTTTGTACATTATATACACAAAAGACAATATTACACAATATGTTAGTCTTACTCAAAGTCAAAGTCAAAGTCGCATGATTTGTCACTACGTTGCGCAGCGAAATTGGACCTCCGCTTTAAACCCATCACTTGGAGTGGTGAGCTCCAAGGAGCGGTGAGCTGCGGCTTGCCGCGCTCGGGAATCATTAGCTGATTTTCAATGACAAAAGCAAACTGTTTTGTTTAGTAATATGTTGAATATAAAATAATAAAAATAAATAATAAATAAATAATAATAAGTATTCAAATAAAGTTTGACAGTTATAGCTTCTGTATATATACTGCTAGAAATGTTAATAAACTAAAATATAGAGTTATGAGTGACACCCCACAGCCTTGTGCAACCATGAGCACTCAATATTAGAGCAATCATGAGGCAAATAATTATTATATTAACACCAATTTATTATAACACCATGTGATTCATACAGGAAAGAACCTCCTCGTATAGCACTCTCAAATAGCAGACTTTATGGAGAGAGAGAAACTGTCTCAAATTAAGAGAACACCCCCAGCAAATTCACACTGAAGAGAAATTAAGCCTATGGATATGATCAGTGTCACAGCACTCTCATATGTTGATGCATAAGTTTAGTTTTTTAGAGTCAGGCAAATAATGAGAGAAGATGTCCAGCACCCTGTCTTTACTTTTAGACCATAGTTTATTATACAGAATGAACTGATGTGAAAGTGAAGATAATGTCCATTTTTTCACTAAGACACATCAGGAAATGGTTACGTCTTGTGTGTCCTATATCATTTCTCATTTGCATGTGAAATGTTTTGAGAGTTGTCTGTCCATTGTTAACGGACAACTGATACTGGGTTAGGGTGTGTTTGTGTAGCCACATTGCTGAATGGATGTGCCAACAGATGTGCATATTGGTATGATAAGTAGAGTGCATATAGAGACGTCCTATAGTATTGTGTGAATGGAGTCGAACATTTATATAGTATTGAGAATAATTTTCTTTCAAATTAAGTATACTTGGTACAAGGGGAACTGAGGCCTATATCCAGCACAAGCTAAATAGTACAGCTGCACCATCTAATAGCAGTACTTTGTTTATGGTTTGTGACACCATGTCTCTATTTTCTGACCCCCCCCCCCCCACACACACACACACACACACACACACACACACACACTGAACCCCACTGAAATGGTCACCATGGTAACTGAACTGAATCATGTAATATTTTTTTAATAATTTTCAGTAATTCAGAAAATGGTGGCAGATAATATTGTAAGGTAATAGATTTTGGATGTTGTACCATTGGCATACCCGTAAGTGTTCTATTCCTGTTCATCTCAACTGGCAACTAGAGCTTAAAACAAACCACAACTCGACAGTGGCATTAGGATGCGTCTGAATTGGAACATTTTATACACCATATTTTATGTTGGTTGATAAATTGTCACGTTAAACTATTCCAAAACATTTTTCAAAATAGTAACAACAGGCAAAGAAGTGAAGGTGTGGCAGTTCAGCCTCCCACTGGGGCTGAATTTATCCCCATTAAGGGTTGAATGTGTTATTTGATGCAGAGTTACCAGCTCAGTGGCCTTGTGGTTAGAGTGTCCGCCCTGAGACTGGGAGGTCGGGGTTCGATTCCCGGCCGGGTCATACCAAAGACTCTAAAAAAGGGACCCAATGCCTCCCTGCTTGGCACTCAGCATCAAGGGCTGGATTGGGGGTAAGTCCCTGCGATATACTAGCGTCATGTCCAGGGGGTGTACTTGTACATCAAGCTGCCTCACGCTACAGAAAACAGGAGATAGGCTCCTGACCTATATGGGCCTCAATGGCTCAGCTGGGCCTCCTGACACCATGGCCTGGCAAGGCTACTTACTAATGTGACACTTTAAATGTGTAGATGAAAACTGTGATGTCTCTGGACATTGTTTAACTGGGGTAATTGTGGAATCAATTCAGGGATTGGTATGGTCCATGGGAGGGGCTCAGCATTTATAAGAGTGGAGGCCTCCCAGTGCAATCATGCAATGCAGGACTGGTGTGGGACCCAAGGCCAAACTGCTCAGTGTTGTACATACTTTTGTTTTTTTAGGTGGAAGAGGTGAATAAAGACCCAACTCTGCTTCTTAAAACTCTGTCCGACAGTTTTTACAAATGGTTTCATTATTTTGAGGTGTTTTCAACTATCTCACACTAGGTAAAGTGTGACATAAGGATAAGGGGTTTAGTGTGTTACAAAAATAAATCCTGAGATGTCTTTATTGTGGTTGCAAATATCTGCTTCTGTGTACTGTAGGATTAGACGTTTACAATAAAATCATACTAAATGTGTATAGTTGCAAACAGTTGCTTGTGTTCCACCTCTATAATCTCAGTATTGGCATGGCAATCCTTCTGTTAGCATGGGCAATGAACAGCAATTAGACGCTGAAAGGTATGATTTGACACAGCAGTATGTGTGAAGCAGCACTTCATTACCAGAGTAAATAATTTTAATCTAATAATTCCCAGTCCTATATGCTGTTCCATTCACACTATAATGTGGGAGTGAACTATGCACTCATAGCATTCTAAAAGGTAGCACATGCAAATTGGTTGGTCCATCACTCAGTATCTAACCCATTATCACCTGTCCATTAACAATGGGACAGACATCACCCTATACATTCCACAACACTCACAAACCATGTCTTCTAACAATGTACATGAATGTGGAATTCCCATAGCATACAACTAGACATAATAATGTATTTTTTTAGTAGAATCATGCTCAATGTACACGTAATCATACAGAACAAACAGTTGTTCGTCCAGAGAAAATGGTTAATATGAAAGCCATGTTTCATATCTTTCAATGTGTCCAATTGTCAGACTTCATGTCCACATGTTCTGACATGTATGTTCTGACACAGTATGATTAAGGGAAATGTCACCAACCTTACACTGTTGGAACATGAGTGCTCATGGCTGCGCCTAGCTTTGAAGACGCATCTGTTTAGTCGTGTGACAAGATCTTCTATAGAACAGATGCAAAAACATCGGAAAATACACAAACCATAAAATGTAGCATACCAATCCATATATTTCAAGCAGCAATCTATTAAGAAGACTAAACTGTTTTAAACACATGCCAAATGTATGAGCATGCTGATTCTAGATCAGAACAGTGATTGGTTGATTGATTGCAAGTAGCTTAACCCACTGAGTGAACTGTTCTTTTAGTAGTATGTTTTCATTCAATAACAATTATTACTGGAGAAGAGTTCCATAATAATGTGGCCAGTACATTTTTACATTTAGTTAAACTTCTCACATTTAGTTTAAAATGTAATCTATAAGGAACTTAGTTACCAACTCTCCACTGGCTGAAAACAATACTGGATCAACACACTGGGTGTGTAAGGGTGTTTTGTTGTCTTTTAAACCTTAGAGCCTTAGAGTGTTGTGTGTGTTGATGGAATGCATTGTTGCATTATTGTTTTAATATATCTGTGCAGTATGTCTTCATCTCATTAGCATTTGATAAAAATGGCTTTGAATGTTGTGGAATGTTTTGGGGGATGTCTGTCCCATTGTTAATGGACAGGTGATACTGGGTTAGCATGTGTCATATTGCCAAATGGATGTGCCAACAGATTTGCATTCATCATCCAGGGCTATTAGTCACCTCTAAAATGTCTGTCTGTACTTTGTACCTACTGCCCACAGCAATATAATAGGCTTAAATCGAAATACACCACATGAAGTTTAAACTAATGACAAAGTAAGATAGATTTTCTCTATTGTCATATAGAGACAAACAATATTTCACCAGGACATATGAACACAATGCACATAGAATGTTAAAACTGTTAAAATAATATACAGAACATGTTAAAACTATATGGACAAACCATCTTACACTCCAGCTTAGTGAAATGGTGATTTTGTCATTTCAGATATCACATGTACAACAGAGGTGTCACCATAGCACTGCGAGGAGAATTGAAGACCATACCAAGCACTAGCTAGATAGTATAGGTGCACCATCTAATAGCAGTGCTTTGTTTATGGTTTGTGACACCATGTCTCTGTTTTCAGAAACATCTAAATATATACATGACTATGAAACCCCACCCAAAGATACATGACTCTATGAACCCCACTGAAAAGGTGACCAGTTAAACTGAACTAATTATGGAATAAATGCCCAAATATTTATATATTTTAATTTATTGAACAGAATTTCAAGATATCCTCAAAACACAATAATAGTCTAATAATCAAAACATGCAGTAATAATGTAAGTAAGGTAATATATTTCACCACTTTTCAACCTACCTGGTCCTAACTGATGTTCATAATACAATGCCACTTTTCCTTCCTTACATATCTCCATGATGCCTGTCTTGGTTTACTGCCTCAAGTAAACTCTATTATAACATGAATTTGAAACAATAAATGAAGAGGAAACACATAGTGAACACACATATGAAACACTACTGTTGTTTTATTACTCTAACAACTCCTGTAGAGGATTATGACTCATTTTGTTTGATAGTAATTGAAGCAAAAAGTAGCAATGTACGTATGCCTCTTTATACTTTCACTTTACTCAACTTCAGATATACTAATGTATCATTAAGTTCAGGTACATTAAATATGAAGCTTACAATGGAATGCCAAATCTCTACATTGTTGCATAGAGCATGACCTGGGGGAGGAGAGATGGGTGGAGCACATGCAGCAGTTTGTTACATTCTGATTGGTTGAGAGGTTGTTCTATTGTTCTCCTCTTTGGCCAATCAATTCAAAGCAGTTAGTTGTGACAACCCAAGCTCTCTAGTATAAGAAGAGTTTGTAGTTGCCATTTATCCACATCTCCAGGATTTCAATAGTTTCTGAACACATCTGACTGTGGACTCCAGACTTCAGCTGAAGATGAACTCTCTCAACCACACCATGGACAATTCTGCTCAACAGGGTGATCATCAAGCCCTCTGTAAGTTACTTACCGTTTCTATATTGATATACTGCATGTCACTAGCAAGCAAGACATATATAAGTTAATCACCACGTTTTTCAATTAATAAGAGCCAACTGTTCTTTCCAAAATGCACACTAATGTACTGGCAATTAATCAATGAATTAATATCTGTTCATCCACGTAGAACCAGCATGTTCATCTTTGCATGGTTTTATAGCAATTTGGCCTTTTCAAAACCTAGAATATTGACCTTAGAATAGGTATGATAAACACAAACAAAGGGAGACAGTAACTACAGTCTTACCATTCTAGCCATGAGGAAGTGCCAGTACATATTTCAATGAGAAATGTTAAAGATTGAATACATGATGAACTGTGAACATCGAACCATAAATAGTGTATGAAGTATGTCTAAACAATTTTTCCCTTTTCTTTGTTTCCAAATCTACCAGCTGTGAATGAACAAATAAGTTTGGGTAAACAAAAGTGCTACTACTGTGATCAGTGTGGTGCACGCTTCCCTACAATGTCCAAACTTAAAAGTCACCAGAAAATTCACACCGGAGAGAAACCCTATGGATGTTATCAGTGTGGACAACATTTCTCTCGAATGGCCCACCTTAAAGGCCACCAGAGAATTCACACTGGAGAGAAACCATATGGATGTGAACATTGTGGACAACACTTCTCTCATATGCATAATCTTAAAACTCACCAGAGAATTCACACTGGAGATAAACCATATGGATGTGATCAGTGTGGACAACACTTCTCTCATATGCATAATCTTAAAACTCACCAGAGAATTCACACTCGAGAGAAACCCTATGGATGTGATCAGTGTGGACAACACTTCTCTGAAATCTCAACCCTTAAAAAACATCAGAGAATTCACACTGGTGAGAAACCCTATGGATGTCATGTGTGTGGACAAGACTTCTCTCAATTGTCCAGCCTTAAAGTCCATCAGAGAATTCACACCGGAGAGAAACCCTACGGATGTGATCAATGTGGACAACACTTCTCTCGAATGGCCCACCTTAAAGCCCACCAGAGAATTCACACCGGAGATAAACCATATGGATGTGATCAGTGTGGACAACACTTCTCTCATATGCATAATCTTAAAACTCACCAGAGAATTCACACTCGAGAGAAACCCTATGGATGTGATCAGTGTGGACAACACTTCTCTGAAATCTCAACCCTTAAAAAACATCAGAGAATTCACACTGGTGAGAAACCCTATGGATGTCATGTGTGTGGACAAGACTTCTCTCAATTGTCCACCCTTAAAGTCCATCAGAGAATTCACACCGGAGAGAAACTCTATGGATGTGATCAATGTGGGCAACACTTCTCTCACATGTCCCACCTTAAAAGACACCAGAGAATTCACACCGGAGAGAAACCTGTGGAAAAGCCTTTGTTAATTCAAACAACTTAAATTGATGGACTAGTATGAACGAATCTAATGTACACAGTGCTTGTGTTGTATATGCTTTATGTTTTGCTTCTTTTGAAGTCACAATGCCCCTTATTTCAACTGGATTTAAGTGTATCAACATCTCCAGGGCATCACAGAGATCACAAAATGTTAAGACCACTTAATGTGACAAAGCAGTGGTTTTCAGTTTAATAGACATGTATTCATTTTAACTTAGTTTTGGTCAAGTTGTGCCAATAACTCATGACATGTTACTTGGAGCCCTTGTTACTTGTAGTTACTGTAGTTAGTACTTTGCACATTTCACTTTCACATTTCACAATAAACAATAAAACCAATAAAACTAATGTCTAATTTATTGCACAGACACAAATGTCTTGCTCTCCGCAATCTGTGAACGTACCTATATGCAGTATCTCAAGAACCGTAGGAGATACAGACATGTACTTGGTAGCAAATCGTTCGTAATGCTCAACTTTATATTAACATTCAATACATTTATGGGGCGTAAAATCAATGCATTTCAAGTTATGAAGTTATTACAACATTTTATCAGATATAAAGGCCAAAAACCTGTATTCCGCTACTCTTCTGAAACTGCTATCACGAATATAATGATACCACATATATCTTGTCCCTTTTGATGGCGCCAATTTTTCCAGCGGCCCATGACCTAAAAGCCCAGCCTAGTGGCTGTAAATTAGCACACCTGCAGCCACTGTGTCCAATTCAGGGCTGCAGCTTGCCCAATGTCGCCTAGTCAGTTCGTGAGCACACTCTGAGAGAGCAGCAGCAGAACGAGAGAGCTGTGTTTCTTTCTTCCTTCCTTTATTTCTGTTAGAAATATCTTTATTTCTGTAAGAGCCACTGTATTCCCTATTTCTAAGTCAAGACCTGTCAATCAACCACATGTGCATACCAAAATTTTAAAGCTATGTATTTTTTCATCATTGTTTAACTGGGATAATTGTGGAATTAATTCAGGGATTGGTATGGTCCATGGGAGGGGCTTATAAGAGTGGAGGCCTCTCAGTGCAATCATGCAATGCAGGACTGTGGGACCAAACTGCCCAGTGCTGTACATTTGTTCTTTAGGTGGAAGAGGTGAATAAAGACCCAACTCTGCTTCTTAAAACTCTGTCCGACAGTTTTTCCAAATGGTTTCATTATTTTGAGGTGTTTTCAACCAGTGCCTTCTCTCAAGCACTACCTCACACTAGGTAAAGTGTGACATAAGGATAAGGGCTTTAGTGTGTTACAAAAATAAATCCTGAGATGTCTTTATTGTGGTTGCAAATATCTGCTTCTGCATACTGTAGGATTAGACGTTTACAATAAAATCATACTAAATATTTATAATTGGAAACAGTTGCTTGTTTTCCACCTCTATAATCTCAGTATTGGCATGGTAATCCTTCTGTTAGCATGGGCAATGAACAGCAATTAGACGCTGAAAGGTATGATTTGAACACTGTAGTATGTGTGAAGCAGCACTTCATTACCAGACTAAATAATTTTAATCTAATAATTCCCAGTCCTATATGCTGTTCCATTCACACTATAATGTGGGAGTGAACTATGCACTCATAGCATTCTAAAAGGTAGCACATGCAAATTGGTTGGTCCATCCACTCAGTATCTAACCCATTATCACCTGTCCATTAACAATGGGACAGACATCACCCTATACATTCCACAACACTCACAAACCATGTCTTCTAACAATGTACATGAATGTGGAATTCCCATAGCATACGACTAGACATAATAATGTATTTTTTTTAGCAGAATCATGCTCAATGTGAACGTAATCATACAGAACAAACAGTTGTTCGTCCAGAGAAAATGGTTAATATGAAAGCCATGTTTCATATCTTTCACTGTGTCCAATTGTCAGACTTCATGTCCACATGTTCTGACATGGTTTACCATCATCACAGTATGACTAAGGGAAATGTCACCAACCTTACACTGTTGGAACATGAAGCATTCCCACTTACTCCCACATACATTTACCCATAGTTGTTCTTCTAAATTTGAGTGCTCATGGCTGCACCTAGCTTTGAAGACGCATCTGTTTAGTGCAGTGGGTGTCAAACTCAGATACAGAGTGGGCCAAAATTTAAAACTGAACAAAGTTTTGAACGAGCTAACCTTTTAAAGGGGAATTCCACCCATTTTCACAATTTTCCTGAGAGGGTACAAATGTGAACCAAATGCACCCTAACGGGTCCATTTGGTTCCATTTGTACCCTCTCAGGAAAAATGGGTCTGAAAGAAAAATCATTAACATGGTGAAATACATCTTGGTGATGTAATCAGATGTATTTCACCATGTTAATGATTTTTTTCAGACCTCCATTTTTAGGAAATACAGAATTGGGGGAACTTTTTTTTATCATGTCCAAACAACATCTCTAAGGTATATTAATGACATATTAAAATGTTGAAAATGGGTGCTCTTCCCCTTTAATTCAGAAAATCAGAAAATACACAAACCATAAAATGTAGCATACCAGTCCATATATTTCAAGCAGCAATTTATTAAGAAGACTAAACTGTTTTAAACACATGCCATGTATATGAGCATGTTGATTTTAGATCAAACATTGATTGGTTGATTGATTGCAAGTAGCTTAACCCACTGAGTGAACAATACTTTTAGTAGTATGTTTTTATTCAATAACAATTATTACTGGAGAAGAGTTCCATAATAATGTGGCCAGTACATTTTTACATTTAGTTAAACTTCTCACATTTAATCTATAAGGAACTTAGTTACCAACTCTCCACTGGCTGAAAAGAATACTGGATAGTCAGCAACACACTGGGTGTGTAAGGGTGTTTTGTTGCCTTTTAAACCTTAGAGCCTTAGAGTGTTGTGTGTGTTGATGGCATGCATTGTTGCATTATTGTTTTAATATATCTGTGCAGTATGTCTTCATCTCATTAGCATGTGATAAAATGGCTTTGAATGTTGTGGAATGTTTTGGGGGATGTCTGTCCCATTGTTAATGGACAGGTGATACTGGGTTAGCATGTGTCATATTGCCGAATGGATGTGCCAACAGATTTGCATTCATCATCCAGGGCTATTAGTCACCTCTAAAATGTCTGTCTGTACTTTGTACCTACTGCACACAGCAATATAATAGGCTTAAATCAAAATACACCACATGAAGTTTAAACTAATGACAAAGTAAGATATATTTTCGGTCCACTCTATTGCCATGTAGAGACAAACAATATTTCACCAGGACATATGAACACAATGCACATACAATGTTAAAACTGTTAAAAATAATATACAGAACACGTTAAAACTATGTGGACAATCCATCTTACACTCCAGCTTAGTGAAATGGTGATTCTGTCATTTCAGAAATCACATGTACAACAGAGGTGTCACCATAGCACTGCAAGGGGATTTGAAGCATATATCCAGCACAAGCTAGATTGTACAGGTTTACCATCTAATAGCAGTGCTTTGTTTATGGTTTGTGACACCATGTCTCTATTTTCAGAAACATCTGAATATATACATGACTATGAAACCCCATAGAAAACAGAGTTTCAAAAAGAGTTTCAAGATATCATCCAAAAACAATAACAGTTTAATAATACAAACATTAAGTGATAAGGTAAGTAAGGTATTATATTTTATCACTTTTTAACCTGCCTGGTCCTCACTGATGTTCATGATACAATGGCACTTTTCTATGTGTACATATCTTCAGGATCCTGTCTTGGTTTACTGTTATAACAGTAAACTCTGTTATAACATGAAGTTGAAACAATAAATGAAGAGGAAACACATAATGAACATATGAAGCACTGCTGTTGTTTTATTACTCTAATTCATGTAGTGTATCATTCTTCATCTTAATATTGACTCTATCTGTTCATTTTGTTTGATAGGGTAATTAAAGCAAAAACTAGCAATGTACTGAAAATGTAATCTTAAACATGTACATTTTGATGTCTGTTTTGACTCTGACAACTGTTCATCCTTTTAAATGTAAGCCTGTTCATGCTTTCACTTTACTCAACTTCAGATATACTAATATATCATTGAGTTTAGTTACATTAAATATGAAGATTACAATGGAATTTCACATTTCTAGAATGTTGCATAGAGCATGCAACATCCACCCCCACCTGGGGGGGGGGGGGGGGTGGAGCACATGCAGCAGTGTGTTACATTCTGATTGGTTGAGATGGTGTTCTATTGTTCTCCTCTTTGGCCAATTACTTCCAAGCAATTAGTTGTGACAACTCAAGCCTTCTAGTATAAGAAGAGTTTGTAGTTGCCATTTATCCACACACATCTGACTGTGGACTCCATGTCAACATGACAGCATGGCAAACAAGACACCTCTAAGTTCATCTGCTCATCCATGTAGAACCAGCATGCTCATACATGCAAGGTTTTAGAGCAATTTGTCCTTCTTAACCCTAGAATATTAACAATAGAATAGGTATGATGAATGCAGAAAAATAGAGACAGTAACTGCATGCATACTATTTTTGTCACAAGGAAGTGCCAGTACAGAATTCAATGGGTAATGTTATATCAAAGATTGAATGGCTGATGAACTTCTTAACTAAATAGTTAAGCTGGTGACTGTTGACTAAATAGTGTATGAAGTATGTCTAAACATTATTTTCCTTGTCATTGTTTCCAATTCAGTGCTGCATCACCAGACTTACTGCTCTGTTCTACCAGAGGTGAATGAACAAAGAGGTTTGGCTAAACAAAAGTGCCACTCCTGTGATCAGTGTGGCACACGCTTCACTAGAATGTTCGACCTCAAAAGACACCAGAGAATTCACACTGGAGAGAAACCCTATGGATGTGATCAGTGTGGTACGCGCTTCACTAGAATGTCACACCTTAAAGCACACAAGAGAATTCACACTGGAGAGAAACCCTATGGATGTGATCAATGTGAACAACTCTTCTCTGAAATCTCGACCCTTAAAAAACATCAGAGAATTCACACTGGTGAGAAACCCTATGGATGTGATCAGTGTGGACAACACTTCTCTCGCATGAGCAGTCTCAAAGATCACAAGAAAGTTCACAATGGAGAGAAGCCATATGGATGTGATCAGTGTGGACAGCACTTCTCTCGCATGAGCAGTCTCAAAGATCACAAGAAAGTTCACAATGGAGAGAAGCCATATGGATGTGATCAGTGTGGACAACATTTCTCTCATATGTCACACCTTAAAACACACCAGAGAATTCACACCGGAGAGAAACCATATAGATGTGAGCACTGTGGACAACACTTCTCTCGCATGAGCAGCCTTAAAAGACACCGGGAAATTCACACTAGATAGAAAGCATGTGCATGTGATCGTGGGAAACAGTGATCTGGAATGACATTCTTTAAAGGACAACTGTATTTTTTTTAGCCAAGTTTTATAAGACAAGTACAAGTACAAGATGGTGAAGTCTCGTAATAATCAATATTCATAAATCTACACACAAATCTAAAGTGCTATAAAAATCATTCCTTGCTACTGTTGTCACCTTTTTGGGGCGTCATCAGAGAAAGACTCTTTGAAATTCTCTCTGGAAGGGACCCTAGGTGACTGCAGACAGGGCATTTGTGAGACAATGGGGTGGGACATAACACGAGACAGAGGTGATCAAAGGACTTTCTTGAATATGTGATTTGCATCAGTTGAAAGGACATTTGTGGAGACATGTCTGAGTGAATGTATATTGTCAGCCATGTTGTGTGCGATGTTTTGCACGTCCCACACGACTGCAGGTAATTTGAATGTTTAAGAAGCGGAGTCATTTGTACTACAACAGTCAGTCCTGGTGTGACACTACGGTGGACACACGTGTGTGTTCCTCCATGGGGGAACACTTTGCAGATACTCTGAATAAAACACAACCATCTGAGACCTTCATCTGCTGCCAGAACTCCATCCTTCGCTCCGATCAACTATGCTTTTCTCCCAGTACAGTAGTATGTTCTTGGTATATTGATGCTGGTACATATGCAATTTGTACTGGTGAAAATTTACCACAATGGTGTAAATTGTTTTACATTCCTTCCTTACTTACCTTACTAGTTAGTGTATTTTAGCTATGGTGAGGAGCATTTGAACATAGTCCTAAATACATATTTGATTTTTTGTTTTACGTTTTGGGCTTGACTGACTCCGATATGTCAGTTTGTCATATTCAGTAGATCATATGCATAATTTTGTATTGTATGGATGTAAATAATTGCTTACACAGTATTTTAGTCTCGCTCAATGACTAAAGTAAACTGTTTTGTTTGGTAATATGATAAATTCACACCGGAGAGAAACTCTATGAATGTGGTCAGTGTGAACTCAAGACACTCAAATTGCAAGCCTTTAGGTGCATCATGTTCATACTGTCAATCTTTGTCCAACTGTAATTTAAGAAGTAAATTCATCAGTTTGTTTGTGATTTTTGTTAATGATAGATTGCAAGTTCATGTAGTCTTACTCAGTGAATAAAGGAAATTGCCTGTTTATAAAACACTGTCTATAATTTCCATAAAGGTCTGACAGCTATTGTGTGTGTTCATTACAGAAAGGAGGTGTTTCTGTACAGGGACAAGACCAGGTACATTTGACTATTCTGGTCACATTTTACCACTCTGTATAATAATACCAAAATATAATAAACGTGATACAATAAAAGTGTACTTGGGCTATTGCTCTACAATGAACATGGCAGCAGGAGTTTGTGCATTTAGCAGACGATCCAGAGAAAAACAACAACAGGAAATTAACACGGGACAGAACGCTGTGGATAATTGGACTGTTGGGCAATACTCTCAAATAGCAGACTTTATGGTAGGCCTACACCATGAAGTTTACTCTGGAGGGAAAATCAGAGTTTTGTTAATTTGTCTCAAATTAACAGAACACCCCTAAAATCCACCAGATAATTTGTTACCTTTTAAACAGAGTGTTGCGTGTGTTGATGGCATGCATTGTTGTTGTGTTAATATATCTAAAGTAAAGTAATGTATGTAAAGTATGCATGTAAAGTATGTCTTGATCTCATTAGCATGTGATAAAATGCTTTGAATGTTGTGGAATGTTTTGGGGGATGTCTGTCCCATTGTTAATGGACAGGTGATACTGGGTTAGCATGTGTCATATTGCCGAATGGATGTGCCAGCAGATTTACATTCATCATCCAGGGCTATTAGTCACCTCTAAAATGTCTGTCTGTACTTTGTACTGCAAACAGCAATATAATAGGCTTAAATCGAAATACACCACATGAAGTTTAAACTAATGACAAAGTAAGATAGATTTTCGGTCCACTCTATTGCCATGTAGAGACAAACAATATTTCATCGGGACATATGAACACAATGCACATACAATGTTAAAACTGTTAAAATAATATACAGAACATGTTAAAACTATATGGACAAACCATCTTACACTCCAGCTTAGTGAAATGTTTTTTTAGTCATTTCAGAAATCACATGTACATTGTACAACAGAGGTGTCATCATGGCACTACAAGGAGAATTGAAGCCCATACCCAACACAAGCTAATAATCCAAACATGCAGTAATAAAGTAAGTAAGGTAATATATTTTACCACTTTTCAACCAACCTGGTCCTAACTGATTTTCATAATACAATGCCTCTTTCCCTCCCTTACATATCTCCATGATCCCTGTCTTGGTTTACTGCCTCAAGTAAACTATATTATAACATGAATTTGAAACAATAAATGAAGAGGAAACACATAGTGAACACACATATGAAATACTACTGTTGTTTTATTACTCTAACAACTCCTGTCGAGGATTATGACTCATTTTGTTTGATAGAGTAATTGAAGCAAAAAGTACCAATGTACGTATGCCTCTTTATACTTTCACTTTACTCAACTTCAGATATACTAATGTATCATTAAGTTCAGGTACATTAAATATGAAGCTTACAATGGAATGCCATATTTCTACATTGTTGCATAGAGCATGACCTGGGGGAGGATAGAGGGGTGGAGCACATGCAGCAGTTTGTTACATTCTGATTGGTTGAGAGGTTGTTCTATTGTTCTCCTCTTTGGCCAATCAATTCGAAGCAGTTTGTTGTGACAACCCAGGCTCTCTAGTATAAGAAGAGTTTGTAGTTGCCACTTATCCACATCTCAGGATTTCAATAATTTCTGAACACATCTGACTGTGGACTCCAGACTTCAGCTGAAGATGAACTCTCTCAACCACACCATGGACAATTCTGCTCAACAGGGTGATCATCAAGACCTCTGTAAGTTACTTACTGTTTCTATATTGCTATCCTGCATGTCACTGGCAAGCAAGACATATATAAGTTGATTACCACGCTTAATTCAATTAATTAGCGCCAACTGTTCTTTCCAAAATGCACACTAATGTACTGGCAATTAATCAATGAATTAACATCTGTTCATCCACGTAGAACCAGCATGTTCATCTTTGCATGGTTTTATAGCAATTTGGCCTTTTCAAAACCTAGAATATTGACCTTAGAATAGGTATGATAAACACAGACAAGGGGAGACTGCATGCTTACTATTCTAGTCATGAGGAAGTGCCAGTACATATTTCAATGAGAAATGTTAAATCAAAGATTGAATGCATGATGAACTGTGAACGTCGAACCATAAATAGTATATGAAGTATGTCTAAACAACATTTCCCTTGTCTTTGTTTCCAAATCTACCAGCTGTGAATGAACAAATAAGTTTGGCTAAACAAAAGTGCCACTACTGTGATCAGTGTGGTACACACTTCCCTACAATGTCCAAACTTAAAAATCACCAGAGAATTCACATCGGAGAGAAACTCTATGGATGTGATCAGTGTGGACAACACTTCTCTCGAATGACCAACCTTAAAGTCCATCAGAGAATTCACACCGGAGAGAAACCCTATGGATGTGAACAGTGTGGACAACACTTCTCTAAAATGTCCAACCTTAAAGTCCACCAAAGAATTCACACCGGAGAGAAACCCTATGGCTGTGATCAGTGTGGACAACACTTCTCTGAAAGGTCCAGCCTTAAAAAACACCAGAGGATTCACACTGGTGAGAAACCCTATGGATGTGATCTGTGTGGACAACACTTCTCTGAAATGTCCAGCCTTAAAGTTCACCGGAGAATCCACACCGGAGAGAAACCTTATGGATGTGAACAGTGTGGACAACACTTCTCTCAAATGTCCAGCCTTAAAAAACACCAGAGGATTCACACTGGTGAGAAACCTTATGGATGTGATCAATGTGGACAACATTTCTCTCAAATGGCCCACCTTAAAGGCCACCAGAGGATTCACACTGGTGAGAAACCTTATGGATGTGATCAATGTGGACAACATTTCTCTCAAATGGCCCACCTTAAAGGCCACCAGAGAATTCACACTGGAGAGAAACCATATGGATGTGATCATTGTGGACAACACTTCTCTCGAATGACAAGCCTCAGAAAACACCAGAAAATTCACACTGGATAGAAAGCACATGGATGAAAAAATGGTGCACATTGTTTTACATTCCTTGCTTTTTTAATTGTATGTAATTTAGCTATGGTAAGGGAGCATTTGAAACAAATACATGTTTGTTTATTTGCGCTTGCCTGATCCAGAGGCTCAATATGACAGTTTGTCATATTCAGTAGACCAGTAGATTGTATAAATGTTAAACCAATCAATATGTTTTTCAAGCTATCCATTTTATTAAAAAGGATAAACTGTTCACACTGGATAGAAAGCATATGATCATGCTGATTCTAGATCAAAGAAAATTGATTTGAAATTGTTGGCAATTTTAGTATGTTTCATTCATATAGACAATTCTTTTCAATTAAGCATTATTAGTGGAGAAGGGTTCTTGTGCACAACTTCAACCACGTGTGAATAATGCAATCGGTAGATTTTTCCCATCATTTTTTTTTTCATTTTTACATAAAATAATAGCTTACATAATATTTTACTTAATGACTTAAGCAGACTGTTTTGTTAAGTAATATGCTGAATGTGAAGTTTTCAAATAAAGTTTGACAGTTACAGCTCCTGTATGTGTTAGATATTTTGTATCATTACAGCATGGTTATCACAACATGCGTTTCACCAGCCTGGACACACACATCTTGTGCTGTGAACAATAGTAACTAGAATGGTTTGATTTTCTATCCCCTATGTATACCAAACTCTAAGAACGGAGATTCAAGTGTACTACTGCTACATTGAACATGGAAGCAGGAGTAGGCTAAGACATCGGGACAGTACCTCAATATTTATTTGACCAGAAATTGAAAAATGGGAATAAACTAAAATGTAGTAGTTATGAGTGAAACCCACATCCTTCAACCATGAACAATTTTGTAGCAAACATGGGGCAATAGGGTAAGAGTTTATTTGGTTTAAATTAATAAGGTTTTTAAGGTATGATTGCCGACTATCCATAATTTACCCGGGGACCACCTGCACCCCAAGAACCCCAAATTGGAGACAATTTGAATATTATACATTAAATACAGAGACAATATTATTTATTTAAAATGTGTGATCTTAAACATGCACGTTTTGACACATGGCCTATATCAGAGAACCAATTAGTGAACCAATTTGCATGTGATTCTTTTAGTATGATATTAGAGTGCAGAGCCTCTCCTACATTATAGTGTGAATGGAGTGGAACATGTATATAGGACTGACAATCATTTACATTCAAATTATTTAGTCTGGAAAATACCATAAAGACAGAAATGTGCCAATACGAACTACAGCTATTAGTCATCCCTACATTTGGACTTTGCAAGGTTAAAATCATCCTTAAGAATATAGAGGCTAGAGTCATTGTGCAAAGTCATTCTTTTATGGTCAAATAGTCAGTTAAATTGCTTTTCTGTTCACTCTACTCCCATGTAGAGACATTTTGACATTTCAGAAAACCCAGTGAAATGATTAGCTCTTGCATGTCCTACATTATGCATCTTTCCCACAACCACATCTCATTTCCATGTGATAAAGTGATGGTTGTGAATGTTGTGGAATGTTTTGAGAGATGTCTGTCCCATTTGTAATGGGCAGGCGATACTGGGTCAGGCTGTGTTTGTGCCAAACAGATTGGCACATGTTCCTATTGGAACATGTGCCAATCTGTGCATATAGAGTGGACCTAGAGTAGTCCTATATCAATGGAGTGGAACAGTTGTATAGTATTTTGAATCATTTTCTTTCTTCTCTCTAATTACACATTTGGTGTTCATTATTCATAAGGTACTAGTTTGATTAATTAAGGGGATAGACAGGTTATGTTGCTGACACACACAAGGGAATTTAACAAATACAAGCAAATACATTTAAGAGGATAGATTATCTAATTTAAACCTTATTTAAGCATATTCTTGGGCTGTGCATACAAATTGACAGCATATAAATGTGCAAGATGAAAACTCCTCGAAAAATAACATCTACAAGTTGGGAACGCACCACCACTCACCATCATGTCGAGTTCATGGGTCTACTGTGAGTCAACAGGGGCTTTTACACAGGTCGAACACAGGTCAAATGTATTTGTATAGTGAATTGCCCCACAACATGAATTCATATTGTTTTGTTTTATTGGCAAATAATTGCAATATCACACAAGAGGGTCTGGTTTAACATGATTCATGGTACGACAATGACAAGGTCAGGAACCAGACGGAAATCACAGAATCTGAACACAACAAGTTATTTTGTAATCACTTGTCTCTATTAAATGCCTTAAAAAGGGTTACACAAGGACATGTCTCAGAAAAAAAGTGACAAAAGTGTCACGGTATTTGCATAAAAATACCCCCCACAGAGGGCGAAAACCTTTTTTTCTTTTTTTTTTTCAATTAGAAATATGCCTGGGCAGAGGTTGCTTGTTTTTAACGGCTGGTTTTAAAAAAAAGAAAACACACAATACAACACACCACAGCGGTAGGGGGCGGTGCTGGCAGTGGACTTTGAAATAGCGGTGAAATTCTGAACTCTGAATGAGCCTTTAGAGTCTGCAACCACATGTGAATAAAGTGATCAGTAGATTTTTCCTGCATTAGTTTTTTTGTACTTATACACAAAAGACAATATTACACAATATGTTAGTCTTACTCAATGACAAAAGCAAACTGTTTTGTTTAGTAATATGTTGAATATAAAATAATAATAAATAAATAATAATACATTTTCAAATAAAGTTTGACAGTTGACTTCTGTATATATTACTGCTAGAAATGTTAATAAACTAAAATATAGGATTCATGAGTGACACCCATGGCCGCGGGAACTATTTTACAGTAGCAGGGGCTGAGCATGGAAGCGGGGGTGCGCAAAAATGCGCGTGCACGCGTTTCATGCACGCGCATTTTTGCGTGTTAAAGTACTCTTTAATTTCCCTCTCCACACACAAGTTATGAACAAGCTAGATGCCTATAATGTGAAATAGCATATTTATTAGGCCTGGCCTACATAAATCACTTGTTTTGAACATATAGGCTGAATGAATAGGCCTACAGAATCCTCACGCAGGATATATAATCACAACAAACGCTCAACAGCAACACAAACTCAAACAACTGACAGTTCCAAACCCATCATAAACGGGCATATGCCTATTTAGTCCACATGAGATTTAGCAAGGCGCAAAAAATATAAATTATAGGCTAAACAGAGGAGCTGAGGTCCAGTAGGAGGTATATTTTTATAAGTCCCAACAGCAACAAGTTGACAGCGCAGCGCGCTTGGGTTCGGCGACCCGTGTGTTCACATCATCATCATCATCATCATCATCATCATCATCATCATCATCATCATCGTCACACAGCCCTCCCCGTCAGAATCGAACAGAACACAATACATAATATCTCACGTTAAATTTCAGCAGCAGGCAGCAGTTCAGTTGGCACAGCTGTGTAGTTTCGGGCGCTGCATGGCATCGCGGGGTCATCGGGTGCGGTCCGAGCGCCTGGGTGCGCTCGGACAAGCGGTCTTATTTGTGCGTTGCATCATCTCATCAGAAAAGGAAGGACAGCCAGGCAAATGGTCTTGTTGTCTCAATCGTGGTCTCTTTATTTTCAATCAGCATGATGACTTGACTCAGTCAAGGACAGACAAATCTTAACAGGTGACAATCGCATTGTGGAGTCAGAGAGAGTGAGCGTCTCTCCCTGTCTGTGTTCCCTAGTGTCTGTGTCGAATCTCAAACTGACCAATGCATATATTACAAAACCAGTACAGGTATGGGTGTGTCTAAAGTAGGTGGGATCTATGTTCGTGCATGTGTGTGTGTGTGTGTGTGTGTAGGTGTGTGTGTGTGTGTGTGTGTGTGTGTGTGTGTGTGTGTGTGTGTGTGTGTGTGTGTGTGTGTGTGTGTGTGTGTGTGTGTGTGTCAGTAGGTGTGGCTCTGCGTGTGCACGAGAGTGCATGTGAATGTGTGTGCGTGAGGGTGTGGAGTGTGTGTGTGTGTGTGGGTGTGTGAGAGAGAGTGGAAAGTTACCGGGTACCTATAGATGATAACCTCTAGCATACACCTTAGCCTCGGGTCAAACAGCAATGCCCTCTGTCAGGGACTAACTGACCCAACCCAAGTTTTGGCCACTAAGGAATGTTACTTGCTCTAGGCCAGTCATTAACTCAAAACTTATTTGTACATGGGTTTAAACTTTAGACTTTAGACAAATAATGGAATTTAACTATAGACGTTTAATGTGGCTTTCCAGATACGACACATCCGCCCTTTGCTACACGACAAAGTGTAGCAACATTTTCGAGAAAGCCACTTTAAACGTCCGCCCTTTGATCAACAAGAACATAGTCAAAATGTGTGTATAACTTTTAACATCCTAATTAACTAATAATGATGATGATTAATCAATCCGAACATAAACACAGAACAAAACTTCATATGACATGATAGAGACAACATAACATGATTTGAGACAACATAACAAAGCAAAACAAACATTGAAAATAGCAAAACAAAAGTAAAAATAAAGAAAACTCAAAAGATATATTGTTGGTAACTTTAGCTTTTTTGGAATTAACAAATAATAAAAACGATCTGACTGTAATTATCACTTAACAATGAAAAATAAAAGCATGAAATGAAATGACTCTTACATTCATTCAATTCAATTGAACAAAACAGACAATGGAATTTTTGTGTTCCTCCAGGGAAAATTTAACTTCCCTTCGGACGAGCACAAATGGAATTTTACTACAACACTACAGTAACTGCATGACCAGTCCTGCCCCAGAGTGTAATTACTGCTGTCTTGTTAAAATGAAACAGAACAAACACACTATCACTCAATCACAAACTGCAACCACTCACTCACTCACTCACTCACTCACTCACTCACTCACTCACTCACTCACTCACTCACTCATAGCTTCAGTCACTCATTCACTCACTTGCTTCAGTCACTCATTCACTATCTTTCACTCACACATTCACTACCTCACTCGCATTAAAATCACACAATCACACAAAGTCCATTCATTCAATACAAAATGAGATCATATACTAAAAAAATATTGTCTATACTGCGGTGAAAACAATAATGTTGGATTTATAATGATATATCTTCCACATTCACTTAAATGTAGGGCCCAAAAATTTCCGTACTTGTCAATTTCCGCTTACAGAGACCATTTATCTCACTGTCTGAACCTAACCTAACCTAACTGTACTATTCTATGTCTTTAAAAAAATGTTTTTAGCACAAGAATTTGAAATTACTACAGCTGGTTGTTTGTCCAGCATTGATCATCTAAATACATTGACACACATCACTTCACTTTAGTTTAAATGGCCAATTATTAGCAATACACACTGATGTCCACTCAAATCGACAAGGCTGGCAAAAGGTGGATATAGGCTGAGGGGCAAATAGTTTTAACCCAATTATTCCAACTATGGCTCTAGTCTACACGCCACAGCGAAAAGGTCCACACATCCGCGTGGGGGTCAACTCGTGTCCCTCTCAGCTCAAAAGCTACTAGTTACTCGAGGGCAACTGGGTCTGGCCACATACCCAATACAGCTCATGCACTTCTTCTGTTTTAAAGAGCGCATGTGTACCGTCGTCACAGTACACTCCCCTTAGAAAACTCTCCGTGCACTGAGTCTAATAATTGTATCACTCACACCAACTTCACCACTTCAAATCTAATCCTTGCGATTGCTGTACAGACATCAGACTCAAAACTAATCATTCAATCTCAAATTGGTACTTACTCTCACACTAACCTAACTGCATTTTACTAGAATTTATTCTCACTCCTCTTTCCTTTGAACTACAAACTTGCTTTTCAATTTACTTTTTAGCGACAGACAATGGTCTCCATCAGCAACTTTTTTTTTTTTTTTTCAAATACTTAATCCGCCCTAGTAACTTCGGTAAAAGCAAAACACACTCATTCCATCACCTCTTACACTCTACACACCACTCATTCTGTTCACCATTCATCCATCTTTCTTTTTTGTTTCCAAATCATCCATTCCATGACATCATTCATCTCTCACATTTCATTCCACATTCACTCAGTCACAACCTTCCACAATCACACAACACTCATCCGTTCATTCATTTACTCTCTGAGTTGCAACACTTCAATATTTATACTACTCACTAGAATCCCTATTGTCAATCTTCCCTTTCAAATCGTGTCTACAACTTGTGGTTCTCCACATTCTCACTCATTTGGTTCACTCATCCATCCATGTGTTCATCCGTTCGTTTGGTCATTCGCTCCTTCATTCAGTCATTCATTCTGTCATTCAATCATACATTCAATCATTCACTCAAATCATTCAGTCATTCAGACATACACACATTCATACTTCTTACTTTTCTTTTCTTTTCCTTCTTTCATTCTTCCTTCTCCTAACTCCACGCTCACATTCACGCCACCCATCAGTGTTGGGACATATTACTAATATATTAGCAATATATATATTACTGATAATCAATGGCAAATATTACTTTCCAAAGCAATATTTCCCAACACTGCCACTCATACACCAGTGCAATACATTGTCCAGACAACATTTCTATATAAACTGCCTTGCCCATTACTAGACTGCCAATCAACTAGCCCTAGGTCTTCAGGCTTAGAAACAATAAGGAGGAAACGTGTTTAATAATCAATCACGTATTCCGTTCTCGCAAAAATATGCTCCAAACCATTCAGCCACTGAAAATAAAAAAGCTCGACAACAGAGCGAGTCATGCTGTCTCTCACCCTAGCATGTTTTTCTGGACAACCTATTTTCACCTGCCAACTTTCATTCCAAACTGAATTATTAATACTAATAGTCTTATCAAACTACCAAGGGTTGCCAAACTCAAACTGTTTCTGTTGCAAGTTGCAGCGTCAGTCCAGACTCCAGATGGGTATCTTGGGTGTCAACCGTGGAGTGTCGCTGCTCTGCATTCAGACGGGGCCCCTGGACGTTGACATGAGACCCTCTCATCTGATAGGCTGTAGTGGCTTGGCTCCCCTCGAGGCACGGTGTGTGTGTGTGGCCAAACGGCCACGCCCCGGATGTTTGAAAGACAGAGAAAAAACAAGATAGTTTAGTATTAATATTCACTTTCCTAAGACAACATTCCAAACTCATATAAAGACACTATTCTCTATCCATTCATGCAGTCCACTTTCACACCATAGTTACTATATAGGATTCAAGATTTTCTGTTTATTATTTAACTTTTAATGTCCGAAAATTAAATCGCTCATAGAGACCATTTACTTTTTCCCTAATTGAATTATCCGATTCACGTTCCCTTTTTTGTAAGAGATCATACCTATTGTATGTAGTATTGTTTCATTATGCCAATTTTAGTTATTTGTACATTATTTCCTTATTATTATTATTATTATTTTTATTTATTACTATTTAGATTCCTGTTTTATTTTTTTTTATTTATTTTTATATTATTTTATTATTGATGTTTCTATTCACTATATTCAATAATCCTCCTCCCATTGAGGCCAAAAGTACCCTTTAGGCCTCAACCATCCAATGACAAAACGCTTCTCACTGCGGTGTCTCATGCTCTCTACTTTACCACCTCCCCCCATGCAAATGTCATCGCATGGGCCACACGAAGACACGCCTAAAACAAGCCATCCACCGTTGCCTAGGGCAACTCAGACAATACTCCACTGTAACTCCCATCATATAGGCTACCGTTTAACTCAAAGAAAAACGGGAATGAAAAAGAAAGAAATAACGCGTAAACCGATGTGCCGATATTACAGAACCACAAATACACCGAAAAAATACTTTAAATCGATCAAGATGAGGTTTGTCGTAGCCACTATTTCAAAAAGCCTTTGATCCCACAGAATATACAATGACATCCCGAAGTTAATAGACGAGCTATTATCGATCACTATTGCAGACTAATTTACTTTGACTCCACACTCGACACAGTAAAAGCACTTATATCAAAGTACTGTAGCAATCCAATACCATACATAATCTACACAAAAAGAAAAGGCAAAGTTCAAAAAAAGTTCGGCCCGACCAACAAACAGAAACGACAAAAAAGAAGAGGCCACTACAGACGCAACGAAAACGGACAAACAAAACGTATAAACCCCCCAAATAAAAACGAACAGTAAGTACATATCAAAAATATCGCGCGTACACAATTAAAACCTAATTTCTACTTTACTCAATCATATTCTCTTTTCTCTTTCTCTTTTTCTCATTCTCTTTCTCTTTCTCTTTATCAAGGGTTAGTTATACAAGATCCAGACACGCGCATTAATTGCAGGGTGTCGCTTATCGTCACCCAAAATGAAAAAATGCTACACGTCGGATATTCCGTCGACGCTCACGGTCTGGGAGCGACCTCAGCCGGAACTTCGATAACCCTGCTAATCTTTTAAAATGGTCAGTTTGTACCAAACATCACATTACAAATGTTCGGAACAATTCCCAAGCAATAAAGGATTAGTATACTATCACGTACGCCAACGTCCCCTTGGCATTTAAAACAATACCGCAGGCCTGTCGCGTGACTTCACGTGCAAACACACTATTGCAGGAAAAAAAAAAAAAAAAAAAGGGGACATTTATATTATAGAGCCAGTGTGATGAAAATTGCACATGTACAATTTACCCAAAACAACCAATTCTACTACACACACCAAATAGCTAAAATGATGCAATCAGTCCATATATCACACCAACAGTATAATATAAATTAAACCTAAAAAAGTAAAAGAAAGAAATCCCCCACTGCACATTCATCGGCCTAGTTTACCGATCTCATTTCCAGTTTCCTATATCTCATATTTCATATCTCGTCTTTTTCGACAGGCAAAAATGAAGCAACGTTCGGAAACGCCTATTTTGCGCCAATCATTTTTTAAATATTGCTTTTTTTTTTTTTTTTTTTTTTCAAGCTTTTAAAATCATACTTTCTGTATGCATTCACACATCATTCATTCATTTAAACATGGTTCTCTTTCCCCTAATTGACACTCGGCACCCTAGACCCCAATACCACGGACAGCACCACCCACAGACAAAACTCAAAAGTCCTAGGTCCTTGTTGATTAGCTCAAACCTAATCAGATAGTAATCAACTCACCATCAAAAAAAGGTTGAACTATTGAAGACTTCTCCGGCTAGACTCGCCACTGTGTAGTTTCGGGCGCTGCATGGCATTCGGTGGTCATCGGGTGCGGTCCGAGCGCCTGGGTGCGCTCGGACAAGCGGTCTTATTTGTGCGTTGCATCATCTCATCAGAAAAGGAAGGACAGCCAGGCAAATGGTCTTGTTGTCTCAATCGTGGTCTCTTTATTTTCAATCAGCATGATGACTTGACTCAGTCAAGGACAGACAAATCTTAACAGGTGACAATCGCATTGTGGAGTCAGAGAGAGTGAGCGTCTCTCCCTGTCTGTGTTCCCTAGTGTCTGTGTCGAATCTCAAACTGACCAATGCATATATTACAAAACCAGTACAGGTATGGGTGTGTCTAAAGTAGGTGGGATCTATGTTCGTGCATGTGTGTGTGTGTAGTGTGTGTGTGTGTGTGTGTGTGTGTGTGTGTGTGTGTGTGTGTGTGTGTGTGTGTGTGTGTGTGTGTGTGTGTGTGTGTGTGTGTGTCAGTAGGTGTGGCTCTGCGTGTGCACGAGAGTGCATGTGAATGTGTGTGCGTGAGGGTGTGGAGTGTGTGTGTGTGTGTGGGTGTGTGAGAGAGAGTGGAAAGTTACCGGGTACCTATAGATGATAACCTCTAGCATACACCTTAGCCTCGGGTCAAACAGCAATGCCCTCTGTCAGGGACTAACTGACCCAACCCAAGTTTTGGCCACTAAGGAATGTTACTTGCTCTAGGCCAGTCATTAACTCAAAACTTATTTGTACATGGGTTTAAACTTTAGACTTTAGACAAATAATGGAATTTAACTATAGACGTTTAATGTGGCTTTCCAGATACGACAGCGGCCATAGTAATTACTTAATACTATATTATTTCTCGCATATTTCCCATATTCGTAAATATTAGTGAGAAATATTATAGTTAAATAGTAAAGGCTTTAGCCTACGTTATATTCCAAAGGTGCTCTTGCGCTCCGGGGTGACGGCGATGAATTCCCTCATCCCCTGCTGAACAGCACTGGTGCTGCTCGACCTCCTCCTCCTCTCCCTCCGACAACTCCACGACATTATCATCCCTTTCAACAAAGTTAGCACTCGTCCCCTGTACATTGCTGCTGCTGGGACGAACAACTTTTGTTTTGGGCTTGGGCCCACCAAAGAAATCACTTATCCGCTTCTGAGCCATGCTGACTGACAACACAACACTCACTGTTAGGCCCAGCTGACCGGTGGATTCAAACGGCGCGCACCGTGCGTAAAGGAAAGGTAACCGAAAATAGCCGGAAACAGCGTCAGCAGCCGAGCAGAGGTAATGATGAATATAAAAACAAACACACCACCAAAAATGCATATTTTAGTCTCCATTATAATAAAGTGACATGTTTTATTATTATTGATATTATATATTTTTTATTTTGTGTTATTTTTATCCTCCTGTTTTGGGGCGTGCTGTGCCTGGTGGAGGGGGTGCTTGTAGCTCCTGTCTGAGGGGGTGCTGTGTTTGAGGGGAGCAGGTGCTCCAGCCCCCCAGCACCCCATGTTCCCTCAGCCATGGTGACACCCACATCCTTGTGCAACCATGAGCACTCAATATTAGAGCAATCATGAGACAAATAATTATTATAATAACACCAATTTATTATAACACCATGTGATTCATACGGGAAAGAACCCCCTCAAATAGCACTCTCAAATAGCAGACTTTATGGAGAGAGAGAAACTGTCTCAAATTAAGAGAACACACCCCAGCAAATTCACACTGAAGAGAAATTAAGCCTATGGATATGATCAGTGTCACAGCACTCTCATGTGTTGATGCATAAGTTTAGTTTGTTTAGAGTCAGGCAAATAATGAGAATGCTGAATGGATGTGCCAACAGATTTGCACATGTCACTATTGGTATGATAAGTAGAGTGCATAGAGAAGTCCTATAGTATTGTGTTAATGGAGTCGAACATTTATATAGTATTGAGAGAAATTTTCTTTCAAATTAAGTATACTTGGTACAAGGGGAACTGAGGCCTATATCCAGCACAAGCTCACAAGCTAAATAGTACAGCTGCACCATCTAATAGCAGTACTTTGTTTATGGTTTGTGACACCATGTCTCTATTTTCCGACCCCCCCAACAATGCGTGTTGATGGCATGCATTGTTGCATTATTGTTTTAATAAATCTATGCAGTATGTCTTCATCTCATTAGCATGTGATAAAATGGCTTTGAATGTTGTGGAATGTTATGGGGGATGTCTGTCCCATTGTTAATGGCCAGTTGATACTGGGTTAGCATGTGTCATATTGCCGAATGGATGTGCCAACAGATTTGCATTCATCATCCAGGGCTATTAGTCACCTCTAAAATGTCTGTCTGTACTTTGTACCTACTGCACACAGCAATATAATAGGCTTAAATCAAAATACACCACATGAAGTTTAAACTAATGACAAAGTAAGATATATTTTCGGTCCACTCTATTGCCATGTAGAGACAAACAATATTTCACCAGGACATATGAACACAATGCACATACAATGTTAAAACTGTTAAAAATAATATACAGAACACGTTAAAACTATGTGGACAATCCATCTTACACTCCAGCTTAGTGAAATGGTGATTCTGTCATTTCAGAAATCACATGTACAACAGAGGTGTCACCATAGCACTGCAAGGGGATTTGAAGCATATATCCAGCACAAGCTAGATTGTACAGGTTTACCATCTAATAGCAGTGCTTTGTTTATGGTTTGTGACACCATGTCTCTATTTTCAGAAACATCTGAATATATACATGACTATGAAACCCCATAGAAAACAGAGTTTCAAAAAGAGTTTCAAGATATCATCCAAAAACAATAACAGTTTAATAATACAAACATTAAGTGATAAGGTAAGTAAGGTATTATATTTTATCACTTTTTAACCTGCCTGGTCCTCACTGATGTTCATGATACAATGGCACTTTTCTACATGTACATATCTTCAGGATCCTGTCTTGGTTTACTGTTATAACAGTAAACTCTGTTATAACATGAAGTTGAAACAATAAATGAAGAGGAAACACATAATGAACATATGAAGCACTGCTGTTGTTTTATTACTCTAATTCATGTAGTGTATCATTCTTCATCTTAATATTGACTCTATCTGCTCATTTTGTTTGATAGGGTAATTAAAGCAAAAACTAGCAATGTACTGAAAATGTAATCTTAAACATGTACATTTTGATGTCTGTTTTGACTCTGACAACTGTTCATCCTTTTAAATGTAAGTCTGTTCATGCTTTCACTTTACTCAACTTCAGATATACTAATATATCATTGAGTTTAGTTACATTAAATATGAAGATTACAATGGAATTTCACATTTCTAGAATGTTGCATAGAGCATGCAACATCCACCCCCACCTGGGGGGGGGGGGGGTGGAGCACATGCAGCAGTGTGTTACATTCTGATTGGTTGAGATGGTGTTCTATTGTTCTCCTCTTTGGCCAATTACTTCCAAGCAATTAGTTGTGACAACTCAAGCCTTCTAGTATAAGAAGAGTTTGTAGTTGACATTTATCCACACACATCTGACTGTGGACTCCATGTCAACATGACAGCATTGCAAACAAGACACCTCTAAGTTCATCTGCTCATCCATGTAGAACCAGCATGCTCATACATGCAAGGTTTTAGAGCAATTTGTCCTTCTTAACCCTAGAATATTAACAATAGAATAGGTATGATGAATGCAGAAAAATAGAGACAGTAACTGCATGCATACTATTTTTGTCACAAGGAAGTGCCAGTACAGAATTCAATGGGTAATGTTATATCAAAGATTGAATGGCTGATGAACTTCTTAACTAAATAGTTAAGCTGGTGACTGTTGACTAAATAGTGTATGAAGTATGTCTAAACATTATTTTCCTTGTCATTGTTTCCAATTCAGTGCTGCATCACCAGACTTACTGCTCTGTTCTACCAGAGGTGAATGAACAAAGAGGTTTGGCTAAACAAAAGTGCCACTCCTGTGATCAGTGTGGCACACGCTTCACTAGAATATTCGACCTCAAAAGACACCAGAGAATTCACACTGGAGAGAAACCCTATGGATGTGATCAGTGTGGTACGCGCTTCACTAGAATGTCACACCTTAAAGCACACAAGAGAATTCACACTGGAGAGAAACCCTATGGATGTGATCAATGTGAACAACTCTTCTCTGAAATCTCGACCCTTAAAAAACATCAGAGAATTCACACTGGTGAGAAACCCTATGGATGTGATCAGTGTGGACAACACTTCTCTCGCATGAGCAGTCTCAAAGATCACAAGAAAGTTCACAATGGAGAGAAGCCATATGGATGTGATCAGTGTGGACAGCACTTCTCTCGCATGAGCAGTCTCAAAGATCACAAGAAAGTTCACAATGGAGAGAAGCCATATGGATGTGATCAGTGTGGACAACATTTCTCTCATATGTCCCACCTTAAAACACACCAGAGAATTCACACCGGAGAGAAACCATATAGATGTGAGCACTGTGGACAACACTTCTCTCGCATGAGCAGCCTTAAAAGACACCGGGAAATTCACACTAGATAGAAAGCATGTGCATGTGATCGTGGGAAACAGTGATCTGGAATGACATTCTTTAAAGGACAACTGTATTTTTTTTAGCCAAGTTTTATAAGACAAGTACAAGTACAAGATGGTGAAGTCTCGTAATAATCAATATTCATAAATCTACACACAAATCTAAAGTGCTATAAAAATCATTCCTTGCTACTGTTGTCACCTTTTTGGGGCGTCATCAGAGAAAGACTCTTTGAAATTCTCTCTGGAAGGGACCCTAGGTGACTGCAGACAGGGCATTTGTGAGACAATGGGGTGGGACATAACACGAGACAGAGGTGATCAAAGGACTTTCTTGAATATGTGATTTGCATCAGTTGAAAGGACATTTGTGGAGACATGTCTGAGTGAATGTATATTGTCAGCCATGTTGTGTGCGATGTTTTGCACGTCCCACACGACTGCAGGTAATTTGAATGTTTAAGAAGCGGAGTCATTTGTACTACAACAGTCAGTCCTGGTGTGACACTACGGTGGACACACGTGTGTGTTCCTCCATGGGGGAACACTTTGCAGATACTCTGAATAAAACGCAACCATCTGAGACCTTCATCTGCTGCCAGAACTCCATCCTTCGCTCCGATCAACTATGCTTTTCTCCCAGTACAGTAGTATGTTCTTGGTATATTGATGCTGGTACATATGCAATTTGTACTGGTGAAAATTTACCACAATGGTGTAAATTGTTTTACATTCCTTCCTTACTTACCTTACTAGTTAGTGTATTTTAGCTATGGTGAGGAGCATTTGAACATAGTCCTAAATACATATTTGATTTTTTGTTTTACGTTTTGGGCTTGACTGACTCCGATATGTCAGTTTGTCATATTCAGTAGATCATATGCATAATTTTGTATTGTATGGATGTAAATAATTGCTTACACAGTATTTTAGTCTCGCTCAATGACTAAAGTAAACTGTTTTGTTTGGTAATATGATAAATTCACACCGGAGAGAAACTCTATGAATGTGGTCAGTGTGAACTCAAGACACTCAAATTGCAAGCCTTTAGGTGCATCATGTTCATACTGTCAATCTTTGTCCAACTGTAATTTAAGAAGTAAATTCATCAGTTTGTTTGTGATTTTTGTTAATGATAGATTGCAAGTTCATGTAGTCTTACTCAGTGAATAAAGGAAATTGCCTGTTTATAAAACACTGTCTATAATTTCCATAAAGGTCTGACAGCTATTGTGTGTGTTCATTACAGAAAGGAGGTGTTTCTGTACAGGGACAAGACCAGGTACATTTGACTGTTCTGGTCACATTTTACCACTCTGTATAATAATACCAAAATATAATAAACGTGATACAATAAAAGTGTACTTGGGCTATTGCTCTACAATGAACATGGCAGCAGGAGTTTGTGCATTTAGCAGACGATCCAGAGAAAAACAACAACAGGAAATTAACACGGGACAGAACGCTGTGGATAATTGGACTGTTGGGCAATACTCTCAAATAGCAGACTTTATGGTAGGCCTACACCATGAAGTTTACTCTGGAGGGAAAATCAGAGTTTTGTTAATTTGTCTCAAATTAACAGAACACCCCTAAAATCCACCAGATAATTTGTTACCTTTTAAACAGAGTGTTGCGTGTGTTGATGGCATGCATTGTTGTTGTGTTAATATATCTAAAGTAAAGTAATGTATGTAAAGTATGCATGTAAAGTATGTCTTGATCTCATTAGCATGTGATAAAATGCTTTGAATGTTGTGGAATGTTTTGGGGGATGTCTGTCCCATTGTTAATGGACAGGTGATATTGGGTTAGCATGTGTCATATTGCCGAATGGATGTGCCAACAGATTTGCATTCATCATCCAGGGCTATTAGTCACCTCTAAAATGTCTGTCTGTACTTTGTACTGCAAACAGCAATATAATAGGCTTAAATCGAAATACACCACATGAAGTTTAAACTAATGACAAAGTAAGATAGATTTTCGGTCCACTCTATTGCCATGTAGAGACAAACAATATTTCATCGGGACATATGAACACAATGCACATACAATGTTAAAACTGTTAAAATAATATACAGAACATGTTAAAGCTATATGGACAAACCATCTTACACTCCAGCTTAGTGAAATGTTTTTTTAGTCATTTCAGAAATCACATGTACATTGTACAACAGAGGTGTCATCATGGCACTACAAGGAGAATTGAAGCCCATACCCAACACAAGCTAATAATCCAAACATGCAGTAATAAAGTAAGTAAGGTAATATATTTTACCACTTTTCAACCAACCTGGTCCTAACTGATGTTCATAATACAATGCATCTTTCCCTCCCTTACATATCTCCATGATCCCTGTCTTGGTTTACTGCCTCAAGTAAACTATATTATAACATGAATTTGAAACAATAAATGAAGAGGAAACACATAGTGAACACACATATGAAACACTACTGTTGTTTTATTACTCTAACAACTCCTGTCGAGGATTATGACTCATTTTGTTTGATAGAGTAATTGAAGCAAAAAGTACCAATGTACGTATGCCTCTTTATACTTTCACTTTACTCAACTTCAGATATACTAATGTATCATTAAGTTCAGGTACATTAAATATGAAGCTTACAATGGAATGCCATATTTCTACATTGTTGCATAGAGCATGACCTGGGGGAGGATAGAGGGGTGGAGCACATGCAGCAGTTTGTTACATTCTGATTGGTTGAGAGGTTGTTCTATTGTTCTCCTCTTTGGCCAATCAATTCGAAGCAGTTTGTTGTGACAACCCAGGCTCTCTAGTATAAGAAGAGTTTGTAGTTGCCACTTATCCACATCTCAGGTTTTTAATAGTTTCTGAACACATCTGACTGTGGACTCCAGACTTCAGCTGAAGATGAACTCTCTCAACCACACCGTGGACAATTCTGCTCAACAGGGTGATCATCAAGACCTCTGTAAGTTACTTACTGTTTCTATATTGCTATCCTGCATGTCACTGGCAAGCAAGACATATATAAGTTGATTACCACGCTTAATTCAATTAATTAGCGCCAACTGTTCTTTCCAAAATGCACACTAATGTACTGGCAATTAATCAATGAATTAACATCTGTTCATCCACGTAGAACCAGCATGTTCATCTTTGCATGGTTTTATAGCAATTTGGCCTTTTCAAAACCTAGAATATTGACCTTAGAATAGGTATGATAAACACAGACAAGGGGAGACTGCATGCTTACTATTCTAGTCATGAGGAAGTGCCAGTACATATTTCAATGAGAAATGTTAAATCAAAGATTGAATGCATGATGAACTGTGAACATCGAACCATAAATAGTATATGAAGTATGTCTAAACAACATTTCCCTTGTCTTTGTTTCCAAATCTACCAGCTGTGAATGAACAAATAAGTTTGGCTAAACAAAAGTGCCACTACTGTGATCAGTGTGGTACACACTTCCCTACAATGTCCAAACTTAAAAATCACCAGAGAATTCACATCGGAGAGAAACTCTATGGATGTGATCAGTGTGGACAACACTTCTCTCGAATGACCAACCTTAAAGTCCATCAGAGAATTCACACCGGAGAGAAACCCTATGGATGTGAACAGTGTGGACAACACTTCTCTAAAATGTCCAACCTTAAAGTCCACCAAAGAATTCACACCGGAGAGAAACCCTATGGCTGTGATCAGTGTGGACAACACTTCTCTGAAAGGTCCAGCCTTAAAAAACACCAGAGGATTCACACTGGTGAGAAACCCTATGGATGTGATCTGTGTGGACAACACTTCTCTGAAATGTCCAGCCTTAAAGTTCACCGGAGAATCCACACCGGAGAGAAACCTTATGGATGTGAACAGTGTGGACAACACTTCTCTCAAATGTCCAGCCTTAAAAAACACCAGAGGATTCACACTGGTGAGAAACCTTATGGATGTGATCAATGTGGACAACATTTCTCTCAAATGGCCCACCTTAAAGGCCACCAGAGGATTCACACTGGTGAGAAACCTTATGGATGTGATCAATGTGGACAACATTTCTCTCAAATGGCCCACCTTAAAGGCCACCAGAGAATTCACACTGGAGAGAAACCATATGGATGTGATCATTGTGGACAACACTTCTCTCGAATGACAAGCCTCAGAAAACACCAGAAAATTCACACTGGATAGAAAGCACATGGATGAAAAAATGGTGCACATTGTTTTACATTCCTTGCTTTTTTAATTGTATGTAATTTAGCTATGGTAAGGGAGCATTTGAAACAAATACATGTTTGTTTATTTGCGCTTGCCTGATCCAGAGGCTCAATATGACAGTTTGTCATATTCAGTAGACCAGTAGATTGTATAAATGTTAAACCAATCAATATGTTTTTCAAGCTATCCATTTTATTAAAAAGGATAAACTGTTCACACTGGATAGAAAGCATATGATCATGCTGATTCTAGATCAAAGAAAATTGATTTGAAATTGTTGGCAATTTTAGTATGTTTCATTCATATAGACAATTCTTTTCAATTAAGCATTATTAGTGGAGAAGGGTTCTTGTGCACAACTTCAACCACGTGTGAATAATGCAATCGGTAGATTTTTCCCATCATTTTTTTTTCATTTTTACATAAAATAATAGCTTACATAATATTTTACTTAATGACTTAAGCAGACTGTTTTGTTAAGTAATATGCTGAATATGAAGTTTTCAAATAAAGTTTGACAGTTACAGCTCCTGTATGTGTTAGATATTTTGTATCATTACAGCATGGTTATCACAACATGCGTTTCACCAGCCTGGACACACACATCTTGTGCTGTGAACAATAGTAACTAGAATGGTTTGATTTTCTATCCCCTATGTATACCAAACTCTAAGAACGGAGATTCAAGTGTACTACTGCTACATTGAACATGGAAGCAGGAGTAGGCTAAGACATCGGGACAGTACCTCAATATTTATTTGACCAGAAATTGAAAAATGGGAATAAACTAAAATGTAGTAGTTATGAGTGAAACCCACATCCTTCAACCATGAACAATTTTGTAGCAAACATGGGGCAATAGGGTAAGAGTTTATTTGGTTTAAATTAATAAGGTTTTTAAGGTATGATTGCCGACTATCCATAATTTACCTGGGGACCACCTGCACCCCAAGAACCCCAAATTGGAGACAATTTGAATATTATACATTAAATACAGAGACAATATTATTTATTTAAAATGTGTGATCTTAAACATGCACGTTTTGACACATGGCCTATATCAGAGAACCAATTAGTGAACCAATTTGCATGTGATTCTTTTAGTATGATATTAGAGTGCAGAGCCTCTCCTACATTATAGTGTGAATGGAGTGGAACATGTATATAGGACTGACAATCATTTACATTCAAATTATTTAGTCTGGAAAATACCATAAAGACAGAAATGTGCCAATACGAACTACAGCTATTAGTCATCCCTACATTTGGACTTTGCAAGGTTAAAATCATCCTTAAGAATATAGAGGCTAGAGTCATTGTGCAAAGTCATTCTTTTATGGTCAAATAGTCAGTTAAATTGCTTTTCTGTTCACTCTACTCCCATGTAGAGACATTTTGACATTTCAGAAAACCCAGTGAAATGATTAGCTCTTGCATGTCCTACATTATGCATCTTTCCCACAACCACATCTCATCTCCATGTGATAAAGTGATGGTTGTGAATGTTGTGGAATGTTTTGAGAGATGTCTGTCCCATTTGTAATGGGCAGGCGATACTGGGTCAGGCTGTGTTTGTGCCAAACAGATTGGCACATGTTCCTATTGGAACATGTGCCAATCTGTGCATATAGAGTGGACCTAGAGTAGTCCTATATCAATGGAGTGGAACAGTTGTATAGTATTTTGAATCATTTTCTTTCTTCTCTCTAATTACACATTTGGTGTTCATTATTCATAAGGTACTAGTTTGATTAATTAAGGGGATAGACAGGTTATGTTGCTGACACACACAAGGAAATTTAACAAATACAAGCAAATACATTTAAGAGGATAGATTATCTAATTTAAACCTTATTTAAGCATATTCTTGGGCTGTGCATACAAATTGACAGCATATAAATGTGCAAGATGAAAACTCCTCGAAAAATAACATCTACAAGTTGGGAACGCACCACCACTCACCATCATGTCGAGTTCATGGGTCTACTGTGAGTCAACAGGGGCTTTTACACAGGTCGAACACAGGTCAAATGTATTTGTATAGTGAATTGCCCCACAACATGAATTCATATTGTTTTGTTTTATTGGCAAATAATTGCAATATCACACAAGAGGGTCTGGTTTAACATGATTCATGGTACGACAATGACAAGGTCAGGAACCAGACGGAAATCACAGAATCTGAACACAACAAGTTATTTTGTAATCACTTGTCTCTATTAAATGCCTTAAAAAGGGTTACACAAGGACATGTCTCAGAAAAAAAGTGACAAAAGTGTCACGGTATTTGCATAAAAATACCCCCCACAGAGGGCGAAAACCTTTTTTTCTTTTTTTTTTTCCATTAGAAATATGCCTGGGCAGAGGTTGCTTGTTTTTAACGGCTGGTTTTAAAAAAAAGAAAACACACAATACAACACACCACAGCGGTAGGGGGCGGTGCTGGCAGTGGACTTTGAAATAGCGGTGAAATTCTGAACTCTGAATGAGCCTTTAGAGTCTGCAACCACATGTGAATAAAGTGATCAGTAGATTTTTCCTGCATTAGTTTTTTTGTACTTATACACAAAAGACAATATTACACAATATGTTAGTCTTACTCAATGACAAAAGCAAACTGTTTTGTTTAGTAATATGTTGAATATAAAATAATAATAAATAAATAATAATACATTTTCAAATAAAGTTTGACAGTTGACTTCTGTATATATTACTGCTAGAAATGTTAATAAACTAAAATATAGGATTCATGAGTGACACCCATGGCCGCGGGAACTATTTTACAGTAGCAGGGCTGAGCATGGAAGCGGGGGTGCGCAAAAATGCGCGTGCACGCGTTTCATGCACGCGCATTTTTGCGTGTTAAAGTACTCTTTAATTTCCCTCTCCACACACAAGTTATGAACAAGCTAGATGCCTATAATGTGAAATAGCATATTTATTAGGCCTGGCCTACATAAATCACTTGTTTTGAACATATAGGCTGAATGAATAGGCCTACAGAATCCTCACGCAGGATATATAATCACAACAAACGCTCAACAGCAACACAAACTCAAACAACTGACAGTTCCAAACCCATCATAAACGGGCATATGCCTATTTAGTCCACATGAGATTTAGCAAGGCGCAAAAAATATAAATTATAGGCTAAACAGAGGAGCTGAGGTCCAGTAGGAGGTATATTTTTATAAGTCCCAACAGCAACAAGTTGACAGCGCAGCGCGCTTGGGTTCGGCGACCCGTGTGTTCACATCATCATCATCATCATCATCATCATCATCATCATCATCGTCACACAGCCCTCCCCGTCAGAATCGAACAGAACACAATACATAATATCTCACGTTAAATTTCAGCAGCAGGCAGCAGTTCAGTTGGCACGGCGGCCATAGTAATTAGTTAATACTATATTATTTCTCGCATATTTCCCATATTCGTAAATATTAGTGAGAAATATTATAGTTAAATAGTAAAGGCTTTAGCCTACGTTATATTCCAAAGGTGCTCTTGCGCTCCGGGGTGACGGCGATGAATTCCCTCATCCCCTGCTGAACAGCACTGGTGCTGCTCGACCTCCTCCTCCTCTCCCTCCGACAACTCCACGACATTATCATCCCTTTCAACAAAGTTAGCACTCGTCCCCTGTACATTGCTGCTGCTGGGACGAACAACTTTTGTTTTGGGCTTGGGCCCACCAAAGAAATCACTTATCCGCTTCTGAGCCATGCTGACTGACAACACAACACTCACTGTTAGGCCCAGCTGACCGGTGGATTCAAACGGCGCGCACCGTGCGTAAAGGAAAGGTAACCGAAAATAGCCGGAAACAGCGTCAGCAGCCGAGCAGAGGTAATGATGAATATAAAAACAAACACACCACCAAAAATGCATATTTTAGTCTCCATTATAATAAAGTGACATGTTTTATTATTATTGATATTATATATTTTTTATTTTGTGTTATTTTTATCCTCCTGTTTTGGGGCGTGCTGTGCCTGGTGGAGGGGGTGCTTGTAGCTCCTGTCTGAGGGGGTGCTGTGTTTGAGGGGAGCAGGTGCTCCAGCCCCCCCAGCACCCCATGTTCCCTCAGCCATGGTGACACCCACATCCTTGTGCAACCATGAGCACTCAATATTAGAGCAATCATGAGACAAATAATTATTATAATAACACCAATTTATTATAACACCATGTGATTCATACGGGAAAGAACCCCCTCAAATAGCACTCTCAAATAGCAGACTTTATGGAGAGAGAGAAACTGTCTCAAATTAAGAGAACACACCCCAGCAAATTCACACTGAAGAGAAATTAAGCCTATGGATATGATCAGTGTCACAGCACTCTCATATGTTGATGCATAAGTTTAGTTTGTTTAGAGTCAGGCAAATAATGAGAATGCTGAATGGATGTGCCAACAGATTTGCACATGTCACTATTGGTATGATAAGTAGAGTGCATAGAGAAGTCCTATAGTATTGTGTTAATGGAGTCGAACATTTATATAGTATTGAGAGAAATTTTCTTTCAAATTAAGTATACTTGGTACAAGGGGAACTGAGGCCTATATCCAGCACAAGCTCACAAGCTAAATAGTACAGCTGCACCATCTAATAGCAGTACTTTGTTTATGGTTTGTGACACCATGTCTCTATTTTCCGACCCCCCCAACAATGCGTGTTGATGGCATGCATTGTTGCATTATTGTTTTAATAAATCTATGCAGTATGTCTTCATCTCATTAGCATGTGATAAAATGGCTTTGAATGTTGTGGAATGTTATGGGGGATGTCTGTCCCATTGTTAATGGACAGGTGATACTGGGTTAGCATGTGTCATATTGCCGAATGGATGTGCCAACAGATTTGCATTCATCATCCAGGGCTATTAGTCACCTCTAAAATGTCTGTCTGTACTTTGTACCTACTGCACACAGCAATATAATAGGCTTAAATCAAAATACACCACATGAAGTTTAAACTAATGACAAAGTAAGATATATTTTCGGTCCACTCTATTGCCATGTAGAGACAAACAATATTTCACCAGGACATATGAACACAATGCACATACAATGTTAAAACTGTTAAAAATAATATACAGAACACGTTTAAAACTATGTGGACAATCCATCTTACACTCCAGCTTAGTGAAATGGTGATTCTGTCATTTCAGAAATCACATGTACAACAGAGGTGTCACCATAGCACTGCAAGGGGATTTGAAGCATATATCCAGCACAAGCTAGATTGTACAGGTTTACCATCTAATAGCAGTGCTTTGTTTATGGTTTGTGACACCATGTCTCTATTTTCAGAAACATCTGAATATATACATGACTATGAAACCCCATAGAAAACAGAGTTTCAAAAAGAGTTTCAAGATATCATCCAAAAACAATAACAGTTTAATAATACAAACATTAAGTGATAAGGTAAGTAAGGTATTATATTTTATCACTTTTTAACCTGCCTGGTCCTCACTGATGTTCATGATACAATGGCACTTTTCTATGTGTACATATCTTCAGGATCCTGTCTTGGTTTACTGTTATAACAGTAAACTCTGTTATAACATGAAGTTGAAACAATAAATGAAGAGGAAACACATAATGAACATATGAAGCACTGCTGTTGTTTTATTACTCTAATTCATGTAGTGTATCATTCTTCATCTTAATATTGACTCTATCTGTTCATTTTGTTTGATAGGGTAATTAAAGCAAAAACTATCAATGTACTGAAAATGTAATCTTAAACATTTTGATGTCTGTTTTGACTCTGACAACTGTTCATCCTTTTAAATGTAAGCCTGTTCATGCTTTCACTTTACTCAACTTCAGATATACTAATATATCATTGAGTTTAGTTACATTAAATATGAAGATTACAATGGAATTTCACATTTCTAGAATGTTGCATAGAGCATGCAACATCCACCCCCACCTGGGGGGGGGGGGGGGGGTGGAGCACATGCAGCAGTGTGTTACATTCTGATTGGTTGAGATGGTGTTCTATTGTTCTCCTCTTTGGCCAATTACTTCCAAGCAATTAGTTGTGACAACTCAAGCCTTCTAGTATAAGAAGAGTTTGTAGTTGACATTTATCCACACACATCTGACTGTGGACTCCATGTCAACATGACAGCATTGCAAACAAGACACCTCTAAGTTCATCTGCTCATCCATGTAGAACCAGCATGCTCATACATGCAAGGTTTTAGAGCAATTTGTCCTTCTTAACCCTAGAATATTAACAATAGAATAGGTATGATGAATGCAGAAAAATAGAGACAGTAACTGCATGCATACTATTTTTGTCACAAGGAAGTGCCAGTACAGAATTCAATGGGTAATGTTATATCAAAGATTGAATGGCTGATGAACTTCTTAACTAAATAGTTAAGCTGGTGACTGTTGACTAACTAGTGTATGAAGTATGTCTAAACATTATTTTCCTTGTCATTGTTTCCAATTCAGTGCTGCATCACCAGACTTACTGCTCTGTTCTACCAGAGGTGAATGAACAAAGAGGTTTGGCTAAACAAAAGTGCCACTCCTGTGATCAGTGTGGCACACGCTTCACTAGAATATTCGACCTCAAAAGACACCAGAGAATTCACACTGGAGAGAAACCCTATGGATGTGATCAGTGTGGTACGCGCTTCACTAGAATGTCACACCTTAAAGCACACAAGAGAATTCACACTGGAGAGAAACCCTATGGATGTGATCAATGTGAACAACTCTTCTCTGAAATCTCGACCCTTAAAAAACATCAGAGAATTCACACTGGAGAGAAACCCTATGGATGTGATCAGTGTGGACAACACTTCTCTCGAATGTCCAACCTTAAAGTCCATCAGAGAATTCACACCGGAGAGAAACCCTATGGATGTGAACAGTGTGGACAACACTTCTCTAAAATGTCCAACCTTAAAGTCCACCAAAGAATTCACACCGGAGAGAAACCCTATGGCTGTGATCAGTGTGGACAACACTTCTCTGAAATGTCCAGCCTTAAAAAACACCAGAGGATTCACACTGGTGAGAAACCCTATGGATGTGATCTGTGTGGACAACACTTCTCTGAAATGTCCAGCCTTAAAGTTCACCGGAGAATCCACACCGGAGAGAAACCTTATGGATGTGAACAGTGTGGACAACACTTCTCTCAAATGTCCAGCCTTAAAAAACACCAGAGGATTCACACTGGTGAGAAACCTTATGGATGTGATCAATGTGGACAACATTTCTCTCAAATGGCCCACCTTAAAGGCCACCAGAGGATTCACACTGGTGAGAAACCTTATGGATGTGATCAATGTGGACAACATTTCTCTCAAATGGCCCACCTTAAAGGCCACCAGAGAATTCACACTGGAGAGAAACCATATGGATGTGATCATTGTGGACAACACTTCTCTCGAATGACAAGCCTCAGAAAACACCAGAAAATTCACACTGGATAGAAAGCACATGGATGAAAAAATGGTGCACATTGTTTTACATTCCTTGCTTTTTTAATTGTATGTAATTTAGCTATGGTAAGGGAGCATTTGAAACAAATACATGTTTGTTTATTTGCGCTTGCCTGATCCAGAGGCTCAATATGACAGTTTGTCATATTCAGTAGACCAGTAGATTGTATAAATGTTAAACCAATCAATATGTTTTTCAAGCTATCCATTTTATTAAAAAGGATAAACTGTTCACACTGGATAGAAAGCATATGATCATGCTGATTCTAGATCAAAGAAAATTGATTTGAAATTGTTGGCAATTTTAGTATGTTTCATTCATATAGACAATTCTTTTCAATTAAGCATTATTAGTGGAGAAGGGTTCTTGTGCACAACTTCAACCACGTGTGAATAATGCAATCGGTAGATTTTTCCCATCATTTTTTTTTTCATTTTTACATAAAATAATATCTTACATAATATTTTACTTAATGACTTAAGCAGACTGTTTTGTTAAGTAATGTGCTGAATATGAAGTTTTCAAATAAAGTTTAACAGTTACAGCTCCTGTATGTGTTAGATATTTTGTATCATTACAGCATGGTTATCACAACATGCGTTTCACCAGCCTGGACACACACATCTTGTGCTGTGAACAATAGTAACTAGAATGGTTTGATTTTCTATCCCCTATGTATACCAAACTCTAAGAACGGAGATTCAAGTGTACTACTGCTACATTGAACATGGAAGCAGGAGTAGGCTAAGACATCGGGACAGTACCTCAATATTTATTTGACCAGAAATTGAAAAATGGGAATAAACTAAAATGTAGTAGTTATGAGTGAAACCCACATCCTTCAACCATGAACAATTTTGTAGCAAACATGGGGCAATAGGGTAAGAGTTTATTTGGTTTAAATTAATAAGGTTTTTAAGGTATGATTGCCGACTATCCATAATTTACCCGGGGACCACCTGCACCCCAAGAACCCAAATTGGAGACAATTTGAATATTATACATTAAATACAGAGACAATATTATTTATTTAAAATGTGTGATCTTAAACATGCACGTTTTGACACATGGCCTATATCAGAGAACCAATTAGTGAACCAATTTGCATGTGATTCTTTTAGTATGATATTAGAGTGCAGAGCCTCTCCTACATTATAGTGTGAATGGAGTGGAACATGTATATAGGACTGACAATCATTTACATTCAAATTATTTAGTCTGGAAAATACCATAAAGACAGAAATGTGCCAATACGAACTACAGCTATTAGTCATCCCTACATTTGGACTTTGCAAGGTTAAAATCATCCTTAAGAATATAGAGGCTAGAGTCATTGTGCAAAGTCATTCTTTTATGGTCAAATAGTCAGTTAAATTGCTTTTCTGTTCACTCTACTCCCATGTAGAGACATTTTGACATTTCAGAAAACCCAGTGAAATGATTAGCTCTTGCATGTCCTACATTATGCATCTTTCCCACAACCACATCTCATTTCCATGTGATAAAGTGATGGTTGTGAATGTTGTGGAATGTTTTGAGAGATGTCTGTCCCATTTGTAATGGGCAGGCGATACTGGGTCAGGCTGTGTTTGTGCCAAACAGATTGGCACATGTTCCTATTGGAACATGTGCCAATCTGTGCATATAGAGTGGACCTAGAGTAGTCCTATATCAATGGAGTGGAACAGTTGTATAGTATTTTGAATCATTTTCTTTCTTCTCTCTAATTACACATTTGGTGTTCATTATTCATAAGGTACTAGTTTGATTAATTAAGGGGATAGACAGGTTATGTTGCTGACACACACAAGGGAATTTAACAAATACAAGCAAATACATTTAAGAGGATAGATTATCTAATTTAAACCTTATTTAAGCATATTCTTGGGCTGTGCATACAAATTGACAGCATATAAATGTGCAAGATGAAAACTCCTCGAAAAATAACATCTACAAGTTGGGAACGCACCACCACTCACCATCATGTCGAGTTCATGGGTCTACTGTGAGTCAACAGGGGCTTTTACACAGGTCGAACACAGGTCAAATGTATTTGTATAGTGAATTGCCCCACAACATGAATTCATATTGTTTTGTTTTATTGGCAAATAATTGCAATATCACACAAGAGGGTCTGGTTTAACATGATTCATGGTACGACAATGACAAGGTCAGGAACCAGACGGAAATCACAGAATCTGAACACAACAAGTTATTTTGTAATCACTTGTCTCTATTAAATGCCTTAAAAAGGGTTACACAAGGACATGTCTCAGAAAAAAAGTGACAAAAGTGTCACGGTATTTGCATAAAAATACCCCCCACAGAGGGCGAAAACCTTTTTTTCATTTTTTTTTTCAATTAGAAATATGCCTGGGCAGAGGTTGCTTGTTTTTAACGGCTGGTTTTAAAAAAAGAAAACACACAATACAACACACCACAGCGGTAGGGGGCGGTGCTGGCAGTGGACTTTGAAATAGCGGTGAAATTCTGAACTCTGAATGAGCCTTTAGAGTCTGCAACCACATGTGAATAAAGTGATCAGTAGATTTTTCCTGCATTAGTTTTTTTGTACTTATACACAAAAGACAATATTACACAATATGTTAGTCTTACTCAATGACAAAAGCAAACTGTTTTGTTTAGTAATATGTTGAATATAAAATAATAATAAATAAATAAATAATAATACATTTTCAAATAAAGTTTGACAGTTGACTTCTGTATATATTACTGCTAGAAATGTTAATAAACTAAAATATAGGATTCATGAGTGACACCCATGGCCGCGGGAACTATTTTACAGTAGCAGGGGCTGAGCATGGAAGCGGGGGTGCGCAAAAATGCGCGTGCACGCGTTTCATGCACGCGCATTTTTGCGTGTTAAAGTACTCTTTAATTTCCCTCTCCACACACAAGTTATGAACAAGCTAGATGCCTATAATGTGAAATAGCATATTTATTAGGCCTGGCCTACATAAATCACTTGTTTTGAACATATAGGCTGAATGAATAGGCCTACAGAATCCTCACGCAGGATATATAATCACAACAAACGCTCAACAGCAACACAAACTCAAACAACTGACAGTTCCAAACCCATCATAAACGGGCATATGCCTATTTAGTCCACATGAGATTTAGCAAGGCGCAAAAAATATAAATTATAGGCTAAACAGAGGAGCTGAGGTCCAGTAGGAGGTATATTTTTATAAGTCCCAACAGCAACAAGTTGACAGCGCAGCGCGCTTGGGTTCGGCGACCCGTGTGTTCACATCATCATCATCATCATCATCATCATCATCATCATCATCATCATCATCGTCACACAGCCCTCCCCGTCAGAATCGAACAGAACACAATACATAATATCTCACGTTAAATTTCAGCAGCAGGCAGCAGTTCAGTTGGCACGGCGGCCATAGTAATTACTTAATACTATATTATTTCTCGCATATTTCCATATCGTAAATATTAGTGACAAATATTATAGTTAAATAGTAAAGGCTTTAGCCTACGTTATATTCCAAAGGTGCTCTTGCGCTCCGGGGTGACGGCGATGAATTCCCTCATCCCCTGCTGAACAGCACTGGTGCTGCTCGACCTCCTCCTCCTCTCCCTCCGACAACTCCACGACATTATCATCCCTTTCAACAAAGTTAGCACTCGTCCCCTGTACATTGCTGCTGCTGGGACGAACAACTTTTGTTTTGGGCTTGGGCCCACCAAAGAAATCACTTATCCGCTTCTGAGCCATGCTGACTGACAACACAACACTCACTGTTAGGCCCAGCTGACCGGTGGATTCAAACGGCGCGCACCGTGCGTAAAGGAAAGGTAACCGAAAATAGCCGGAAACAGCGTCAGCAGCCGAGCAGAGGTAATGATGAATATAAAAACAAACACACCACCAAAAATGCATATTTTAGTCTCCATTATAATAAAGTGACATGTTTTATTATTATTGATATTATATATTTTTTATTTTGTGTTATTTTTATCCTCCTGTTTTGGGGCGTGCTGTGCCTGGTGGAGGGGGTGCTTGTAGCTCCTGTCTGAGGGGGTGCTGTGTTTGAGGGGAGCAGGTGCTCCAGCCCCCAGCACCCCATGTTCCCTCAGCCATGGTGACACCCACATCCTTGTGCAACCATGAGCACTCAATATTAGAGCAATCATGAGACAAATAATTATTATAATAACACCAATTTATTATAACACATGTGATTCATACAGGAAAGAACCCCCTCAAATAGCACTCTCAAATAGCAGACTTTATGGAGAGAGAGAAACTGTCTCAAATTAAGAGAACACCCCCAGCAAATTCACACTGAAGAGAAATTAAGCCTATGGATATGATCAGTGTCACAGCACTCTCATATGTTGATGCATAAGTTTAGTTTGTTTAGAGTCAGGCAAATAATGAGAATGCTGAATGGATGTGCCAACAGATTTGCACATGTCACTATTGGTATGATAAGTAGAGTGCATATAGAGTCCTATAGTATTGTGTGAATGGAGTCGAACATTTATATAGTATTGAGAATAATTTTCTTTCAAATTAAGTATACTTGGTACAAGGGAATTGAGGCCTATATCCAGCACAAGCTCACAAGCTAAATAGTACAGCTGCACCATCTAATAGCAGTACTTTGTTTATGGTTTGTGACACCATGTCTCTATTTTCCGACCCCCCAACAATGCGTGTTGATGGCATGCATTGTTGCATTATTGTTTTAATAAATCTATGCAGTATGTCTTCATCTCATTTGCATGTGATAAAATGGCTTTGAATGTTGTGGAATGTTATGGGGGATGTCTGTCCCATTGTTAATGGCCAGTTGATACTGGGTTAGCATGTGTCATATTGCCGAATGGATGTGCCAACAGATTTGCATTCATCATCCAGGGCTATTAGTCACCTCTAAAATGTCTGTCTGTACTTTGTACCTACTGCACACAGCAATATAATAGGCTTAAATCAAAATACACCACATGAAGTTTAAACTAATGACAAAGTAAGATATATTTTCGGTCCACTCTATTGCCATGTAGAGACAAACAATATTTCACCAGGACATATGAACACAATGCACATACAATGTTAAAACTGTTAAAAATAATATACAGAACACGTTAAAACTATGTGGACAATCCATCTTACACTCCAGCTTAGTGAAATGGTGATTCTGTCATTTCAGAAATCACATGTACAACAGAGGTGTCACCATAGCACTGCAAGGGGATTTGAAGCATATATCCAGCACAAGCTAGATTGTACAGGTTTACCATCTAATAGCAGTGCTTTGTTTATGGTTTGTGACACCATGTCTCTATTTTCAGAAACATCTGAATATATACATGACTATGAAACCCCATAGAAAACAGAGTTTCAAAAAGAGTTTCAAGATATCATCCAAAAACAATAACAGTTTAATAATACAAACATTAAGTGATAAGGTAAGTAAGGTATTATATTTTATCACTTTTTAACCTGCCTGGTCTCACTGATGTTCATGATAAAATGGCACTTTTCTATGTGTACATATCTTCAGGATCCTGTCTTGGTTTACTGTTATAACAGTAAACTCTGTTATAACATGAAGTTGAAACAATAAATGAAGAGGAAACACATAATGAACATATGAAGCACTGCTGTTGTTTTATTACTCTAATTCATGTAGTGTATCATTCTTCATCTTAATATTGACTCTATCTGCTCATTTTGTTTGATAGGGTAATTAAAGCAAAAACTAGCAATGTACTGAAAATGTAATCTTAAACATGTACATTTTGATGTCTGTTTTGACTCTGACAACTGTTCATTCTTTTAAATGTGTGTCTGTTCATGCTTTCACTTTACTCAACTTCAGATATACTAATATATCATTGAGTTTAGTTACATTAAATATGAAGATTACAATGGAATTTCACATTTCTAGAATGTTGCATAGAGCATGCAACATCCACCCCTACCTGGGGGGGGGGGGGGGGGGGGGGGGGTGGAGCACATGCAGCAGTGTGTTACATTCTGATTGGTTGAGGTGGTGTTCTATTGTTCTCCTCTTTGGCCAATTACTTCCAAGCAATTAGTTGTGACAACTCAAGCCTTCTAGTATAAGAAGAGTTTGTAGTTGACATTTATCCACACACATCTGACTGTGGACTCCATGTCAACATGACAGCATTGCAAACAAGACACCTCTAAGTTCATCTGCTCATCCATGTAGAACCAGCATGCTCATACATGCAAGGTTTTTAGAGCAATTTGTCTTCTTAACCCTAGAATATTAACAATAGAATAGGTATGATGAATGCAGAAAAATAGAGACAGTAACTGCATGCATACTATTTTTGTCACAAGGAAGTGCCAGTACAGAATTCAATGGGTAATGTTATATCAAAGATTGAATGGCTGATGAACTTCTTAACTAAATAGTTAAGCTGGTGACTGTTGACTAACTAGTGTATGAAGTATGTCTAAACATTATTTTCCTTGTCATTGTTTCCAATTCAGTGCTGCATCACCAGACTGACTGCTCTGTTATACCAGAGGTGAATGAACAAAGAGGTTTGGCTAAACAAAAGTGCCACTCCTGTGATCAGTGTGGCACACGCTTCACTAGAATATTCGACCTCAAAAGACACCAGAGAATTCACACTGGAGAGAAGACCCTATGGATGTGATCAGTGTGGTACGCGCTTCACTAGAATGTCACACCTTAAAGCACACAAGAGAATTCACACTGGAGAGAAACCCTATGGATGTGATCAATGTGGACAACTCTTCTCTGAAATCTCGACCCTTAAAAAACATCAGAGAATTCACACTGGTGAGAAACCCTATGGATGTGATCAGTGTGGACAACACTTCTCTCGCATGAGCAGTCTCAAAGATCACAAGAATGTTCACAATGGAGAGAAGGCATATGGATGTGATCAGTGTGGACAGCACTTTCTCGCATGAGCAGTCTCAAAGATCACAAGAAAGTTACAATGGAGAGAAGCCATATGGATGTGATCAGTGTGGACAACATTTCTCTCATATGTCACACCTTAAAAACACACCAGAGAATTCACACCGGAGAGAAACCATATAGATGTGAGCACTGTGGACAACACTTCTCTCGCATGAGCAGCCTTAAAAGACACCGGGAAATTCACACTAGATAGAAAGCATGTGCATGTGATCGTGGGAAACAGTGATCTGGAATGACATTCTTTAAAGGACAACTGTATTTTTTTAGCCAAGTTTTATAAGACAAGTACAAGTACAAGATGGTGAAGTCTCGTAATAATCAATATTCATAAATCTACACACAAATCTAAAGTGCTATAAAAATCATTCCTTGCTACTGTTGTCACCTTTTTGGGGCGTCATCAGAGAAAGACTCTTTGAAATTCTCTCTGGAAGGGACCCTAGGTGACTGCAGACAGGGCATTTGTGAGACAATGGGGTGGGACATAACACGAGACAGAGGTGATCAAAGGACTTTCTTGAATATGTGATTTGCATCAGTTGAAAGGACATTTGTGGAGACATGTCTGAGTGAATGTATATTGTCAGCATGTTGTGTGCGATGTTTTGCACGTCCCACACGACTGCAGGTGATTTGAATGTTTAAGAAGCCGAGTCATTTGTATACAACAGTCAGTCCTGGTGTGACACTACGGTGGACACACGTGCGTGTTCCCCATGGGGGAACACTTTGCAGATACTCTGAATAAAAACGCAACCATCTGTGACCTTCATCTGCTGCCAGAGAACTCCATCCTTCGCTCCGATCAACTATGCTTTTCTCCCAGTACAGTAGTATGTTCTTGGTATATTGATGCTGGTACATATGCAATTTGTACTGGTGAAATTTACCACAATGGTGTAAATTGTTTACATTCCTTCCTTACTTACCTTACTAGTTAGTGTATTTTAGCTATGGTGAGGAGCATTTGAACATAGTCCTAAATACATATTTGATTTTTTGTTTTTCGTTTTGGGCTTGACTGACTCCGATATGTCAGTTTGTCATATTCAGTAGATCATATGCATAATTTTGTATTGTATGGATGTAAATAATTGCTTACACAGTATTTTAGTCTCGCTCAATGATTTAAAGTAAACTGTTTTGTTGGTAATATGATAAATTCACACCGGAAGAGAAACTCTATGAATGTGGTCAGTGTGAAACTCAAGACACTCAAATTGCAAGCCTTTAGGTGCATCATGTTCATACTGTCAATCTTTGTCCAACTGTAATTTAAGAAGTAAATTCATCAGTTTGTTTGTGATTTTTGTTAATGATAGATTGCAAGTTCATGTAGTCTTACTCAGTGAATAAAGGAAAATGCCTGTTTATAAAACACTGTCTATATTTCCATAAAGGTCTGACAGCTATTGTGTGTGTTCATTACAGAAAGGAGGTGTTTCTGTACAGGGACAAGACAGGTACATTTGACTGTTCTGGTCACATTTTACCACTCTGTATAATAATACCAAATATAAATAAACGTGATACAATAAAAGTGTACTTGGGCTATTGCTCTACAATGAACATGGCAGCAGGAGTTTGTGCATTTAGCAGACGATCAGAGAAAAACAACAACAGGAAATTAACACGGGACAGAACGCTGTGGATAATTGGACTGTTGGGCAATACTCTCAAATAGCAGACTTTATGGTAGGCCTACACCATGAAGTTTACTCTCTGGAGGAAAATCAGAGTTTTGTTAATTTGTCTCAAATTAACAGAACACCCCTAAAATCCACCAGATAATTTGTTACCTTTTAAACAGAGTGTTGCGTGTGTTGATGGCATGCATTGTTGTTGTGTTAATATATCTAAAGTAAAGTAATGTATGTAAAGTATGCATGTAAAGTATGTCTTGATCTCATTAGCATGTGATTAAAATGCTTTGAATGTTGTGGAATGTTTTGGGGGATGTCTGTCCCATTGTTAATGGACAGGTGATACTGGGTTAGCATGTGTCATATTGCCGAATGGATGTGCCAGCAGATTTACATTCATCATCCAGGGCTATTAGTCACCTCTAAAATGTCTGTCTGTACTTTGTACTGCAAACAGCAATATAATAGGCTTAAATCGAAATACACCACATGAAGTTTAAACTAATGACAAAGTAAGATAGATTTTCGGTCCACTCTATTGCCATGTAGAGACAAACAATATTTCATCGGGACATATGAACACAATGCACATAAATGTTAAAACTGTTAAAATAATATACAGAACATGTTAAAGCTATATGGACAAACCATCTTACACTCCAGCTTAGTGAAATGTTTTTTTAGTCATTTCAGAAATCACATGTACATTGTACAACAGAGGTGTCATCATGGCACTACAAGGAGAATTGAAGCCCATACCCAACACAAGCTAATAATCCAAAACATGCAGTAATAAAGTAAGTAGGTATTATATTTTACCACTTTTCAACCAACCTGGTCCTAACTGATTTTCATTATACAATGCCTCTTTTCCTTCCTTACATATCTCCATGATCCCTGTCCTTGGTTTACTGCCTCAAGTAAACTATATTTATAACATGAATTTGAAACAATAAATGAAGAGGAAACACATAGTGAACACACATATGAAACACTACTGTTGTTTTATTACTCTAACAACTCCTGTCGAGGATTATGACTCATTTTGTTTGATAGAGTAATTGAAGCAAAAGTACCAATGTACGTATGCCTCTTTATACTTTCACTTTACTCAACTTCAGATATACTAATGTATCATTAAGTTCAGGTACATTAAATATGAAGCTTACAATGGAATGCCATATTTCTACATTGTTGCATAGAGCATGACCTGGGGGAGGATAGAGGGGTGGAGCACATGCAGCAGTTTGTTACATTCTGATTGGTTGAGAGGTTGTTCTATTGTTCTCCTCTTGGCCAATCAATTCGAAGCAGTTGTGACAACCCAAGCTCTCTAGTATAAGAAGAGTTTGTAGTTGCCACTTATCCACATCTCAGGATTTCAATAGTTTCTGAACACATCTGACTGTGGACTCCAGACTTCAGCTGAAGATGAACTCTCTCAACCACACCATGGACAATTCTGCTCAACAGGGTGATCATCAAGACCTCTGTAAGTTACTTACTGTTTCTATATTGCTATCCTGCATGTCACTGGCAAGCAAGACATA
>CM076967.1:4022502-4427502 GCA_039105355.1 Benthosema pterotum
TTTTACAGTACTTTTATAGAGAAAAAAGTAATATCACTTTATTTTATAACTCATCCGCTACACCCATCTCTGGTCACAGACATGCTCAGGGCAAGTTAGGGGATGTTCATTCGGGTCGCCCCGGCATCGCATTATCACTCACATGATTCACTTCACCCAATCACACACTCATTCACATGAGTCACAACTCACAGACTGTGGCTCAAGGACGATTTAAGAATCGACCACCATTTGATACTGAGTTTAGTCTCTCGGGACCAAAATCTTCACGTTTCTGTCCACAAATTTATAGAAGAAGATAACTGGCAAAATGTGGTCCCAGTAACAATTCCTCTACATTTCCTAATCGTGTAGATTCTTGAAAATGATGTAATTCATTAAGTATATTTGAACTCTTGAGTGTGTTTCATTTTCACGCTCTTAAGAGTTACAGATCTAGTTACAGACAACCCCTCCCCTAAAATCTCCTATGATAAACATGTTGTTCAGTGCCGCTACGTTATGAACATATTGTTCTGAAGTCTGTATTATTACAAGCATGTTGTTTGGGTCCGTACCATATGAGCAGGCAAAGCAAAACCCAGTGCTAGTTGCTGCATGCATGGTGTCTGCAATGTGCGACTCAGAGCATATTAATAGCCATCTCAAGCCTATAGTTTGAGGGCAGCGCCTCGGAGAAGCCAGGACTTTGCCACGGCACTCCATTGGCCGAGCGAGGAACCGAAACGTGTAATTACGTGTGGTTGCGCTGCAGCGCAAAATACCAATCTGGGTGTGTAAAACAACTATAACGGGGACTTATGAGGGGGAACTTTTTTAGGGGTGATTTTGGAGGGTGGTGGATATGAGGGTATTACTTGTTTCGGCGAGTGGAACGGGGACGGGGAACCCGCGTAGGTCCGGTTAAAACTACTAAAAGGACTGTACACTGTACGGTTGGACGGTCCGTGGGCCGCGAAGCGACACAGTCTAATGACATGGCTGTCAAGGGACAGAGCTGTAACCCACCCAGTTTTTTTTTTTTGTTATTTTTTTCAGGCGTTTTTGAGGGAAAAAAAGAAAAGAAAAACAAGCAAGTTCTGTCTGTTTTTTTTTTTTTTTTTTTTTTTTTTTTTCGGTTTAACGCTAGGACATTCATGTTAGTCTACATGATCACGTAACGACCCCAAAGTGAAACAGCAATACATGCATGGCAACTTGAGGTACTCTTCTTTCAGTTTTCATCACCTTTCACAAAATAAATACATTAATTAATAATACTAATAATATATACATAAACATTTTAAAAAAATATATCCTAGTGCACATGTGTGAAACTCAAGGCCTGTGGGCCAAATCAGTCCTATACTGTAGTGGGACAAAAGCGGTGACCAACGTACGTACTAAAAACTGAAAACTTCTCCATCGGTCTGACATGTGAGAATGTTCCAGTGAATACAAAATATTTGTCTTTGTTTTGGGGTAAAAAGTCTGAAACAAAGGTGGAGTACGCACATCTCTAATAAATTTCACAGGTGCTGAACTAAAAAAGTCGAACGTACGTCAGGTATGACGAAGACCCATGTAGGGTCCAAACGTTGTCTCTCCTACTCCTTCAACAAAGTTTCCTGGGAGCTACTATACGGTGTGCGAACTATTTTTCTCCTTTTGGGGTAAAAGTCGCCAGTATTAAAACCCTTCTATAACTTTGGCAGCTTGTGGGTTGTGAGACAGACAGACAGACAGACAGACAGACAGACAGACAGACAGACAGACAGACAGACAGACAGACAGACAGACAGACAGACAGACAGACAGACAGACAGACAGACAGACAGACAGACAGACAGACAGACAACCCGCGGTGCGGTGGCTCTTCAACAGAAGGTTTGCGGGTGGTGCAGCCGTTTCACCTCTCTCTCTCGAAGGAGAAGAAGAATCGGAGCAGCACACGCAAATAAACAAATAACATAAATAACAGTCTGGTCGGTGGGAATCCGTGTGTTTGTAAAAGCTTGTCGTCCCAAAGTGTGTTTGTTGATGTCGCTGCGGTGTGGTGTGGCTGACTGGAAACTGGAGCCTATGCAGCAGCAGCAGCAGCAGCAGCAGCAGCAGCAGCTGCCAGCAGCAGCAGCAGCAGCGGCAGCGGCTTGTTGTCATGGTGGGTGTGGAGAGGTCAGGAATTCTGGGTTTGAGCTTACTACGTGCATGGATGCCAACCGCGGATGTAACATGTCCCATTTGGGGGGGGGGGGGCAAGAGAACATGTTGGAGGGGCAAGAGAAAATGGAATGGGGGCTAACCCATACCATTTTCGGTTACAGGACTTTTATTAGGCAAGTAAAGCATCAATAATAACATCAGTTGTTGTTGAAGTTGCAACAGACACACAGCATGCATAAAGCTAAAGGTCTGACTCAGAGAGTTTTCTGTTTTCAATGATGAAATGCTGTTGGTTTAGTGGTGACACAGCTGTAGTTAGTTAGTAGCAGTAGTAGTGTTTCAAATCATTTTAAGCACTTTAATTTGAAATATCTTAGGTTGTTTTGCGTGCCATCGTGCTTGGTGGGGCAGACTGGGTATTTAGGGGGGCATTGCCCCCACATACCCATGCCTAGATCCGCCCTGCCCCCCCCCCCCGCCCACCCCCCTCCCCCTCCCTCTCTCTCTCTCTCTTCTGATGAAAACGCCTTGACTCTAGGTTTTCCACCACATATGAGACCATGTAGTGAACCTCTCTCTCTCTCTCTCTCTCTCTCCTCTCTCTCTCCCTCTCTCTCTCTCTTTCCTCTCTCTCTCTCTCTCTCTCTCTCCTCTCTCTCTCTCTCTCTCCCCCCTCTCACTCTCTCCTCTCTCTCTCTCTCTCTCATCGCCAACCTAAAACCACTTCCTTAGAGTTTTCCTCCATCTAACCACAGAGCAGAGTGAAGCGGGCCTCCTCACTGTTGCCAGATTACAGAGAATTAAGCATGAGAGCAAAGCAAAAAACAAAACAGGCAATCGTGTGCTATTAAAAACAAAGTATTGGGAGGTGGGGTGACGGTGAGGTCGTGACACGGTGGCACAGTGGACAGTGCCGTCACCTCACAGCCAGAACGCCCTGGGTTCGATTCCAGTGAGGGGCGCTGTGGCTGCAACTACACAGGGTTTTGCAAAGTCCAAGCCTCGGACTGGGGTGTGGTGTCACGTCATCCTTTTTTGAATGGGTTTCAATGGGCACTTCCTGCTACTTCCTGTCTGAATTTCGGACAGCGGCCAGGCAGCAGGAAAGATCCGCCCGCGGCCGAAATTCAGGCAGGAACTAGCCGGAAGTTCCCATTGAAACCCATTCAAAAAAGGAGGACGTGACATCACACTTCCGGCCGAAAGTTGGAATGTGCAATCATGTAGTCTGGCTGGGCCTTGTGGGTGCTGGCGGGGTGTCTCCTCCTCCATGTCATCGGTGCCAATACTTGTTCCCTTTCCCCCTCTGTCAGGTGAGAAGAAGGCAGCTTGGACTCCTCAGGCATTAATAAACAACTACACTTTGGAAACTATATAGCCCAAATAAACAACTACACCTTTCAAAACAAGCTCTAGCAAACAAACGCACTAAACAAACAAGCCCAAACAACCCCCCAAAATAAACACTTTGAAACAAGCCCGAAATGAGCTGCGTTACACTTTAGAAACGAGTGTCTAACAAGCAGACATGGCAACACCGTGCCCAACCCTAACAAAAAGGGACGTGAGGGATCTGACATTTGCTGCTCTGCAAAAAAAAACGAAAAAAAAAAAAAGCAAAACAGAAAAAGACAGAAAACATGCCCTGACAGTTCGTTTAACTCACACAAGGAACCAACCGGGTCCATTTGGTTCCATTTGTGTGCTCTCAGAGGTTGCGCCAGGGCAGTTCATGTTCCCCCTGGGGACCTGACATGACAAATCGGGCGAGGCGAGGCGAGGCGAGGCACTACAAAGACATTTAAATTAAATTTCAAACTAACTACTCGACAGATTATGGATTCCGGTGAAAAGACGGACATATTGAGGTCCTCGGTCTACAAAGCTACCCATCCTGAATGTCATGTGGAATCAACCCGCGGGACCAAGCACCATGTGTCCAAGTGGGACAGATTCGGATATCAAAGCGATCCCTAGTGCCGCTCCTCGTTTTTTTTTTTTTTTTTTTAGAGCGACCCCAAAACCTGAATCTGATTCACTCGGATGAAAGAAAAAAACAACATGCATAATAATCCTTGATGAATCATTTACGGTACGGCATAAGGTTAAGGTTTATATGGCTTTGGCTCTTTAACTGTGTGTTATAACGTGGCTGTTATTAAAAGTTCATTTCGGACTATATAGGCCTACATATTAAAGGTCTGTGGGCTCTGGTGCTGCATGCGGTGGCTTTTTAAACATCCACCGTTGGCATGTGGAATCGACTTTTGGCAGCAGTGGCAGCGGAGGCACATGCCATCCAGACCAGGCCTGTGAATGAATGAATGAATGACACACACACCGCACACGCACACGCACAGACACGCACGCACACCACACACACACACACACACACACACACACACACACACACACACACACACACACACACACACACACACAGCTGGCTCTGTGCTCCACACAGGGACCGATCCCCGGCTGTCCCGGGGTATTTTTTTTTTATTTTTGCGTGTGGAACAGGAACTGATAAAACACACACACAACAACGCACACAGCACACACACACACACACACACACACACACACACACACACACAACACACACACACACACACACACACACACACAGGGCCACATCCAGATGGTCCATTAAATGACTGTTCTGGTGTGTCCTCGTGCAGCGCAAGCAGGCTGGCAAGCCTTCTGAGAGACACCACGACTCCTGTTTACGTTGACTGAAAGAACAGACTATCAACACTCCATTCAACAAAATAGCACTCGTTTATTTGACTGAAGAAAACATATCAACACTCCAACGTAGAAATAGCACTCGACACGCTGCATGTAAGAAATTCCCCGATTCGAGTATTGTGGTTGAAACATAAGCCTACTTATATAGTACCAAAAGTAGAATGTATACAGTCATTACGGAAGGAATTAAGGTTCCATTTTACACAGTTTACCAAAAAAACATTTACACAAGTCGCGCAGGATGCTCTAAAAGTCTTGCCAACAGGGGCGGATGTAACATTTCCCAATTGGGGGTGCAGGAGAAAATGGTATGTGGGCGACTTCATCGCCCATGGCGCGAAGCGACACGGCCGATGAAGTCGCCCCCATACCATTTTCGGTTACAGGACTTTCATTAGCATCAATAATAACATCAGTTGTTGTTGAACTTGCAACAGACACGCAGCATGCATAAAGCTAAAGGTCTGACTCAGAGAGTTTTCTGTTTTCAATGATGAAATGCTGTTGGTTTAGTGGTGACACAGCTGTAGTTAGTTAGTAGCAGTAGTAGTGTTTCAAATCATTTCAAATAGAAGCACTTTAAATTGAAATATCATGGGTTATTTTGCATGCCATCATGTTTGGTGGGGCAGGCAGACTGGGCATTCCATGGATCCGCCCCTACTTGCCAAGAACCCATTTTGCGACCAGATCTTCTTTAGAAATGAAGACACAACTTATTTTCCATCAACAGACCCCCCACCCCATCCACCCATAAGGCCGTGCATTCATGGCGATTTTGTTGTTACATATTTTGTTACATTCCTGAGATGATCGTTTTTGTAAAGAAAGATGCAGATGTAGCTCCTAGTGACCTCTGAGCCGGTCATCACGTCATCACTGGCTAAAATAGAGCCTCATTATGCTTGGACGTTCTCATTTCACAATGATCTCTTCTTCCCGTTTTTAGCACATAAAAATAGCACATCCCGTTGCCTAATTTTACCCTTTTACCCGTCTGTTAAAAAAAAGGCCCACACCCGACCACAGCATTTAATTATTTTTTACTTATTGCCAGTGTTGTAGTGGGACTTTTAGAAGTGGGGGGACGCCTCTAAAGGGGAATTCCACCCATTTCCATTTTTTTTTTCTGAGAAAAAAGGAAACTCATTAACATGGTGAAACGCATCTTGATGATGTCATCAAGATGTATTTCACCATGCTAATGATTTTTTTTTTCACCTCCATTTCTAGGAAACACAGAAAGGGGGAACTTTTTTACCATGTCCACACAACATCTCTAAGGTGTATTAATGTAAAATATTGAAAATAAGTGGATGCACACTTGCATTTGTGGTAAGTATAGCATATTGAGAATGATTCTTTACAATGCCTAATTGTATCCATAAAAGTAAATGACAAGACAAAAAAACATGGGCCTACTTTTGCCCCAAAAATATCTTAGATGTTAGAAGTGGGGGGACGCCGTCCCCCCGCGTCCCCCTGACACTACACCCCTGCTTATTGCAAAGGTCGCAGTTAAGTATGAATCCTTGCTTTTTTCCTCAGGCATAATCTCTAAGGGTTTATGCCTGAGGCAACCCGCAAGGGTCCATTTGGTTTCATTTTTACGCTCTCAAGAGTTACATCTGGTTAACCAACTTAACTGGGGACCACCTGGAACCCTCTCAGGGACCACTGGTGATCCCCGGACCACCTGTTAAAAACCCAAAATAAAATCGATATGCCAATATATCACAATTCTTTATGCCATGATATATCAATATCAAATCATGTCAGAAATACTGACTGATGTTATCAGGCTGCATTGATGTGTATGATTGAATTTCATATTGTTTAAAATGTTCTAGTTGATTGAACCTGTCATGGTCCATATCATTTAGAATTGTTTTAAAAGGGAATTCCACACATTTTCAACATGTTACTGTACCTTAGATGTTGTGTGGACACAAAATGGAGGTCTGAAAGAAACCATCAACATGATGAAACACAACTTGATGACATCATCAAGTTGTGTTGGTTAATGATTTTTATGTTAGGCCCTTTTTTCTGAGGGTGTACAGTACAAATGGAACCAAACGGACCCGTTAGGTGGAATTCCCCTTTAAAATGTTCTAGTACAATAAAAGCACAGTCATTTGTGGGGAAAAAAAAATGATCGAATCGAAGCACGTTTAAGAATCACAATATAAATCAATTTGGCACCCTAAATATTGATATTGCATCGGATCAGGAGGTAAATGAATTAATGAATGAATTGGGCAATATTATTTAAAGGCAGGGGCGGATGTAACATGTCCCATTTGGGGGGGGGGGGCAAGAGAACATGTTGGAGGGGCAAGAGAAAATGGTATGGGGGCGGCTTCATGATGAAGCCGCACCCATACCATTTTCGGTTACAGGACTTTTATTAGTCAAGTAAAGCATCAATAATAACATCAGTTGTTGTTGAAGTTGCAACAGACACGCAGCATGCATAAAGCTAAACTCAGAGAGTTTTCTGTTTTCAATGATGAAATGCTGTTGGTTTAGTGGTGACGCAGCTGTAGTTAGTTAGTAGCAGTAGTAGTGTTTCACATCATTTTAAATATAAGCACTTTAATTTGAAATATCTTGGGCTGTTTTGCATGCCATCGTGTTTGGGGGGGGGGCAGACTGGGTACCCCCCCCCCCCATGCCCATGCCTAGATCCGCCCCTGTTTAAAGGTGTAGTGGACGGGAAATGGTGGGTTTTTTATTATGGATCCGATCTGGCACAGAGGGAGTTTCTGAACCAATCAGAGCATGCATCCCTTCAGGCGATGGGATGGCATAGTGCGAGGGACGGCTGCGTATATATACGGGTCGGTTGGAATGTTTGTTTACAATTCATTTCTCAGCTCTTCCACTTTAAAGGGGAACTCCACCCATTTTCAACATTTTAATATGTCATTAATATACCTTAGAGATGTTGTGTGGACATGATGAAAAAGTTCCCCCAATTCTGTATTTCCTACAAATCAGGTCTGAAAAAAAATCATTAACATGGTGAAATACAACTGATGACATCATCAAGATGTATTTCACCATGTTAATGATTTTTCTTTCAGACCCCTTTTTCCTGAGAGGATACAAATGTGAACCAAATGGACCCTAGCAGGTCCATTTGGTTCACATTTGTATCCTCTCAGGAAATTTTTGAAAATGGATGGAATTCCCCTTTAATGCTGTGTGCCTTATTTCTACCATACATATTGTTCAGACATACAGTAGATTCTAATGTGATGAGAATGAGTTTAAACCCGGTAATACCATGAGTATTTTTGACTGCAATCAAGACACTTGTGATTGTAGAGAGGATGATTCAGAAATGGAGAAATGGATTTTTTTTAAAAAAACAAAAAACAAAAAAAACAGTTATTTTCTATTGTCTTATATTGATGTGTTAATGGATATTGGATACGTCATCATGCAGCATGTTTTTGTTTTCAGGAAGTAATTAAACATCGATGTTTATGGAGTTTTGAATAAAAAATACACAAAAGTGAGAATTGTCCAATTTTTGGAATGCATTTTTGCTTAAAGGAGAACTCATTTTCAACATTTTACCTTAGAGATGTTGTGTGGACATGATAAAAAAAAAGTTCCCCCAATTCTGTATTTCCTAAAAATGGAGGTCTGAAAAAAAAACATTAACATGGTGAAATACATCTGATGACATCATCAAGATGTATTTCACCATGTTAATGATTTTTCTTTCAGACCACTTTTTCCTGAGAGGGTACAAATGAAACCAAATGGACCCGCTAAGGTCTATTTGGTTCACAAATTTTGAAAATGGGTGGAATTCCCCTTTAATGCTTAATGGCCATATAATGACCACAGATTCTCTTCAATGTTTTTGAATTTTTCAAATCACTGGAGCTTTCAGAGAGTAATATCTTACGTCCCCGTCCCCCCCTCTCATCCGCAAAGATGTACAACACAATTTGTTTAGTGACAACTTGTAGTGTAGGTCATCTGTGCAGAATGCTGCGATGGATTAGGATCTATAAACTACTGCACATCTCTGTTGTTATCTAGTGATAGCTTGTAAATCTGTTCAATTTTCACATCATGCAACAAAAATCTCATTTGAGTGAGAAGTAATGAAGTGTAATGAGGTTATCCATTTTGGCAGAGTAATATCATTACACTACTTTTGCTGGAAAGGTAATTATATTAGAGTAATATGTAATATTTAGGGCTGGAACTTTGACTGATTAAAGTCAAAGTGGCTTTAATCAGTCAGACTTTACTTTACCCTAGCGGGTCTATTTGGTTCCATTTGTACACTCATACAAGTGTACCCCCCCCCCCCCCCATTTGTTTTTCATTTTTACACTCTCAAGAGTTAAAATATTCACCATCTGAATTAGCCCCAAGTCTACACAACTAGAAGATGGACAAAAGCAAAATACATTAGTTTTGGGTTCTGTGGGGCTAAAATGTCCTCAAATGGCTCAAATGCTGAATAAATGGTGGGCCCTGGTATCGAAAAGTTTGAAAACCCCTGGCATATGTCAATCCTTCCACCCATCCTTGCTCTTCGTCTGGCACACACTGAAAATGAATATGCCTGGGCACTCATCAAACCCTGTACACTCAAAGCACTGCCACCGCAGCCACCCCTTAGATGTCCACATACTGTATTGGGCTGGCCTGTTCAGACATTACATATGTTGATCACAGCACTCCATCCCACTACAGCATCAATCGTCCACAAGCTCCACACATGGCATGACGTGACATGCTTTGAACTTGCCATTTATGAAATAAACAAAAACAACAACAGTTTTGGGGTAGGGTTAATGTTTTGGTGAATGTTCTTGCCTTATTTCAAAAATGACAAGGTAAGGGCTATGGCATGGCATGGCATGGCATGGCATGGCATGGCATGGCATGGCATGCATGGCATGGCATGGCAAAGGCAAGGCGAAAGGCAAGGTGAAAGGCAAGGCAAGGCAAGAGAAGGCAAGGCAAGGCAAAACCAGGAGACAATTCAACATTCTTTGCGTGAAACATCAAGCGCTAAAACCACTAAGGCTAAAAAAGAAAGAAGAACAAGAACGAAAAAAGAAAAAAGGAGTCGCTTATAAATGACGTATAAAATTACAGCGCAGAGCGAGACAACAAACAAAAGCCAAAAACCTCAGGATGAAAGCCCCGGCGGTGATTGAAAGAGGCCGTGGGAGGAATGCTTCTAATTGCCCCATCTGCCACTTTAATTGACGCTCACTTTGTTTTTCTTTTTCTTTAATTAAATCTTGCGTACTGAACGCGTTTTTGTGTTTTAGCTGTTGAAAAATAGCAGATCTACAAGCCTATCGCGCCCACCGAGTGCGGCGATATGAGCTTGTAGGTTTCTGCTATTTTTGAAAAATTGTGAAAATGTGGTGCAAATCTCGGAATATGTTATTTTTGAAGCAGAACATTTTTAACTCAAATCACAAAAGAGATTTTTTTTCCCAGGAAAAACTAGAATCTCGCACCAGGGACTAGAATTTAGTGTCACAAACTAGAATTTAGTGTCATGGTAGAATCTAGTGTCAGGAACTAGAACCTAGTGGCAGGAGATGGAATCTAACTTCAAAACTACAGTCTACTAAAATCTACCGTGAGGGACTAGAATCTGGCAAAGGAACTAGAATCTGGCAAGAGGAACAGAATCTGGCATGAGAACTAGAATCTGGCAAGAGGAACTAGAACTGGCATGAGGAACTAGAATCTGGCATGAGGAACTAGAATCTGGCATGAGGAACTAGAATCTGGCATGAGGAACTAGAATCTGGCATGAGGAACTAGAATCTGGCATGAGGAACTAGAATCTGGCATGAGGAACTAGAATCTGGCATGAGGAACTAAGTCTAGCATCAGAAACTAGAATCTGATCAGGACACAATGACTTAATGCCGCCGTGGATGCCGTAAGGCAAGGCAGGGCTGCCGCTGCCTTCTGTGTACGTTTCCACACGAGGTGGCTGGCATCGCAGTGCGTCACGGTGACACACTTAACACATAACAACATAACAACACAACATATGACACAACATGAAAGCATTCACGCCAGGAAAGCGTGTCGTTTTAGATGTTCACTTCAAACCACTATTTAAGACACATTTTGTAAAAAAAAAAAAAAAAAGCTTGCGCCTCTTCGCGATCACGCAGACACTCAGGGGCCCCTGGGCCTGGGCCAACGTTCCCGTTGGATAATCCTCCCCTGCTTAAGCGGTCTAAAAGATCGGTTCCTCCAGATAAGGTATATAAGCTGCCGACCATCGATCGCTGGCGGGTCACCTCTAGAAAATTGGCACACATACATTTGTAACTGAAGTCACCAACTGGAATGACATATTCCTCTCTCAAATGTGCACTTGGGAAACTCCAAAGCAAACTCCACATGACCCAACATTTTTTTTTTTTTTTTTTTTGTAGTAAAATAGTTTTAATGTTTACAATAAAACACTTTTACAATAAAACATTTTTAATGTTTGGGGAAAAAAAGAGGGAAAAGACAAGGAAAAATGTCACCCATGTGACAACATGTGCCAGCCAAGTCGATGTCTAATGTGTTGTTTGAACCACTGAAAAGTGGTGAAAAAATATTTAAAGATGGAGTTCCGCGAAATTTGGTCTTTTCCCAGTTTTTCACGTGTTTATTAGGTCTCAGTACTTCATTAAACCTCCTGAGATCTTTTTTATACTAGTGGTGTACAAAAAACGTAGTTTACTATTTCTTCCTGGGGGAGGGGCCGTTGGCAGTGACACAGTCCAACGGAGTCAACACGAAAAGTATGACGTATCAATCTACCACGTGTCAACGCCCCTCCCCGTCATTGTCATATTTTTAAATACGCCAGCCTCTGGGGGGCGGAGCTACCACAATCACACATGGGGATGATGGGGTACGTTTGATCATGGCGGATCGAGGTGGCTTCAAACATTACCAGCTGATGGAGGATTAATGCAATATTATTAGTTAATACTTCTTAATGAATGCCTGCGGTGCCATAGGAACTCGGGTGAACGTAAAAAGGCGAGAGAGAGAGAAAAAAAGAACGTATCGGTTTTGCTGTTGTATACTGCTTTTTGTGTATGTCTATGACATGCAGCATCATAGAACCACAGTTACATACGTAACTAGCGATTTAGTTTCTCTTCTCTAAGATCACCTCTAAACATCGTATGGGGCATATAATAGTAGTCGCACCAACCCCCAGGTGTCTGCTGTTAAGACGCTGTGAATATTGAGTTGATGTGTTGAAGAAAACTTTTAAAACGATCTGGTATCATCTGTGTTGAAACAGAGCCATAGAGTATAGACAGAGTGACAACTCCATCCACTTCATGGGGTAGTCCAATGGCGGCTCTTCTGCTTAGACTTCAATAGAGAATGGGGACAACTCCTGGACCTGAATTAGGACCCAGGCAACAGCCCAGCGTTAATGATCTTAAATCGCTTTATTTTAGATTGTTTTTAGTGATAGTACAACACAAACATGTCAACGGTACAATAACAACGTTACTGTACCGTTGACATGTTGAAAACCTGCCTAAAGTCCCTATTCAGCTGCATCATATAAGCTGCATGAACAGCAGCTCGAGCGCTCAGTTTCTGACCCCTCAATGTCGCAACTCTTCTACTATGACCAGAATGCCTGCGCATGCGCCGTTGTTTTCTCTGTCGGCGCTGCTGATAGTGTACTCTAGGTGGACAAGAGTTGCGACATTGAGGGGCCAGAAGCCAAGCGCAAATGAGATAAAGTGACAAACTGTTCATTGTTTCTCAACGAGGGCGGCGCAAATAAGGGCTAATTTAGGAATCTGTTCATCATGACAACTGTTGTAAGGTATTGTACAGGCTTACTACAAAACTATCATAAAAGCTGGGCCGTTGCTTGAATCCAATGCATATACTACTTCCAGTCCAGGACGTGTCCCCTTTTGTTGTGCTAATTCAATAGAAGTCTATGTAGAAGAGCCACCATTGGATTGGCCCCATGAAGTGAATGGTGTTTGCATAACTGTCTATCTATAGTCTATTAAGGCTTTGATTTCGAGCCGAGGACCCCCAGTTTGACATGTATTAGTTTAAGGACCCCCATTGTGGCATTTCTATCTCTGAGACCCCATTTTTAACTGTAAAATCGGTGTTAATTAACTCTTAGTTACACTTAGTTTATACCCTGGCCATTTGGTTACAAAGTATAATGTAGCGAGGGACCCCCTGGACGCCTCTGTCTTTGGAATCACTGGGCCACAACAAAAAGCAACTGCTTGTTTTAATAAGTGTTTGTTTTTATTATTATTATTATTATTATTTTATTATTATATAGATAGGAACTTACTACACACAGAGCTGTTACTGTAAACTCGGTACCCAGACAAAATATTAGACAGGTTGTGGTTATCCAATACTCAGTGAACTATGGGTGATACCCTATCATAACATGTTGACAGAATAAATTAATAAATAAATGTATTATTAATATATCGTTATTATTACTATTAAGTTTAATGTAGGTGAATCTCCATTAATAGTGTTAATGGGGAGTTCTGTACCAGAATCTGGCTCAAACTATGGCCTCAACAGTTTGTCATCCCTCTGAAATTTTGTAAACAAATGGGCAGAACCATGGGCGGTCCTTTTGTGAGGAGGGGGAGGGACTAGGAGAGGTGGGTGGTCTTAAAGTAAGAGGCGGAGAGACTTTATTAGGTGGGTGGTGCTAAAGTTAAAGTCATGCATACTTAATGAACTGGTGGCCATTGCCACATACAAACGGCTTTTTAACAAATACTATACACTTTATTGAAAAAATTCTTCCTGATTATGTTATAATAACACCTGATGATCATCTTTTTGGGACAGGAAAAAGCACGGCACTCCATCTTTAATATACCAATCATTTATAAGCAGGAGGAGGAGTGGCGAATAATCTCATATGCACCTGTTTTCCGCCCACAATGTATGGCCAGTGGGGTCAAGAGCCGTGGATTGATCCTCCGTCGGGGGCTCCTCTGTGGAGAAGTACCTGTCGATGAGGAGGTAGACGGCCTCGTAGACCTCATGGTTCTGGTGGTTCTGTAGCTCCTCCATCTTGTCCAGAGTGCCGCTCTCCTCCAGCATGCTGCACAGTGCCTCCACCTGGCCCAGGCGGTCGGCCGCTGCCAACATGTTGCCGATGGCCTCCAGGACCACCTTGACGAGCTGGGCATCAAGCGTGCCCAGCAGGCCTGGCAGCGCCGCCAGCAGGTGGGTCTCTCGGAGCATGTACGCCGTCTGCTCCTCGCTGCCCCCTTTGGTGAAGTTGGCGACGGCCCACGCTGCCTCCTTCTGCGTCTTGATGTCGGCCATCCCCGGCTGGAGCAGATGCACCAGGAGGGGCATCAGGCCCGCGTCCACCACGAGCTGGATCTGGGTCCTGGTCCCGGCCGTGACGTTGGACAGCGTCCAGGCTGCCTCCCTTCCGGACCTTTTGGCTTTGGTGACGCAGCAGTTCGGGGAAGACTCCGAGGGCGCCGGCCTCTAGGACCATCCACGTCTGCTCGTCCGTCCCCGTCACAATGTTCCCCACGGCGCGTAGGGCCGGGCACAGCACGGCCAGTTGGCTGTCGTCGCAAGGGGAGGAGCTTGCGGCGGCCAAGAGCTCCACCAGGCGCGGCACCAGGCCGGGCACCGCCACCACCTCCTGGATCCTGTGGTTGGAGCCGTCCGTCAGGTGGGTCAACGCCCACATGGTGTTGACCAGAACGTCCCTGTTGCTGTAGCAGGAGTGATGTTGCAGGAGTTGGGCCAGGACTGGGAGCATCTGCGCCACGGCCTCCGACGGAGGGGTGGGGTCCTTGCCGTGGCACAGGTTAGACATGGTCCAGACGGCGTTGGCCAGGCAGCTGGGAGGGAACAAGGAGGGGTTCTCTGATGAGGCTGCGACGATGGACAGCAGTGGCGGGAGGATGCCGGCCCCGATCACGCAGTCCCTGAAGTCGGTGCAGTCCCCCGCGATGTTCCCCAGCGCCCACACGGCCTGCTCGCCGATGTCACGATTCGGGGAGCTCACCAGGCTGACGAAGCCCGGCACGGCGCCCGCTTCCACCACGGAGGCCGTCTGGGACGGGCTGCCCGCCGCGATGTTGGTCAGGGCCCAGGCCGCCTCCAGCTGGATCGTCTGGCAGTGGGAGAGAGCCAGGAAGCTCACCAGCCGGGGGATTAATCCGGCCTCGATGACCTCGTCGAAGGGTGGGTCGAGCTCTCTGCACAGCAGCCTCCTGGCCTCCTTGGTGGCGGTCATCTGGAGCTCCAAGCTGGGGCTGTTGGCGCCGGCAACAATCTGCTCCACCGTCCAGTGCTCCTGCCACTGGTCTGCCGGCTCATCGTCCACAAGGCCGCCGTCGAACAGGACGTTGCGTCTCTTCAAGAGATGCTCCTCCCGCTTGGCCTTGCGCAGCTCTACGGTGGCCTCGGCCCTCCGGCGCCTCATCTCCACGCTGTCCTTCGATTTGTTCTTGAACTGCCCGAGGCGAGCTGCGCTGTCGCAGCCGTCTGCGGCTGACATCCCTGCTTGACTATCGACGTTGAAACACAAATGGGAGAACAAACGGGTGGATTTCAATAACGCAAGTGAGAGCTTTGGGCGCTGAAGCCTCCTTATATGACGACACCCATCTGTGATGTCACCTATCTGTGATGTAGCACTGTGACGTCAGCAGTTGTCATAGCAACGCCATTGTTTTATTCTTTTGGGTGGGCGTGCCCAAATATGGAAGCTGCTACATTTTCCAAAATATTATTTTAAAAATAAATGAACACCGTAAATGAATTTCCAGAAAAAAGATCAACAAAAAGGGTTGTTTTCGAATAGTCTGTCATGGTTAAAATGGAGTTATAATGGGTTTGTATTAGCCTGGCTCAGCCCTCAGCAACTTAAAAACAATTCAGACTGAGGTCAGGCTATAGGAAGGAGGCGGATATGCCTGGTGTGTTCACATGAGAACTGAGTAGACCATAAAATGACCAAAAGTTTTTTTGAAAGTGGAATACCCCTTTAACTCGTATGTTGAGGTGCATAAGAGGGAATATATTCTTTTATTATTTTTATTGGTATTTTCAATACAGAGGAACATACACACAGACACACACCCACACACACACACACCACACACCCACCGGCACCAACACTCACACACGCACGGCACCTGCACTTTTTAACCCAAAAGCCAAAATATAACAAGGAAAGAAAAGAAAAAAAAGGAGAAAAAAGAGAGAGAGAGAGAGAGAGAGAGAGAGAGAGAGAGAGAGAGAGAGAGAGAGAGAGAGAGAGAGAGAGAGAAAGAAAAACTATGTAGGATAATAATACAAAATATTGGTAATAATATGTTAGATGGGACAGCAACAAAAGGAAAATAAATAAATAAATAAATAAATAAATAAATAAATAAATAAATAAATAAATAAATAAATAAATAAATAAATAAATAAATAAATAAATAAATAAATAAATAGAGTAAATAGAGTAAATACAGTCAATAACCTTCAAGCTATTCCATCTTGGGTAGTGGTTTGTATAGCGTTCATATAGGATTCCCATAGTTGGACAAAATCGTTTGATGAACCTCTAACTATTTTATGTCAGTCTTTCCAGTCCAATACTGTTCATGATTTCCTGTTTCCACATCCTCAGTGTTGGAACATCATTTTTTTCCCAAGTTAATGCAATAGCTCTTCTTGCTTGGAGAAGTCCAAAGTCTAGAATTTTGGTCTGATTCGCAGTCTGTAGAAAATTCTTTGGGTGTATTCCAAGTATACAGAGTTTTGCATTTAATGGAACAGTCATTCTGAACATTGACCCAACATTTTACTTAACTGCCATGGTGTCAACCCCTTACCCCTGTGTCTGATCACTGGTTAGGCATATTTGCCAATATGTGACCCGATAAAGACAAATAACCAATACTGATACTTTTCCGATACCTACATTCAGTATCTGCCGATACCGATATGACAAAAAGGGCCAAAAAGAGCCGATCCGATACTTTGGTATCGGTATCGGGACATCACTATTTGTAACTCAAACGTTTGCTTTCCAGAGGTCCACCGAAATATATTTTATCGATGGGGTTGCGCGGCCAAACAAATGCACATCATTTTGGGACAAAATGGTTGGGGCGTTTTTCTTTATGCTTCTTCTTCTTCTTCTTCTTTTTTTTTTTTTTTTTTTTTTTTTACAAATCGGCTTCAGGTGGCTTTTATCATGTTTTCCTAACTTGAACAAGAACGAACGGTCAGGTAATATGCACGTACTGCAGGCCTAATGTTATTATTGATGGTTTACTTGCCTAATAAAAGTCCTGTAAGTCCAAACCAAATGGACCCTTGCGGGTCCATTTGGTTTCATTTTTACACTCTCAAGAGTTAAAATATTCATCATCTGAATTAGCCCAAGTCTACACAACTAGAAGATGGACAAAAGCAAAATAAATCTTTAGTTTTGGGGTCTGTGGGGCTAAAATGTTCTCAAATGGTGGTCCGTGGCTCAAATGCTGAATAAATGGTGGGGCCTGGGATCAAAAAGGTTGAAAACCCCTGCTGTAAGTGACATTTTCACCTGCCCCTCCAATTGGGATATGTTACATCCGCCCCTGACGTCTTGTTTTTTTTTTATATATGGGACTTATTGCGTGGTTTCCTTTGATTTTAGGCAAACACAGAGAAGCAGAGAGCGGATTAAAGACTCCACCCCGTCACTACTAGCTTCTCCCCTTATATCCGTGTTGCATCCAGCTGCACGTTTTAATCTTCAACTTCAACGTTTAGTTTATATATCACACCACACAATCTGATAACTACAGCAGCAGTAGTAGTATAGCGTACACTACAGTAACACAGGAATGTGCTTGCGATGAAGCGTGGGGCATTTTCTTTTCTACATATCCTCCTAGACATATCTTAACTTTTTTTTTTGCCGTGACGCACAGTATAACTTGCCTGCGCGGGATCAGGGGAATGCGTTATATTTTAAGGCTTAAGTGCATAATCACAGGGTTTGGGTGAAGCGTACCCTTGCATTTAAATGTTTTTTTTTTCCCTCTCGTCTGGTGCTGATAAACACCTTGGCTCATGCATGAGCAACACTCTCTCTCTCCAGGGGCGGATCTAGGCATGGACATGGGGGGGCAATGCCCCCCTAAATGCCTTGAATGCCCCACCAAACATGATGGCATGCAACCCAAGACAACCCAAGATATTTCAGTGCTTAAAATCATTTGTGAAACACTTCTACTAACTAACTAACTACAAGCGTCTCACCACTAAACCAACAGCATTTCATCATTGAAAACAGAAAACTCTCTGAGTCAGACCTTTAGCTTTATGCATGCTGCGTGTCTGTTGCAACTTCAACAACAACTGATGTTATCATTGATGCTTTACTTGCCTAATAAAAGTCCTGTAACTGGCTAAAGGGTGGAAAGTTGGCTGCAGATGTAACTCTTTGAGAGCGTAAAAATGAAAGCAAATGGACCCTTGCGGGTCCATTTGCTTTCATTTTTACGCTCTCAAGAGTTAAAATATTCATCATGTGAATTATCCCAAGTCTACACAACTAGAGAATGTAGAAGATTAATGGTCATTTTGAACTGCAGGTTTGACCTTTTTTTACCCCAAATCCAGCCTGGAATTGTGGACAAAAGCAAAAGCAATCTTTAGTTTTTGGGGTCTACGGGGATAACATGTCCTCAAATCGTGGTCCATGGCTTAGAATAAATAGTGGGCCCCGGTATCAAACAGGTTGAAAACCACTGCCCTCTCTGCCATTCTTCCAGCCCACCCTAGTAGGGCTGGCTAAATCCGGCCCTGGCAGTACCATGTAGCCTACAGTATACTGTACGCACGTTGAAACACTGACTCAGATATGAGTTATTATGTTGTCATGCCATAAACACAGCAGCGACGGGAGGGTAGGCACACGACTGCACGTTCTACTTGTGAAAACGTACGTATAAGGCTACCGGTGCAGGGCTTGACACTAACACTTGCCCACTTGCCCGGGGCAAGTAAAAAAAATGGTCGGGCAAGTGAAGACTGCTACCTGGTTTGCCCGATCGGGCAAGTGTGCAACTTAGTGCGCCATGAGATATATTTGTCCTGAAGGTGGTCATTGCGCTCTGCCTCTGCATCTTACCCTGCTTTCTAGCCATCTCTCTCCCAGATCCACTTGGTTCCAAACTATCATTTTGCTGCCATCACAGACCCCTGAGTTTGTGACCACTGTGGGAACCAGTGATTTACACTGATTTACAACTTGAATATTTAGCTGATTGTGACTTTGTGCGACAAAGCAGTCTTCGAATGCAAGAACAAATGTTCAAAACACCAAGTAGAAAAGTAAACGTAATGCAAAATTTACAATATATTTTTGGGGGGCAAGTGATCATGACCTGAGGGCAAGTAGAATCCGAGGGGCAAGTGCCTTGGAGACCTTAGTGTCAACCCCTGCAGTACTCCACTGCACTGCAGGAAAAAAAAGTAGAAAGTAGGCTACATCACGGCAGAAAATATAATAAATATTTCTGTTTGCTCCCGAATTAACCAGCGTATGGACTTCTTGAGAAGACTCATGGTCCATGGTGTGGCAACAAACATCATGTTGCTCTTTTATAGAGCAAATATAGAATCCATCGTTCGCTATGGTATAACTACATGGTTTGGTAAGCTGTCCGTCAAACTCCAAATCCCAACTTCAAAACCTATAGTCAAGAGGGCTGGTAAAATCATAGGTATGCAGCCACCCTGTTCGCTTCAAGACATCTTTGAGAGAGAATTGAGGAGACAGGGCCTCAAGATCACACAAGACCCATATCACATTCTCTATAAAGAATACGAGTTACTGTTACTGAGTCTGGCAGGCGGTACAGGTTACCATTCTGCAAACTTAAAGGGGAATTTCACCCATTTTCAACATTTTCCTGGGAGGATACAAATGTGAACCAAATGGACCCTAGCGGGTCCATTTGGTTCACATTTGTACCCTCTCAGCAAAAAGGGGTCTGAAAGAAAAATCATTAACATGGTGAAATACATCTTGATGATGTCGTCAGATGTATTTTGCCATGTTAAAGGTAGGGGAAGTGATTTCACTTTTGTCAGATATCACCCCATATTTTTTAATCTGTTAAAATGCTCTATTATAAGGTGAGCAGACCATATATGGAGTTTCCCCCTCTCCCACGTTAGCAGAGGAGCTAATAAAAGTTCCCCAGGTGGAGGGTGAATTCTCCTCCAATCAGGATGGAGCAGCAGGTTCACATAGTGTAGCTACTCTTGGGCGCCCCTAGTGCACCAGACTGGTACTACACCATGGATTTCAAATCACTTCCCCTACCTTTAAAAAAAAACGCAAAAGTGAAACTTTTCCTATTTTGCGTATGGCTATATAACGACCACAGGTGTGGTGTAAAAGTGTATGAAAAATGTATTTCTCAATTCACCCCCGCTTTAATGAAAAGCAGTGAAGTCGTCCTTTATTTAAAGAGGGGATGCCGTGATTTTTTGTATTTTTTACAATTTTGTACATGTTTAAGAGGTGACAGTATGTAAATAGACCCCTAGGTCTGTTTTTTATATGCAATGATGTCTTCCTTTTCTATTTAGGGTTTCTTCGTGGGGGCTGAACCTTTCCAGTCAAACGTGCCAATGAAAAAAACTTCAATGTAGTGACATCACATGCTCAGCCCCTCCCCTAACTCCTCCCCCTTTATCATGCAACTAAAGCTGTGGGCGTGGCTTCAGTTCAGCTGGATCTCCACCCATCACCACCCACCAGGCAAACCAGCCATACTTAATGAACTGGTGGAGGTGGAATTAAAAATGGAATTAAAAATCACAGTTTAACAAACACTGTACACTTTTTGGGGAAAAAAAATCTTACTTTTCATACAACATTAATATCTGATGATCATGTTTTAGGCTAGAAAAAAAACATGGCAGTCCATCTTTAACAAATTGCAACTCTGTTTAGGCCCCAAACATTTCATGCCTCCCATATTCTAAACATAAGGAAAGCCGTAATGGCTCCGTGTGGTTTAAATCCTACACAAACCATTCCTAAACATCAACACCAGAACGAGGAGGAAAAAAAGGAAACCGTCCTGTCCACAAAACCTCCACTTCAGCAACTCCGGTTAGCTTTTTTCTTTCTTTCTTTCTCTTTTTCTTTTTCACAGAGAGAACATATCAACCCACCCAAAAACCCAACCCACTGCAGACCTCTGCTTCCCTGTGCCGTGTGGGTGTTCAAAAAAAAATGTTGTGTAGGAAACCAGTGGGCGGATTGGCCATCTGGAGTACAGGGAGTTTTCCCGGTGGCCTGCGCCACCTAGTGGCCTGGACAGGGTTTTTTTTTTTTTTTTTTTTTTTTTTTTTTTTCAGTCCAGGGCAGGCCAGGGCACCAGGCCCAGGCCAGGCAAACTAGGGTTTCTATCCTTCAAAAAAGAAAAGGTGTCCTACACCAGAGCCTTCAAGTAGGAGAGATCTTCTACATTCTCTAATTGTGTAGACTAAGTTGGGCTAATTCACATGAATATTTTAACTCTTGAGGATGTAAAAATGAAACCAAATGGACCCGCAAGGGTCCATTTGGTTTCATTTTTACGCTCTCAAAGAGTTACATCTGGTTAACCAGTGGCCTGGCAAAGGCATAATTGTCCCGGTGGGAAAATATGTGCCAATCCGCCCCTGGTAGGAAACCAGGGGGAGGAAATGTGAGCCTGCAGAACAACGTTGATGAGAAAGAAGAAAGAAAGGACGAAACCTGTGGGTCTCTGCAGCACACACTCTACAGTGGGATAGAGCAGTGGTTTTCAATGTTTTCATACCAGGGCCCACTATTTATTCAGAATTTGAGCCACAGAGGATCACCATTTGATGACATTTTAGCCCCCCACAGAACGCAACACTAAAGATTTGTTTTGCTTTTGTCCACAATTCCAGGCTGGATTTCGGAGAAAACAAAACAGTCAAACATAGAGATCAAACTGACCATTAATCTTCTACATTCTCTAGTGGTGTAGACTTGGGATAATACACGTGATAAATATTTTAACTCTTGAGAGCGTAAACATGAAACCAAACGGACCCGCAAGGGTCCGTTTGGTTTCATGTTTACGCTCTCAAAGAGTTACATCCGGTTAACCAACTTTACATCATTTATGGTCACCACCTGGAATCCTCTCATACCCCTGGAATAGTTGGTTCCCAGTCGTATCCTGTATCTCTTCTGCAGCTTATACTGTATTTGACAGCAAACGTGTTGACTTTAGGGCAGTCTCTTGATTAGTTTTACTCACATTTCTGTCACCTGGAAAGTGTTAGTCCACTGGCCAGAAGGTGAATCCCAGACATGTTGAGTTACACTGAGAGTTTTAGGTTAGAAACGTTTAGTAGAAACATGTAGAAACTGCCGGATGCTAACTTGCATATGTTGAGTAATGTTAACAATCTGTAGAAGGCAAAAATTTCATCATGAAAACAGTTGTTTGGCTAAAAACAGCAATGCCCAGTCATCAAAAATGTCTTTAGTCAGCATATTTGGGCAAATGCTATGGCCATTTTCAGCCCAAAGAGTGTGTGTGTGTGTGTGTGTGTGTGTGTGTGTGTGTGTGTGTGTGTGTGTCTGTGTCTGTGTCTGTGTGTGTGTGTGTGTGTATCTGCGGCAAAAAAGGGGGCATCTATGATGGTCAATGCCAAACTTTGCAGTTTGCACCCACAATCCCTGGATGCCAACGATGAACCTCTACCCCCAATGTTCTACAATGGCCCGTAATTGCGCCACCAGGAGGCTGATCTTTGTAAAACACATTATTTCGTATTGCTCCCCTAGATTCTGTCCCAAAATCCGGCAAGATGGTACACAGGATCTCTGTAGTCATGTGCTCAAGATAGATTTGTCTGATCTTTCATATTCAACCCCAGTTGTCTATAATTGGCTTTCAAAATCTGCAGGACTGGCTTGTTTTGAACAAAAAACGTCAAATCATGAACGCAGCGTGCAATTTGCATGAACTCTTCAATGCACTTTCCCTACTAGGCAGACAGATATAACCGGACCCTTTTCTTACCAGAAATATTCTACATTCCCATTGCTTTTCGGAAGTTGCACTACTCACACTTCACACAGGGTGTGATTTTTTTTGTTGTTGCTGTAGTCCAAAAGTGCTGTCTTCTACGGGCCTCTTCCTCTAACTGCAGTCGTATATCCTTTCGGCACCGCAGGGGTTGCATATATATGTAGGGCCGGGTCGGCCCCCGCGGACCCCCCCAGAGGTCAGCAATATAATAAGAACCTGTTAACGTCCTCCACACGGTCGATAAACACGCAGCGCCTCCGCCATCTTGATCTGGTTAACATTGTGCTTCCTCTAAAGGGGAATTCCACCCCAGAAGGGTTTGCAGTTGATTTATTTCCTCCCCAAAAAAGTGGTCCAGTTGTGTGTTGTTGTTACCTACCCCAACGTAAGCTTAGAATGGGGCAAATTCAACTATACTTCCATCGCTCCAAAATGCATTGTTTTGCTATATATTGTCTCTCCAACATCTCAATAGTGTGTTGGCCCTCACACTGGGGTGGGGAAACAGCCAATGAGGACTTAGTCTATAGTGTCATAAGTGTCTTATAAATAACAGTTAATGTCTTATGAATATCTTATTAAGAATGAATACATCTGCTTGTTAAATAGCTTATAAATGTTTATACATATTTAATGAGAATAATGTCTTATAAACAGTTAATAAGTGCTCAGACACTATAAAAGTCGTATGAACCGATAAATAAGTGTTAATAGCAAGGACCTTCGTTTAAAGAATACAATAAGGATACACTAAAAATAAAGGTAAAAAATAGCTTCCGGGTGGAATTCCCCTCCAACACTCGCATGCTTCTAGCCCTTCCTATCTACACTTGGGTTCGGGGTGCTGCAGGGAAATAAAAGTTGACGCGCAGCTTTGATCCCAGGGGCGGATCTAGGCATGGGCATGACCAGACTGCCCCACCAAACATGATGGCATGCAAACAACCCACATTTCAAAGATGTTTTAAATTAAAGTGCTAATATTTAACATGATTTGAAAAACTGCTACTGCTACTGACTAACTACAGTTGTGGCACCACTAAACCAACAGCATTTCATCATTGAAAACAGAAAATCTCTGAGTCAGACCTTTAGCTTTATGCATCAACAACAACTGATGTTATTATTGATGCATTACTTGACTAATAAAAGTCCTGGAACTGAAAAAGGTATCATCGCCGATGAAGTCGCCCCCCATATCATTTTCTCCTGCCCCCCCCCCCCCCCCCCCCCCCCCCCTCTATTGGGAAATGTTACATCCGCCCCTGGCGGAGTATGTGTGTGTGTGTGTGTGTGTGTGTGTGTGTGTGTGAGACCGTGTGTGAGTGCACGCGTGGACTGTTCAGTGCTTTAGGTGGGTAGCCGGCCGTCACCAATGGTTGATGGATGTTTTGTGATTCCAGCAATGCTCCAGAGAGAATCACGTATACTTCTGCTCTCTCAGTGCGACAACCATGCCCCCCCCCCCCCCCCCCCCCCCACCACACACAAACACACGCACACACACCCCCCAAAGGGTGATGCACGAACTCAGTGGTAAAGGTAAAGGTAAGTGATTTTACTTATTTTTTTCTTTTTTTTTTGCTAATCCTCCCTACTATGGGGTGTGGTGACCATATAAGGAGTTCCTCCCTGTCCCATATGAGCATCTGGGTCAAGACAATACACCCTAGTTTTAGTTTGGGGCTTTGGGATAAAAGCTTCTTCGTCCAATCAGGATGAGAGGAGCCTTTCGTCCAATCAGGATCGAGTGGGGGTGGGCCTTGGTGTATGTGTTGTTATAGCATGTTGTACTTCCCCTCACGGTAGAGCGTGTGCATGTGCACATCGTGCAACCGGGAGGGACCGGAGGGTTGTCCAAATCACCCAAATCACTTATTATACTTTTTTTTCAGATTAATCAGAGCTTCTTCCAATCAATCGAGTGGGGGCGGGGCTCGGTGCATGTGCTGTTGACCTGTTGCGCCCACTGTAGAGTGTGTGCAGGTGCACGTCTTGTTGCTGGCGCGGATCGGACAAAGGGTTTTCCAAATCACCCAAATCACAGAATGCTCCTTAGTACACATAATACAGTACAAAAAAATCGGATTTTGTGTGTGTGTGTGTGTGTGTGTGTGTGTGTGTGTGTGTGTGTGTGTGTGTGTGTGTGTGTGTGTGTGTGTGTGTGTGTGTGTGTGTGGTGTGTGGTTTTCAACAATGTCTTCTCCAACAACCACACCTAACATGCAGGGTCGGATCTAGGCATACAGTAAATGGTGGGGTGTGCGTGCAATGCCCCCCTAAATGCCCTGACTGCCCCACCAAACAAGATAGCATGCAAAACAACCCATAGGCCTATTTCAAAGATATTTCAAATTAAAGAGCTTATAATTATAATGATCTGAAACACTACTGACTAACTACAATCTTGTACATAACATCAGTTGTTGTTGAATTTACAACAGACACGCAGCATGCATAAAGCTAAAGGTCTGACTCAGAGAGTTTTCTGTTTTCAATGATGAAATGCTGTTGGTTTAGTGGTGAGACGATTGTAGTTAGTTAGTTGCAGTAGGATAGTGTCTCAAGTCATTTTAATTTGAAATATCTTTGAAATATGGGTTGTTTTGCATCAGGGGCGGATATAACATTTCCCAATTGGGGGGGGGGGGGGGGGCAGGAGAAAATGGTAGGGGTGCGGCTTCATCACTGTGGCGCTTTGCGCCACAGGCGATGAAGCCGCACCCATACCATGTTTGGTTACAGGAATTTTATTAGGCATGTATAAGCATCAATAATAACATCAGTTATTGTTGAAGTTGCAACAGACACGCAGCATGCATAAAGCTAAAGGTCTGACTCAGAGAGTTTTCTGTTTTCAATGATGAAATGCTGTTGGTTTAGTGGTGACACAGCTCTAGTTAGTGAGCAGCAGTAGTAGTGTTTCAAATCATTTTAAATATAAGCACTTTAATTTGAAATATCTTTGGTTGTTTTGCATGCCATCATGTTTGGTGGGGCAGTCTGGACATTTAGGGGGGGAATTCACCCCCCATGCCCACGCCTAGAAGTAGCCCTGCACTGCACCTTCATGCCATTTTCGCCTGCCCCCCCAATTGGGAAATGTTACATCCGGGCCTACATGTCCTCTTCAGAGAATACCGTGTACAGACAGACAGACAGACAGACAGACAGACAGACAGACAGACAGACAGACAGACAGACAGACAGACAAGTTTATCTTGGCCAGCTGAGCAGACATTAATTTTGGTTTTGACTGTAGCTACAGTACAGTGATTACAGTGGGAAGGCTGCATGGGATACCAACTGCTACAGTAGTGTCTGTGCTGTTCATCAGTGTACCATATTAAAAGTTGTGATTATATACCTCAGTCTGGTTGGTTTATAACCACACTCAGACCTTATAAACTCTCTAGGCATGCCGTAAAAAGGACCGACATTAAGGTGAAAATGCCTTGTGTTGCTTCTTCATCTTCTTCTTCTGGGTATAGGGGGGGTATGACTGCCCCACCAAACATGATGGCATGCAAAACAACCCAAGATATTTCAAATTAAAGTGCTTATATTTAAAATGATTTGAAACACTGCTACTGCTACTAACTAACTACAGCTGTGTCACCACTAAACCAACAGCATTTCATCATTGAAAACAGAAAACTCTCTGAGTCAGACCTTTAGCTTTATGCATGCTGCGTGTCTGTTGCAACTTCAACGACAACTGATGTTATTATTGATGCTTTACTTGTCTAATAAAAGTCCTGTAACTGAAAATGGTATGGGTGCCGCACCCACGCCATTTTCTCTAAAAAACTTCAAATATTTATATAGCAACACCAAAACAATTGAATGTTTGAATACTGTACATACTGTACAGAATCCAAATATGGATTCCCGTCCTTAAGGGTTAAAGGGTGTAAGGCCATTTTTGTTATCATTTAGGCTGCCGGCGTTAACGCGTTAATCTCGCGTTAACTCAGCCGTGCGTTAACGGCGTCAAAAAAATTAACGCGAGATTAACGCACGGAACCCCCCCCCCCCCCCCCCCCCCCCCCCCCCCCCCCCCGACACCCCCCCCCGCCGGCCGATTAACATTGTGGAGGACGAGGTTGGCGTGAAATAATACGGATTGAATCAAACGACTGGACCTACGAACCACTGTAGAACCACTACTGTAGAACCACTACTGAGACGAACACAGCACACTATTTTGATGAGAACTGGGCACGTATGTCCCATGCATTAACGGAACAGAGAGGCACTTCGCCAAGTGCGCACATACAGCAGCAAGCGAGAGACAGACAGAGAGAGGGATGGGGAGAGGGAGAGAGAGAGGGACAGAGAGAGAGAGAGAGAGAGAGAGAGAGAGAGAGAGAGAGAGAGAGAGAGAGAGAGAGAGAGAGAGAGAGAGAGAGAGAGAGAGAGAGAGAGAGAGAGAGAGAGAGAAGAGAGAGAGAGAGAGAGAGGAGAGAGAGAGAGGGAGACGGAGACTGTTCCTCCTTTCGATAGAATACACTTGCATTGCAGTCAGAGCAGGGAAAGAGAGAGAGAGGTGGCCTGATGACTTACCCTTTCTCAAAGTGATCATCAAAAAGTATAATCCTTCAGTTTTGCTTGTAAATATCCAATGCATAATCCCAGCAAAAACGTTGCAAGAATAGCCAGGCAGGAGCGATCCGTAAAACGTACATCTATAATCACGACGGCATGGACAGAAGTAGGGTTGCCAACTTGGCGCATTTGTAACTATACTTAGTTTTTTTCCAGACTCCCCTAGTGCCAAAATTATTGAGAAACCCCTGGTGGAAAATCTAGTGCTTTTCAGCTGGTTGAAAACCACTGCTCTAGCTACTTCTAGTGCATTTTGGAAGTGCCACTAGTGCATTTTGGAAGTGCCACTAGTGCATTTTGGATTTTGGCAGTTGGCAACACAATTAAGCTTGTTAAACAGCTGTGCTGCCTCCTCCCCTCCAAAGACAGCTCTCCTCTCCCACAGCCATAGCGTAGTGTGTGCTGGACATAGGGTATTTTTTATTACCTGGAGTATTGTTGGCACAAATATATAAGGTGTTTTTTCCTTTGAAAATAATGAAAAGGCTGATATACTGTAATGTAGCAAGGGGAAAACTATTTTTATTTTATTGCTAATTAACTAAAAATCACACCTGTGTGAAGTGATCATCTTACATCTTACATCGACCAACATAGTTCTTCTTTTTTTAAGCAGTGTTTAAGGCAGGTGTTCTCAACCTGTTCGTTGTGACCCCTCAGTGGTCCTGAAATTATTTTGGGGGGTCCCCAGTTTAAAAAAAAAAAAAAAAAAAAAAAAAACATAATAAATTGTATATATTTTTGCTGATATCGGATATCGGGAGTATATCGGGAAATTTGAAAATATGCGATTAATTTGCGATTAATCGAAGATTAACTATGGGCCATCATGCGATTAATCGCGATTAAATATTTTAATCGACTGGCAGCTCTAGTTATCATACTTAATGTGGACAAGAAATAATAATGATAAAAACTTCCAACTTACTTTTGGAAGTTTTCCAAACTTACATTTATGATTTTACATACTAAAATTGATCATTTTACTATGTAAACAAACATAAAGTCGATTCAGGCGCTAAAGAGAATCACCAAAACTAGTTTAATTTATCTTAAACGTGTTGAAATCAAACGTGTATAGAGCTGTATGATATGTCTTCAAATGGGGCTCCGCAAACTAATTATCGTCAATTTAGGGGGTCCTTGGCCTAAATATGCAACTCACAGCATAACAGACATGCTGTGGTCTTCAACAGGTGGTCTGGGGACCACCAGTGGTCCCTGAGAGGATTCCAGGTGGTCCCCAGGCTACATGATGGAAGGTTGGTTCACCGGGTGTAACTCTTTGAGAGCGTAAACATGAAACCAAATGGACCCGCAAGGGTCCATTTGGTTTCATTTTTACGCGGGTTGCAGGTGGTCCCCCGGCTGAGTTGGTTAACCAGATGTAACTCTTGAGAACGTAAAAATGAAACCAAATGGACCCTGGCGGGTCCATTTGGTTTCATTTTTACGCTCTCAAGAGTTAAAATACTCATCGTCTGTATTAGTCTACACGGCTAGAGAATGTAGAAGATTAATGGTCATTTATGATCTGTATGTTTGACTGTTTTGTTTTCTCTGAAATCCAGCCTGCATGGTGTTGTGGACAAAAGCAAAAGAAATCTTTAGTTTTGGGGGTCTGTGGGGCTAAAATGTCATCAAATGGTGGTCCTCTGTGGCTTAAATTCTGAATAAATAGTGGGCCCTGATATGAGAAAGGTTGAAAAGCGCTATTCTACAGTGCAGGGATGGACGTGGTGGTCTGAACATTTAGTGGTGCCGGACTGGGGTGAATTTAAATTTGGTGTCTGCCGGTTGTATTCAGTGATGTTGTGTTACATGTGTAAATGTGGTGGTGTTGTAAGAGGTTGTATTTCAAGTATTTGTATGGGCCAAGACCCTGAAAAGTCAGTGGAGTATCTGCAAGCTGGTTGTGGTGTGCCGTTCTGGATCAAATTCCACAAAAATGTGCAACCTAAAATACAACTCACAGCCTAGAACCCATGGGCCGATGTAACATTTCACAATTGGGGCACGGGCGATAAAGTCGCACCCATACCATTTTCAGTTACAGGACTTTTATTAGGCAAGTAAAGCATCAATAATAACATCAGTTGTTGTTGAAGTTGCAACAGACACGCAGCATGCATAAAGCTAAAGGTCTGACTCAGAGAGTTTTCTGTTTTCAATGATGAAATGCTGTTGGTTTAGTGGTAGCTGTTGGCACAGTAGTTAGTTAGTAGCAGTAGTAGTGTTTCAAATCATTTTAAGCATGTTATACAGTATAAGCACTTTAATTTGAATAATATCTTGGGTTGTTTTGCATTGTTGTTTGGTGGGGCAGACTGGACATTTAGGGGGGAATTCCCGCCCCCCCATACCCAGGCCTACATCCGCTCCAGCAGTTTGAGGTTGAGGTTGGAGTTAGATTCTGTTTTTAAACAAATCTGTGTACTATTTGTGCACAGTAAAGTTTCCTCTATTACCTATAACTTCCGTGTCCACATTTGACATTACGTCATTGCAGGCAAGGCAACTAGACCACCATTTGAGGACATTTTAGCCCCCACAGACCCCAAAACTAAAGATTTCCTTTGCTGCTGTCCATGACCATTAATCTTCTAGTTATAGCATAGATTAGAACTAGAATTCACGTGATGACTATTTTAACTCTTGAGAGCGTAAAAATGAAACCAAATGGACCCGCTAGGGTCCATTTGGTTTCATTTTTACGTTCTCAAGAGTTACATCTGGTTAACCAACTCAGCCGGGGACCACCTGCAACCCTCTCAAGGACCACTGGTGGTCCCCGGACCACTGGTTGAAAGCCCCTGCTGTGGGGGGGTCCCCAGACCGTACTTTGAGGACCATAGTCGTAGCCCACAGCGTGGCTGCTGGGCTGTGAGTTGCGTGGGTCCATATTTTGGCGCTGCGTGAGCTCCGGTTGGAGTGACTTTGTGCTGACGCAGCGCTTCGTGGAGGATGTTTGGATTTCCTCTTACAGTATTAGCATATTTTTGGCTTGAAACGCTGCACGACTGCATAACCTTCCTCAATCCTTAACCCTAGACCACTAACCTTATTTTTTTTATTGCTTCACTAAAGATGGGTATAGATGTCCATGAGCATCATGAAGCTACTGAAAGACACGCCCACCTCAGACATCAGCTATATTATGAAAATTACAAAAATATATTTGTGAAAATCTCCCATGTTCAGTGTTCTAGGCTTAATATGAGTGAACCACTCTACGGGTGCACACTGCCGTGTATACGTGTAAAATTTGATTTTATTCATTAAAAAACAGTTTTGTAATATCTCTTTTTCCCGAAACTCCGTCTTCATATCTGCCTCATATGACAACACGACACGACAATTCTATTCTGCGTAGGCTGCGAATGTTGCTGGAAAGAGTGCCCCGTGCTATGTACCGTATGTGACATGTTTTAAAAGGAGAGTTCTCGTGCAACGCACGTGTGACTTAAAAAAAGAGAATGACATACCGTAATTTCTGGTGACGTGTCACAGAAAATGACAGGGTGACAGTGTGTCACTCCAATAGAGTATAAACTGCTGCAGACTGCGCGGAAGCATCGCCTCATAAAGGCACATACAAGCAGCGTTCACACACGACACACAGATTCCAGTTTAAGCTTGCCATGTGCATACATAAAGTATAAATACAGTACCTGTATATAGATATAATTAAATTAAAACAAAATTAAAACACATGCACATGTACACACATGTGCAAACTCTTGAAAGTGGCACCTTTCATATAAGAAATTAAAGTTAATATGAGATCCATAGCATTTCTTTGTAAAGTGAAACGTATATATTTTTGTATTTTGTAAGAATAACATATGACATGCAAAACAGATATACAATAAGATCCATAGTATCATCTTGTAAAGTGGCTTGTATACATGAAAGGTGCCACTTTCAAGAGTTCGCATGTAAAGTAAAAGTAGTATTATTCTAATAGACCTGTGCAGTGACGTCACCACCCCTGTTCCAGACACGGATTCCCCATTAATTTTTTCTCATAGACTTTTCAAAAATAATTTATATAAAGACGATTACACCACGGACAAAGCCAACTCGAGTCGTGACGAATCATGATGGCACACACAAACTTTTGGACAATAAAATAATTTCTAAGATGAAAAACGAAACAAAAAGTCTTGTATCATGCCGTTTTTCTACTTCTTCCTAATTATATATTATATGACGATATTGTGTTTGTTGTCATGATTTGTCACGACCCGAGTTGGCTTTGGCCACGGCGCAATCGTGTTTTTATTAACCATTTTCGAAAAGTCTATGAGGAAAATGAATGAGGAATCCACTAGTGGAACAGCGTCGGTGATGTCACTGCGCAGGTCTGTAAAGTTTTGCTACTCGCAAGTATAGTAATGCAAGCAGGCAGGCACACATAGACGCACGCACGCACACACACAAACACACACACACACACGCATGTACGCACGCACACACACGCACCAAGAACAGACAGCTGCCTCGTACTATCAGTGAGGAATTTATGCAAATTGTCGGTGGCAATAAATCACTGCAAGTCACTGTGAGATCTGTAACCCATGTGTGTGAAGAGAAGACAGCCTGTCTCTTTGATGTACTTATTTGCGTATATATATATATATATATATATATATATATATATATATTATATATATATATATATATATATATATACATACACACACACACACACACACACACACACACACACACACACACACACACACACACACACACACACACACAACACACACACACACAGGCTATCTGACACGTGTTTGACTGACAGAATATTAATCCCAGTGGAGATGAGAGGAAAAGGTTTAGTGTTTTTTCCCTTTTCTTTTTTCTTCTCTATAAAGCATGATTTATACCAGTGGCTTTCAACCTTTTTGATGCCAGGGACCACCATTTATTCAGAATTTGAGCCACGGACCACCACTTGAGGACATTTTAGCCCCACAGACCCCAAAACTAAAGATTTCTTTTGCTTTTGTTCATCTTCTAGTTGTGTAGACTTGGGGCTAATTCAGATGATGAATATTTTAACTCTTGAGAGTGTAAAAATGAAACCAAATGGACCCGCCAGGGTCCATTTGGTTTCATTTTTACATTCTCAAGAGTTACATCTGGTTAACCAACTTAGCTGGGGACCACCTGGAACCCTCTCAGGGACCACTGGTGGTCCCCGGACCACCTGTTGAAAACCCCTGACTTATACCTATAGTTGGCCGCTGCAGGCGCCTCGTATTTGGAAATGGAGCTTCGCTGTTTCCGTGTCCGACATACGATGAGCAAATACATGAACAAAGTTTTAATCACACAAGAATCAACAATGTACGAAGGAGAGTTAGCCACAGTGTATCGGTGCTTGTTGGGCAGACACGTCTCATGAAGTGAAAGTGATTTCACTTCATTCAAATATTGTTATTATCTTTTTTCTTTTTTCCCTCTACTATAGAGTGTGGTGAGCATTATAAGAAGTTTCTCCCTGTCCCCAGTTTTGTCCAATCAGGAGGAGTCATGTGACCTGTTAAACCAATCAGATTTCTATCTCTGAAGTGGCACAGATCTGATTCAGGCTAGATTTGGCTGCCAACGTAAAACCGGTCTTAGTTGGGCCTTCTCTTAGCGTCCTGATACACCTAGCAATGTTTTGATCAACATCAACAAGCAACGTAAATCATCATCAACTCCTGGTTGTTCAGAAAAGTCAGATTTTTAGCGCCCTCTACTGGTCAAAATTTAGGAATCCTCCAATCACAGCCCTCCTTGGCGTCACCTGATCCTTTCTCCTAGACTCCCACAGATAAGCTTTTCTGAAACCATGGCTGCTGCTGCTGCTGCTGCTGCTTCACTGCTGTGGACAAAAACAAGAATTTTGTGACTTTTATTCTGCTAAATGAACATTTTGAGTTGGGCGACAGTTGGGTGAAAATGATTCAATGAAAACTAAGACTTGTTTTTTTCTGAGAGTGTACAAATGGAACAAATGGTTCACATTTGTACACTCTCAGGAAAAAATGAAAATGGGTGGAATTCCCCTTTTAATGTTGCCTGTTGCCATGTGTCTCATCATGTTGCTCGTTGATGTTGACATTGCTAGTTGACAGGCGCGTCATTTCTGTGGGGGCTCAAGGGCCCGAGCCCCCATGAGAATTTCAGACTTAAGGGGCTCTGGGGCTCGGGTGGCCTGAGCCCCCCACCCCCACCCCACAGATTCTCTGCGCCTCGGGGCTGTTCACACCATCGACCATCGCCTATTGTTGGCTGTGCATTGACCACACCTATAGGCAACAGGGCCATCAAATGCTAATCAGGTCATAGACGTGGCTCTAGCATCGCTGAACAGGTTTAGCCCTACTGTGTACAGGCACATGCACGACGCAGAGAACTTTCTGGTGGGGAAGGGCGACGTTGTTGTTGGGGGGGTCCGCCGGGGGGGGGGGTTCAGCCCCCATGAGCACGGACGCAGGATAACGCCCCTGCTAGTTGATATTGATCAAAATATTGCTAGTGTAGCAGGGCCTTTAGTTTTGATGCCTTTGAATTTGAACTGTTAAAAAGTCATAGTTTCGGACATTTGAGGTTTCCAGAAGTCACTCACTCACTCCCTCACACTTACCGGCAGTGGCAAATTTTGGCTGTTGCACAAGTGTTCTGTCTTTTTTTTTTTTTTTTTTTTCGACACGCTGGTGTCAGAAAAATGTCATGGAAGGTGAAAGAACGGTCGCAGGGTTGAAGAGAGGACATGTCTATTATGACATTTCAGAATGTCCATTCTCCCCGGAAACACTGAGCATTCTGTTCAGGGGAACTCCACCCATTTTCAACATTTTACTATGTCATTGATGTACCTTCGAGGTGCTGGGTGGACATGATAAAAAAAAGTTCCCTCATTCTGTGTTTCCTAGAAATGGAGGTCTGAAGAAAACCACTAACATGGTGAAACATCTTGATGACATCATCAAGATGTATTTTCACCATGTTAATGGATTTCTTTAGACGCTTCTTTTTTATGAGAGCGTACAAATGGAGCGTACAAATGGAAGCATTTGTACACTTAAGTTATATTTTTTATTAAAATTAAAAGTGTTATATCTCAATATCGTGACACTTTTTTCTTATATGTTTTTTTTTAACTGAGGATCTACTTTGAATGACCAGCTTAACACAAAAATGCCCATATTACCACTGCTAATAGTTTAAATATGCACCGTACCCGTGGTGCTTTGGAATACAGTATATAGTATAGCAGAGCTGATGTTACATTATAGATGGACAAATGCACAAGGATAATAATGGTTAATAAACCTTCCCTGAGCCCGACAAATGTTTTCTTTTCATGATTTGTTGACAACAACAAAGTTCTGGACCGTCTGCGGGACGAAGCAAGTGTCTGTCTGCAGGGAAACAGCAGCAGCATCGAAGTAGAAGCAACATAGTATAAAAGTCGCCTCTAATCTAATACCTTTAAATAGTTCTGTATCATACCTGGGCATTATGCGGCCCGGGGGCCAAATGCGGCCCTTTGGCTGACTCTGACCGGCCCGGGGACCACCAGTGGTCCTTGAGAGAGTTCCAGTTAAATATGGAAAGTTGGTTAACCAGATGTAACTCTTTGAGAGCGTATAAATGAAACCATTTTTACACTCTCAAGAGTTAAAATATTCATCATCTGAATTAGCCCAAAGTCTAGACATTCAATCAGAGAATGTAAGAGAATGGTCATTTTTGTTATCCTGTTTTGTTTCCCAAATCCAGCCTGGAATTGTGGACAAACACAAAAGAAATCATGAAGAAAGTTTTTGGGATCTGTGGGGCTAAAATGTCATCAAATGGTGGTCCGTGGCTCAAATACTGAATAAATAGTGGGCCCTGGTGTCAAAATGGTTGGTCTTACTTTTATCTTGAAATTAAATTAATATTACGCAAACTTTAGTTCAGCCTTTAGTCTTGGGCCCTTCACAATACTTTATGTATCTCATTTGGCCCCTTGGGAAAAAAAATTGCCCACCCCTGTTCTGTATTGTGAAGTGGAACACTACGAAATTGAAGCCGATATAAATAACTATCTGAACTTGGCAACCCACACCAGGACATGTCTTCTCTGTTTATCAAAGAGGCGGTTTGACAGCTTTAACTTGGTTAGTGCGGTGCAAGTGAATGTTGGGTTATTTCACAACTCAGACATATTGCGCAACAGAGATACGGAGGCTCCCGGCTTCCACAAAAAGTGCGTGTGCGTGTGCTCGTGCGTGCACGGACATGTGTGCGGGATGGGCGGGGGGGGGAACTCTTGAAAGAATGTTTGCTCATCATTAGACACACAGTATTATTATGAAACATTGCTATTCATCTCTAGAAAGGCTGTAGTTTCTGTAGTTAGGGGTTGGAATCCCCCCACTGATGATATCACTGGCACAGGTCTCTGAGATGTGCAATGACCGTGATTCCCTGTGCACCCAAGTTAACATATGCAAGTTACTACATGCTGGTGGGGAACTCTATCACCATTTAGAACAGTGGTTTTCAACTTTTTTTCAGAATTTGAGCCATGGACCACCATTTGATGACATTTTAGCCCCACAGACCCCAAAACTAAAGCTTTCTTTTGCTTTTGTTCAAAATTATAGGCTGTATTTCGGGGGGGGAAACGGCAAACATAGATGAAAAAATACCATTAATCTTCTACATTCTCTAGTTGTGCAGTTTTAGGCTCATTCAGATGATAAATATTTTAACTCTTGAGAGCGTAAAAATGAAACCAAATGGACCTGCAAGGGTCCATTTGGTTTCATTTTTACGCTCTCAAAAGAGTTACATCTGGTTAGCCAACTTTCCATCATTTAGCTGGGGACCCCCTGGAACTCTCTCAAGGACCACTGGACTAATAAGTAGTTTTTGATCAAAGATTTAACTCCTTATACCCCAAGGACGATAAAAAGTAAATGTAATGTAAAAAAGATAAACAACGTCCTTTACCTGTGCCAAGGAAGAAGATGTAACTTGTTTACTCCATTGATAAACCCGCTTTTATCCCGGTCAATGCTAATCGAATTAGTATCCTCGGCCAAATTTTGGATCGTTCTCTCGTAAAAAAAAATAATAATAATAATACGGGGGTGCACCTGAAGGCTGTATCCCGAAGCTCGCGATTCGAACCTTCCGCTCATTAAGGTCGTCACACGAACGAACATTAATTACCCCGAACCATTCGTATTTATTTATTCATTTTTTTCCCCATCTAGTAGAAGAGTTGCGACATTGAGGGGTCAAACAGCTCACGCTTTTTTGTAACAACTTAATTAGAAGCGAACGTTCGCGAAGCTCGCTCGGAAATTCCTGGCGATGCACAAACCCCAAAATTAGGCCTAGGGGACAGCACCAGTGCACGCACATTTGTCGCACGCATGCGGTATTTAGGTCCATTTCTGAGCATATTGTGGCAATCGGCGGCCTGACTGAAGCTGATTTCACTTCTTTATTATGAATCTTGTCATTTTAGCTTCAGAGCAATCCCTACACAATCCCTGTGTGTGAAAGGAAATGGCCTGGATGTTGTTGGCCGATCGGGGCGTTGCAGGCTGGCAAAATAAGGAGTCAAAAGTAATAATGGACTGGGCAGGTGGCCAGATTTTTACACAGTTGCAGTTCCCCCTGGAAAAAAAATATGAGAGCTTTTGGATCGCTTCTTCACTTGTCCCTATCCGTAACATTTGAGTCTAGTTTATATTTGACAAAATCTTTTTGTCATTAGTTGCTTTTTATTGTTTGTTTCTCTCAGTGGAAAAGTCACTTCAGCTTCATAGTCAACAACATCGACCCTGCTCTGAGAGTGAGTTATAAAGACATGAAATGTTCTGCAGCCCTGCAGAGAGAGAGAGAGGGTCAGGCAGCCATCGGTTCATTGGTGTTAATGTGGAAGTGAGTTTGAGGCCCATGTGGAAGTGATTATAGATGCATGTGGGCTCTCCCACCACCACCAGCAGCAGCAGCACCACAGCACATGTGATACACAACGTTTGGACGTGTGCCTGGGCTTATAGGGTGGGTTCTGCAGCTGGGCCCCAGCGGCATGCAGCCCACTGCCGCGCTTTGTTTGTTATCGGTCCGGCTCCAAACCGCTTATCCGCAAGCGGGTCGCCGGGGGCAACCGCTTCAGACGAGACAAATATCCAGCAGTTTTTCCAGAGCAACAACTATTATAGCAACTTCCTTCCCGGAGGATATGCTGAGGCGTAACGCAATTACATATTTACATACAGCGTATTACTGTTAGCCTGGAGTTCTGGCCTGTTCCGTCTGAAATGTCACTTCGCAAAACGGTCTGGCCAGAGCCTGCTTGACTCGAATTTCCCTGTCGTCACCTGTTACACGGCGAGGTTGTTTCTGATTGGATGCTGTTCCAACGAAACTAAACTAGTTTGTTTTGTTTTTTCTCAAACAAAACCTCAGACAAAACAGGCAAACGATTATTCCACATTCAAACAAATTTTCAACATTTTTTTAAAATAAATGAATTAAGAAAATTAAGGTCCGAAGTTTATATACAGCATATAAAAAATAATAGCCTAAAAATGCTGTTGGCGTTGCGCAAAAGGCAGAAGTCTAGCTTTACCGAAACGAGAGCAGAGTTAAAAGTTAAAATGCGTCGTTCATGCGACGCATGGTGAGCTTGTAGATCAGTTATATTTACGCACGCGGCCCTGTCATACTGTTGCCTCGGCTCGCTCACATCGTTCCGCGCTGCCTCTCAGTCTACAGGGACGTGCACACACGGATGTGAAAAGGAGCTACAACCCCGGCTCTTTTACATGTCTAAAACACAGAAGTGCCCTCATACGGGAGGTTGCCCCTGCCCCCTTCTCTAACACGCTGTCCACACGGACCACAGCCAGACTTGTTGCTGGTAGAGGTCTTCACGGGTCTCAAAATGGATCGTTGGCGGGTCCATTTTGGTTTAACTCTCAAGAAATAAAAAAAATAAAAATATATATTCATCATGTGAATTAGCCCAAGTCTATACACAACTAGAGAATGTAGGAGATTAATGGTCATTTTGATCTGTATGTTTGCCTGTTTTGTTTCCCAAATCCAGCCCGGAATTGTGGACGAAAGCAAATTAAATGTTTAGTTTTGGGGTCTGTGTGGGGCTAAAAGTTCCTCAAATGGTGGTGGTACTCCGTGGCTCAAGTGCTAAATAAATAGTGGGCCCTGGGATCAAAAAGGTTGAAAACTACTGTCTCCCGCGGCTCCACTCGGGCAGAGCTGATTCAGCCCCGTCCGAGTTGCAACATAACCCGGCTATGTCCACGATAGACACTGGACAACAGTGGAACTATTTGGAGCATGGCTGCCGTCCAGTCACCATAAGACAGCATCAGGGAGTGGCCATCCAGTGGCCTGAACCCTTCCCTTCCATTCGCTCCTTCCAGTTGACTCAACGTCTTGGCCCATAAATTGGTGACAGATGCTTCCTGGAGCAGTGATGCAAAGGAACGATGGCAGTTTGAACTGCACTCCCAGTCTTCTGCCGCAGTCTGAAAAAAACACCTCTTCAGATTCCATCTTAGCCCGCAGCACTTGCCCTAGCCTTACAGGCGTATGCAAAATCTAAAAATATATGATTTGATAGCATGTCATGTACGGTATTGTTGACTAGTTGTGGACAACTTTGACAATGGAGAGGGACACTGTGTTCCCACACTCACTCCAGAGGACCGCTATAGTTCCACACTCACTCCAGAGGACCACTATAGTTCCACACTCACTCCAGAGGACCGCTATAGTTCCACACTCACTCCAGAGGACCACTATAGTTCCACACTCACTCCAGAGGACCGCTATAGTTCCACACTCACTCCAGAGGACCACTATAGTTCCACACTCACTCCAGAGGACCACTATAGTTCCACACTCACTCCAGAGGACCACTATAGTTCCACACTCACTCCAGAGGACTGCTATAGTTCCACACTCACTCCAGAGGACCGCTATAGTTCCACACTCACTCCAGAGGACCGCTATAGTTCCACACTCACTCCAGAGGACCGCTATAGTTCCACACTCACTCCAGAGGACCGCTATAGTTCCACACTCACTCCAGAGGACCGCTATAGTTCTACACTCACTCCACACTCACTCCAGAGGACCGCTATAGTTCCACACTCACTCCAGAGGACCGCTATAGTTCCACACTCACTCCAGAGGACCGCTATAGTTCCACACTCACTCCAGAGAACCACTATAGTTCCACACTCACTCCAGAGGACCGCTATAGTTCCACACTCACTCCAGAGGACCGCTATAGTTTAGAGCCCGACCGATGCCATATTTTTGTGGCCGATGCCGATACCGATTTTTGGAAAAAACTGCACCGATGTTACCGATGTTTGGGACCGATGTATAATAATGAATTAAAATAATTAAAAATACATTTGAAAAACTTCTAAACGTCAAATTTATTCTCTCTTTCAAGTAAACAATAGAATACGACATTGACATCATTTACTTTTGTGAAATAATTCCATTTGCTGTGTTTCTTTTTCTGTTCCAGGCAAATATCGGCCGATATATCGGCCGATGCTACCGATATATGGGCAGATTTTACCGATATAATGGCCGATGTATCGACCGATATATCGGTACGAATATCACCGATACCGATGCCGATATATCGGTATCGATATCGGCCGATATATATCGGTACGACAGATATATCGGTCGGGCTCTACTATAGTTCCACACTCACTCCAGAGGACCGCTATAGCTCCACACTCACTCCAGAGGACCGCTATAGTTCCACACTCACTCCAGAGGACCACTATAGTTCCACACTCACTCCAGAGGACCGCTATAGTTCCACACTCACTCCAGAGGACCTCTATAGTCCCACACTCACTCCAGAGGACCGCTATAGTTATAGTTCCGCTGTAGTTATAGTTATAGTTCCATGGGGGAATGGGGGCAGACTGTTCAATTTTATAAGTAATAAAAATGGTAATATGCACAGCATTCTCTTTCATCAAAGCGCACGCACGCACGCACGCACGCACGCACGCACGCACGCACGCACGCACGCACGCACGCACGCACGCACGCCACACACACACACACACACACACACACACACACACACACACACACACACACACACACACACACACACACACACACACACACACACACACACACACACACACTAAATGATGTTTCCAGGGGTCGACATTATAATTGGCCCGATGGCCCGAAACAGGTTTGAAAACACGTGCGGGCCACCAGATGGCGCCCTATACTGGCCCGATGGGGCCAGTGGTAAAATGCCTCCTAAAAATAAATGTATATATATATATTGTATTATTATTTTTATTTCACAATATGTTGGTGTTGTTTTGTAATTGTTTAAGTTTTATTTATATTTTGTTTATTAGCACAAAACATATTTTAGGCATTCTGCATTGTATAAGGGTCAGCTTGCTGAACGGTCTACTGGTTTTGACCCCCATGAAAAGAGTGCTGTTAACTTGAATGCATTTAATGCACAGCACTGATCAGCATTAATAAATGGTGGTCTTTTTTGCAGACTATGGGGATCGATTACCTGGGCCAGTGGTTACAGTTGTGGGGCCAGTGATTCTTAAAAGCCACTGGCCCGAAGGGCCAGTGGCAAATTTCCCTTAATGTCTACCCCTGGTTTTTGTGTTTTTACTCGTATGTCATGCAGTGCTTACTGTAAGTTGAGTTGGACTTTCCGTGGTAGATTACAAATAACTGATTAACTGATTCACACTTTAAGTTTTCACACCTACATTTTGAGGAAGGAAGACGTCGCGTAATCATTTATGTTTAATCTACCATGGAAAGTCCAACTCAACTTCCAGTGAATGCAATGTGCATAAACTGACCGTGAGTGACCTAAGAATAGCTGGTATGAAGAGCAAAGCTAAACAAAATTGGTACCGGTAAATTCTGCTCTGTATCGACTGTTATATGGCAGTTTGTCTGTGTGGAGGAGGAGGTGCCATGTGTACCCTGCTTAAAGGGGAATTCCACCCATTTTCAAAAAAAAAATCCTGAGAGGATACAAATGTGAACCAAATGGACCCGCTAGGGGGTCTGAAAGAAAAATCATTAACATGGTGAAATAGATCTTGATTATGTCATCAGATGTATTTCACCATGTTAATGATTTTCCAACTCAACTAGCAGTACAGCATCACATACAGTAACACACAGAAACATCATTTAGAAAATTAAAAGTATTTAATGTTGTACCTATAATTAAAAGTACATTTTGCACTAATGGTCTGTGTGTGTGTGTGTGTGTGTGTGTGTGTGTGTGTGTGTGTGTGTGTGTGTGTGTGTGTGTGTGTGTGTGTGTGTGTGTGTGTGTGTGTGTGTGTGTGTGTGTGTACTCCAGAGGACCGCTATAGTTCCACACTCACTCCAGAGGACAGCTATAGTTCCACACTCACTCCAGAGGACCACTATAGTTCCACACTCACTCCAGAGGACCGCTATAGTTCCACACTCACTCCAGAGGACCGCTATAGTTCCACACTCACTCCAGAGGACCGCTATAGTTCCACACTCACTCCAGAGGACCGCTATAGTTCTACACTCACTCCAGAGGACCGCTATAGTTCCACACTCACTCCAGAGGACCGCTATAGTCCCACACTCACTCCAGAGGACCGCTATAGTTCCACACTCACTCCAGAGGACCGCTATAGTTCCACACTCACTCCAGAGGACCGCTATAGTTCCACACTCACTCCAGAGGACCGCTATAGTTCTACACTCACTCCAGAGGACAGCTATAGTTCCACACTCACTCCAGAGGACCGCTATAGTTCCACACTCACTCCAGAGGACCGCTATAGTTCCACACTCACTCCAGAGGACCGCTATAGTTCCACACTCACTCCAGAGGACCGCTATAATTCCACACTCACTCCAGAGGGACACCAAAAATAGCCGATCTACAAGCTCAAAACGCAGTGCACTGCAACATGCTTTGAGCTTGGGGATCTTTAAATAAAATCATATCCAACAACAACAACAACATATTCTTTTAACTTTGGGGTGTGCAAACAGTGCGATGCTAATTCTCATCGAACAGTGGTCCGCAGCTCTGATGCTGAATAAATAATGGGCCTCGATGTGTGGAAAGTAGAGATCGACCGATCAGACTTTTGGCCGATGTTTCCGATCACCGATTAGTGGGACATCAAAAAGGCAGATAGCCGATATCAGCCGATACGATTATTATTTACTTTTTTAATAGAATGAAAGTGCAGGAAGCAGCAAAAGTGTTTCAGTTTCCCCTCCATAAAAAGCATCTTTTTTTTTAATTCAAGGGCAACAATTCATTGTAGCAGCATTGGAAACATTTTGCCGTGAAGTACAGGCACAGAGCTTCAGACATAGACAAGAAAAAGAGAAAATACATTTAGGGTAATTTGGATAAATCTATAAATACATGAGGTGAGGGGGTCAGAGACACACAGCTATACACCACCACAATCTACTGTATCTTCAATGAAAGTGGTTGATGTACAACGTAGCATTTTTGAATATTTATAATAAATAAAAATAATCGGCTGCTTTTTTTACGATTATTTATTTTGAGCACCGATACCGATTATTAATAAAATCATGGATATCGAATTCGATAATCGGCCGCGGCCGATAATCGGTCTATCACTAGTGGGAAGGTCTGAAAACCACTGATTTACACCAGCGGTACGTATGCATGTACAGTGGAGACCGATTACAGCACTGACCTCAAACAAACATGATGTCATTCCACCAACACCAAAACACATGACACACCACCGGGGCTCAATGTATGATCCGGGGACCGCCAGGGGTCCACTTGGGCCTTTACACGTCTGTAACTGTGAGAGTGTAACACATGGAAGCAAATGGGCCAGTTTTATTTGTACACTGGCACAAATTCAGGTCCATTTTGTTGTTTTTGTTTGTTTGTTTTTTACTTAATTTTTATCCGATTTTGTAACCCAGTGCCAATGTGATCTAATGTCTAATGTGATCCTGGGCTCTACACACCCTCAGGGAGAGGCAGTGGACTTGCCTCATGCTTCCTTCAATGCATGAGGAATCCAAGCTGCCTTTTTTTCACCTGACGGGGGAGTTTGGGAGTTTGGAAGGATGTTATTCCAACCAGTTCCTGTCCCCTCCATCAGGCGCCCCGGCTGGCCAGGGGGAGGCAGTCTAGAGACCAAGATTACTGCATGTGTTTGCGAGGGTATCTACCCTAGGGGACACGGGGAGAACATGCAAACTCCACACATGCAAACTCCGCCAACCCTACCTCGGGCACTGATGGCGCTGAGGAGACACGCCGCCAGCACCCATAGCGGGAATCGAACCCAGGACCTTCTAGCTGTGTGAGGCGACAGCACTAACCACTGTGCCACCGTGGCCCCCTATACTTCGATCTTAGTCCCAGAACCCTACGTTGAGAAGCGGTAGACATAGCAGTAGGTAATGTGATTGGGCACTCGACAACAAGTACACTTAAATATGACAGGCCTATAATTTATATACTTAGCTGTCGCTGTCAGGGAGAACGCACTCTATCATTTGGCTGGCTTTACAAAGAAACAACTTTGTAGAGAGAGAGAGGAGGGAGAGAGAGAGAGAGAGAGAGAGAGAGAGAGAGAGAGAGAGAGAGAGAGAGAGAGAGTAGGGTGAAGCACAACAATGTGCGCACACACAGCAGCAAGATTTGCGAGCTGATGAACTCGGTACATATACCGTACATGGATTTATTGAAGAGTCTGATTTTGAAATGTACATCACTGTCGTCTTGATTGCAGTGTTGGGCATATTACTTTGTTTTTTTTTTCTAATATATTACTTATTACCTCCATTTTAAAGTAATGTATTCATATTGCATACTGCCTGAGCAAGTGAAATATATTACTATTACTATTTTAACCCTAACCCGCAAACAACAGACATGAAAACTAGTGGACAGCAAATTTACCCTCAATCACCTATTGGAATCAGTGGAGGATTATCCACTGTTGGGCCCAGTGGATAATGCTCAATTAAGGGCCCAGGGGCCCTTGAGCAAGGGCCTTTTCAAGAGGCTTATTCACTTTGTGTCGTTAACATAGCCCCAAAAGTCCTCAAACATCATAATCTGGAACAGTACAGCAAGTGTTTGCATTCATTTACAGCAGGGGTTTTCAACCAGTGGTCCGGGGACCACCAGTGGTCCCTGAGAGGATACCAGGTGGTCCCCAGCTAAGTTGGTTAACCAGGTGTAACTCTTGAGAACGTAAAAACGAAACCAAATGGACCCTTGCGGGTCCATTTGGTTTCGTTTTTACACTCTCAAGAGTTAAAATATACATCATCTGAATTAGCCCCAAGTCTACACAACTAGAAGATGGACAAAAGCAAAGTAAATCTGTAGTTTTGGCGTCTGTGGGGCTAAAATGTCCTCAGGTGGTGGTCCGTGGCTCAAACTCTGAATAAATGGTGGGCCCTGGTATCAAAAAGGTCGAAAACCCCTGATTTACAGCAATCCCTTACTGTAAATCATGCTGACATATAGGTGAATATGTGGGGGGGGGCCTTTGGCTGGTGGCGGCCCAGGGGCCCATAATTTCTAGATCTGTCTATGATTGGAATTGATGCTTTTCAGCCTTTCCATCCTACTCATCTGGCAGGCGGGTTGACGCATCTATCCTGACCAAAACCTCACTCCTGAATAGACCTACCTCCTCCTACTCCTACTCGCTATGGACCGTTAACACAGGAGTTAAAGGAGAATTGCAGCGGGTGACGTAACAGTTGCACAGACAGACGTACGAATGAACAGACGTACAGATGGACAGGGGGTGAAACATAGTCACCAACTTAGGGTGCAGACAAAAAGTGGTCCAGTTGCTGTTGTTATTTACCTTTTGAGACAGCTGAACCACTGCTGAATCAAACGTGAAAGTTTGAGTGTCAACACACTACTGACATGGTGGAGAGACGAGCAAAACATGCATTTTTGATTGAATTAGGTGAATGTACAACACCCATTAGCCCCATTCTAAGCTTATGGTGGGGTAGGGGGAAGGGCCATTGAGGAGTGCAAACAAAGTTTTTAATCATCCTATAAATCCATCCCTTGAATTCATGGAAGGCAATGAATAATCTCGGATTTGGGCAACTTTTGTTAAAGCACAAATAGCATTGGTTCCTAAAACAGTTTTTAATACTTAATATCATATTGTATATGTCCCCCAAGCTTATTTCTAATGGTTTGAGCCACAATCTACACTGATATAACCAGTCCTTGTCATTTCTTTGTGGACAGTTTAGCTGCAGTACCACAATGTCCTGAGGTGGTCAATAATACTGATGCCAGATAAAACCAGGGTTGTTAATTCCATGTCAACTTGGAAAATCGACAATGGTGGGTATTATAAATGAAGTGGAAATGCAGATTTGGAACTGAAGACTGAAGGAGAGGAGCAATTACACAAAGCAGGATGCATTGATGACATCATTATGAGGCCAAAATCAAACAAGCTGTTCCTGAGAGCAATTTACATTAAAGCTCATCTATGATATGAAAGAGTGATCGTTCAAATGTCCCTCTCCACACACAAGAACTGTATATGAACTGTATAGAACCTATACTGTGAAACAGCATCTTCATTAGGACTGGTGTACATGAATCACTTTTGTTTCGTACATACCTGTATTCAGGCTATAACATGAATACAGATATACTGTACATCAGGGGTCGGCAACCCTAGGCACGCGTGCCAACGATGGCACGCCGGGTGGTATCAGCTGGCACGCGGCCAGATTCTGGGGGAAGTTTTTTTTTTTTTTTTTTATCTCAGTAATAATTCCTATTCCTATTGAATGTGCACGTTGTAAAATAAAAGATTACAGGCCTACTATTTCGCTAAGGCTTCAAACCGAAATTGCGATTTGATTAGCAAATTGCAACGGCCGCGATTATTAATTATTTTAATTAATATTCAACCGGAGCGAGTCTGATCCAGACATCCAGTGTTGACACTTGCTGCGCTCTGATCAATTGTTGGTGTTGGATCAATCATAAGGGCGTGCACGCACGCGGAGCCCCGTGTCCAACTTTCCTCCAACACCAGTAAAAAGTAATCTCCTCCTTGGCATGGCGTCTGTGTCTGCCCTGCAGAACCCGCGGACCTGCCGTCATGTCAGCCTAACCAGACAACGCTGAAATTATTGCGTTTTGGCTGGTGTGTGAATATTGTTAGCATGGCTAGCTTGTAGCAGAGCTATCCTTGCGCATTGCAAAGGCTGCGTCGCCTGCGTGCGTGTGTGCGTGCGTGCGTGTGTGTGTGTGTTTCTGTCGGAGCAGAAAAACGGCTTGTTGTTTGAGGGTGACCAGATGTCCCTGTTTCTGTGGGACAGTCTCAGGGTGACCAGAGGTCCCTCTTTATGTGGGACAGTCACTCATTTTACTTTTCAGTCATCCCACAAATGGACACCCTGTCCCACATTGTGACTGACAGACTACAGTGGTCAATTGCCCTAATAGTCCCATTTCTGTTTTCTCTCACTGTCTCTTTTTTGCTAGATGCGTTTTAAGCCTGTTAAAATAACAGGAGAAATACAGACCAACATGAATAAATAACAAAATGGGCACTATTAGGACTATGTGTGGACAAATATGGCAAGAGGCATTTTTAATACCAACTTAAGTATTGCTACCCGCAATTAACTGTCCGACTTTACCCTCACAAGTAATAGGCCTACTTGTCCTCAAATGAAGAGTTTTGGTCACCCTAAGTCTAATATGTCCTAAGCATGACATATAACTGCAGAAAATGGACATTAAATATGTAAAAACCGTGAAAATGCTCCATTTATTGACTCTGTAGGCATATTTATTTATTTAATTTATTGTAAATTTTACTGTGGCACTCGGAGGGTCAACGAAAAAAATCATGGCACTTCATGTCGAAAAGGTTGCCTACCCCTACTGTACAGTACAGTATAAACACAAACACCCAACAGCAACACAACTGACAGTTCCAAACCAAACCAACCAAAGGGATTAAGTGTTGCCAACTCGGTGCATTCGTTGCTATATTTAGCTCTTTTTTTCAGACCCCCCCTAGCGCCAAAAGTAGTGAAAAGCTCCTGACGGAAAAAATAGTGCTTTTCGGTTGGCGAGTTGGTGCGAAATTGATTGGCATGCGCCGGAGATATAACCCTCATTTTCACCATTATTCTCCTCCGATGACAGTGGTTTTCAAACAGTGTTCCACAGGCTAAATGATGGACAGTTGGTTAACCAGATGTAACGAGTTCATTTGGTTTCATTTTTACATTCATCATGTGCGAGCAGATGCTTGCACATGATGAATATTTTAACTCCTGAGAGTGTAAAAATGAAACCAAACGCATTTTGGAAGTGCCACTAGTGCCTTTTGGATTTTGGCAGTTGCACATGACAGACGCAAAAAAAAAGGGCAGGGCGGGACAGGGGAGCGCGCGCTTGGGCTCGGCGACCCGTGCGTTTCCATCATCACCATCATCAATCATCAATCATCATCATCATCATCATCATCAATCATCATCATCACCATCACCATCATCACCATCATCATCACCATCATCAATCATCTTCACCATCATCATCATCATGAATCATCATCACCATCATCATCATCATCACCATCAATCATCATCATCATCATCATCATCATCATCATCACCATCAATCATCATCATCATCATCATCACCATCAATCATCATCACCTGATCACCATCATCACCATCAATCATCATCATCATCATCATCATCATCATCATCATCATCATCATCATCACCATCATCACCATCAATCATCATCATCATCATCATCATCATCCTGCATCACACAGCCCTCCCCGTCAGAATATAAGAACAGAACACAACATAATATCTAACGTTAATTTTCAGCTGTAGGGCAGCAGTTCAGTTGGCACGGCGGCCATAGTAAGTTAATACTATATAATTTCTCACTATATTAGTAGCCTAAATATTGTAGTGAGAAATAATATAGCCTATATTATTTCTCACTACAATATTTAGGCTACTAATATAGCTAAGTAGTGAAGGCTTTAGCCTACCTTATACTCAAAATGTGCTCTTGTGCTCCAGGGTGACGGTGATGAATTCCCTCATCGTCGAATTTAGGCCTATATCCAACGTGTCCAGAATGTCATTATGTACACTAGTACGTGCAAGCATGAGGGTAAGATGGGTCTTCTCCACGTCGTTGTACGGGGTCCTGGTTTGTGGTTGAAGCTGGGCGAGACGTGCAGCAACTTCTGCAACAATATCCACTTCGATCGTAGTAGTAGGCCTACCAGTGCCGCTGCCATTTATCCTAGCCGTCCCCTGCTGAACAACAGTGGTGCTAATGTAATGCTGCTGTCCACCTACACGACATTGTTATCCTCTCCAACAGCGTTAGCACTCGTCCCCTCTTGTACAGGCTGCTGCTGGTGCTGGGATGTAGGCTAGGCTACAGTTTCTTGAACTAGCTAGCCTACACTTGTTTTGGGCTTGTGCCCACCAAAGAAATCACGCATTCTTTTTTGAGCCATGCTGACAACAACACCACCTGACCTCGTGGTGAGTTCAAATGGCGCGGCCCGTGTGTAAAGCAGAGGCATCTTAGTGTCAGAGTTGCGACATTGAGGGGTCAGAAACTGAGCACTCGATTTGCTGTTCATGCAGCCTGGACACACTGGAGTTGGAAATAGGCCTACATTGTTTTCAATGAGGGTGGCGGAAATAAGATCGATTGTAGGGCATGTATCCTATTGTAGAGTAACTACTAGTAATGTTGTGTAGCCTATGTATCTAAAATAAAGAGATCATTAAAGCTGGGATGTTAGCTGAGTCCACTGCATTTCTGCCTACTTCAGGTCCAGGACTTGTCCCTATTTGTTGTGCCCATTCTCAATAGAAGTCTATGTACAATAGCGGCCATTGGACTGGCACCATGAAGTGAACGGAGTTGGCGTAACTCTTTCTATCCTATATGGATCTGGCGTAAAGGAAAGGTCACGGGAAATAGCGTCAGCAGCAGAGCAGTGATCAAAAAAGGCATATTTTATTTTATTCTCCAACCAAGTCATTGTATTGATATGAATAACCTGACATGTTTATTATGTTTTTATAGCCTATATTTGATTTTTTTTTCCCTCCTATTTGAGGGGATGATGCCCCCCCAGCACCCCATGTTCCCTCAGCCATGCCTTTAAAGGGGAATTCCTCCCATTTTCAAAAATTAACTGAGAGGATACAAATGTGAACCAAATGAACCCTGGCGGGTCCATTTGGTTCCATTTGTACCCTCTCAGAAAAAAGGGGTCTGAAAGAAAAACCATTAACATGGTGAAATACATCTTGATGATGTCATCAGATGTATTTCACCATAATGATTTTTTCAGACCTCCATTTTTAGGAAATACAGAATTGGGGGAACTTTTTCATCATGTCCACAGACCATCTCTAAAGGACGTTAATGACATATTAAAATGTGGGGAAAAAATGGGTGGAATTCCCCTTTAAATAATATATTATATTAGAGAGAGAGAGAGAGAGAGAGAGAGAGAGAGAGAGAGAGAGAGAGAGAGAGAGAGAGAGAGAGAGAGAGAGAGAGGGGCAGAGATTTTGATGCAAGGAATTCCCTAAAACCGTCAACTATGTTCCCAGCATTGAAACAGTGAGTTATTCCCATGCTTGCGTTGCGACTGATGCGACAGACAATGGACTGTTTGAAGTGTCGAAACTCTCTTTAAGTATATAACGGTCTGTCACAATGGAGTGCCTGCCGCCGCTTGAAGCGAAGCCGCACGATAGAGGATCGAGGGCTGTGTGCGCCAGCGTTTTTTTAGCAAGGATAACGTTAGCAAGGATAAGAAAAAGGGGCGTGGCCCTTCAAAATAAAAGTACCCAGTGAAATAAACAAAAATGAGTAATTTGCACATAAATTGCCCATTAGAACTATAAATTAAGTATATAAACGAAAATATACAAAACAATAAGTATTTTTGTTAACATTTACACCGTTATTAACTTAAAAAAACATATTGAAATGGATAAACACTGTTCACTGGAGTGTAAAATAGGCCCCTGCACAAAAAATGGTTCTTCGTATCAACTAGTGGGACATATGTACGCGTGCAGGGAGACCTCCTCTACAACACCCTACTCTCCGCTAAGCAGGAGAGGTGTATTTTACAAAGTTATAGGCCCTTTTGTAAGGTCAAAGGTCAAAAATGGCGAAATTTCGAACTCAGACTGGCCGCTGGAGCAAAGACGGCTATTCGTATCAACAAGTGACGCATATCCACGCGTCCGGGCAGACCTCCTCTACAACACCCTACTGTCCGCTAAGCAGGAGAGGTTTATTTTAAAAAGTTATAGGCCCTTTTGTAAGGTCAAAGGTCAAAAATGGCGAAATTTCGAGCCCAGACTGGCCGCTGGAGCAAAGACGGCTCTTCGTATCAACAAGTGACGCATATCCACACGTCCGGGCAGACCTCCTCTACAACACCCTACTGTCCGCTAAGCAGGAGAGGTTTATTTTAAAAAGTTATAGGCCCTTTTGTAAGATCAAAGGTCAAAAATGGCGATATTTCAAACTCAGACTGGCCGCTGGAGCAAAGACGGCTATTCGTATCAACAAGTGATGCATATCCACGCGTCCGGGCAGACCTTCTCTACAACACCCTACTGTCCGCTAAGCAGGAGAGGTTTATTTTAAAAAGTTATAGGCCCTTTTGTAAGGTCAAAGGTCAAAAATGGCGAAATTTCGAACCCAGACTGGCCGCTGGAGCAAAGACGGCTATTCGTATCAACAAGTGACACATATCCACACGTCCGGGCAGACCTCCTCTACAACACCCTACTCTCTGCTAAGCAGGAGAGGTTTATTTTAAAAAGTTATAGGCTCTCAAGTACAGCCAAGTCACAAATGGTTGAATGAGCAAGGATAAGAGTTGGCCGGGGGAGTTAGCAAGGATAAGCAGTGCTGTTTCCAGACCAGAGGGGGCACTGTTTCTCCTGTTATTTTCCCATTTTTAACATACAAATACAAATACAATACAATTCTGTATAGACAATACAGAAATGTTTAAATGGCATATACTATAATAGTCATCTCATAGTCCATATTCCAATGAACTGGTTTCAGTTCTAAAAAGAGCTCGCTAAACAGATTATGTTGTACATCTCTATTTTTTCAAAGGCGGTGTTGAGAACTTGGGAAAGTAATAACGTAATATGTAATATATTACTCTTCGATTCCAGTAATAAGTAAAGTAATGATATTACTTTGTCTAAGGGGTAATGAGTAAAGTAAAGAAGTTACTTTCCTAAGTAATATTGACCAACACTGATTGTAAGTAATAAGTAAGTAGATGGCATTTTAACTTTTTAGTCTTGTCCATGTATTACTTATTATTATTTTTTTTTAATACTGCCATTGGCTTTTTACTTTGGTATTTTATTGAAACAGTGATTCTTGATTATTCGTCTTTCACACATACTATGACACACATTGTGGTTAGTTCTATTTGCATTTATATTGTAGCCTATCTGTGTTGTTACAGGACAATCATTCCTTTTTTAATCTCCAGACTATGAGATAGCTATTATAGCATGTGCCAATTAAACAGATATGCATTTCTGTATTGTCTATACCAGGGGTGTAAAACTCAAAGTGATTTGCTGGGGGAGAATATGGAACAAGCATATATACAGTATGCTTATAACTTAATATGCAAAATCAACTAAAATGAGAAAACATCAATGTCATATTACATACACATATGTGAAAAACAACATTATTCGTGTTTCACTCATACTATGACACAAATTGTTGTTGATTCCATTTGCATTTACATCGTATTCCTTTTTTTAATCACTAGACTATGAGATGACTATTATAGTATATGCCATTTAAACATTTCTGTATTGTCTATACAGAATTGTATTGTATTTGTATTTGTATGTTAAAAATGGGAAAATAACAGGAGAAACAGTGCCCCCTCTGCTCTGGAAACAGCACTGCTTATCCTTGCTAACTCCCCCGGCCAACTCTTATCCTTGCTCATTCAACCATTTGTGACTTGGCTGTACTTGAGAGCCTATAACTTTTTAAAATACACCTCTCCTGCTTAGCGGAGAGTAGGGTGTTGTAGAGGAGGTCTGCCCGGACGCGTGGATATGCGTCACTTGTTGATACGAATAGCCGTCTTTGCTCCAGCGGCCAGTCTGAGTTTGAAATTTTGCCATTTTTGACCTTTGACCTTACAAAAGGGCCTATAACTTTTTAAAATAAACCTCTCCTGCTTAGCGGACAGTAGGGTGTTGTAGAGAAGGTCTGCCCGGACGCGTGGATATGCGTCACTTGTTGATACGAATAGCCGTCTTTGCTCCAGCGGCCAGTCTGGGCTCGAAATTTCGCCATTTTTGACCTTTGACCTTACAAAAGGGCCTATAACTTTTTAAAATAAACCTCTCCTGCTTAGCGGACAGTAGGGTGTTGTAGAGAAGGTCTGCCCGGACGCGTGGATATGCGTCACTTGTTGATACGAATAGCCGTCTTTGCTCCAGCGGCCAGTCTGGGCTCGAAATTTCGCCATTTTTGACCTTTGACCTTACAAAAGGGCCTATAACTTTTTAAAATAAACCTCTCCTGCTTAGCAGACAGTAGGGTGTTGTAGAGGAGGTCTGCCCGGACGTGTGGATATGTGTCACTTGTTGATACGAATAGCCGTCTTTGCTCCAGCGGCCAGTCTGAGTTTGAAATTTTGCCATTTTTGACCTTTGACCTTACAAAAGGGCCTATAACTTTTTAAAATAAACCTCTCCTGCTTAGCAGACAGTAGGGTGTTGTAGAGGAGGTCTGCCCGGACGTGTGGATATGTGTCACTTGTTGATACGAATAGCCGTCTTTGCTCCAGCAGCCAGTCTGAGTTTGAAATTTTGCCATTTTTGACCTTTGACCTTACAAAAGGGCCTATAACTTTTTAAAATAAACCTCTCCTGCTTAGCGGACAGTAGGGTGTTGTAGAGGAGGTCTGCCCGGACGTGTGGATATGTGTCACTTGTTGATACGAACAACTGTTTTTGTCTAGTGTCCATTTTGGTCTGAAAATTGAGTAAAAACAGCAAATCTACAAGCTTAAAACACACCCCATTACGTTTTGAGCTTGTAGATCTACTTTTTAATATCCTACATGTATATAGCGTGCCCCATACTAGCACTTTTTCAATAAATCTATGACATTTAAAAGACCATAATAATTACAAGAAGTCGCGCTTTTATTTTGAAGGCCTTATCCTTGCTAACTGGCAGCGGCCATTTTTAATCCTTGCTAGAAAAACGGACCTGCTGTGTGCACGGTGACGTGACGTCACAGGCAGGCAGGCAGCCAGTGTTGCCAACTTGGCGCATTTGTCACTATATTTAGCTTTTTTTCCTCTCTCCAGACCCCCCCCTAGCGCCAAAATTAGTGGGAAAAACTCCTGGCGGAAAATTCAGTGTTTTTTTTACTGGTGAGTTGGAGCGAAATTGATTGACAGGCGCCAGAGATAAAACCCTCATTTTTTTCACCATTTTTCCTCCTATGGTAGTGGTTTTCAACCAGTGGTCCCCAGGCTAAATGATGGACAGTTGGTTAACCACATGTAACTCTTTGAGAGCGTAAAAATGAAACCAAATGGACCCTTGCGGGTCCATTTGGTTTCATTTTTACACCCTCAAGAGTTAAAGGTAGGGGAAGTGATTTGAAATTCATGGTGTAGTACCAGCCTGGTGCACTAGGGGCCCCCAAAAGTAGCTACACTATGTGAACCTGCTGCTCTCTCCTGATTGGAGGAGAATTGTGGTGACCTGGGGAACTTTTATTAGCTCCTCTGCTAACGTGGGGGAGGGGGAAACTCCATATGTGGTTTCCACACCTTATAATAGAGCATTTTAACAGAAAAAAAAATATTTTTTGGGTGATATCTGACAAAAGTGAAATCACTTCCCCTACCTTTAAAATAGGCTATTCGTCATGTGAACTAGCCCAACTTAGTCTACACAACTAGAGAATGTAGAAGATTAATGGTCATTTTGATCTGTATGTTCCAGGCGAGCATCTATGTAGATTCTAGTGCATTTTGCGAAGTGCCACTATTGCATTTTGGATTTTGGCAGTTGGCAACACTGCTCAGACGGAGACAGAGCTCCATCCTCCTCCTCCTCCTCCTCCTCCTCCTCCTCCATCACATCAAGACAGTCTACGAGGAGAGCCAGAGAGGTGAAACATCTCTTCTTCTACACACGTCGATCTGCACGAACTGAGGTTGGAATAATCTTTTTTTATTCTGCTTTAGTGATTATTATTAGGCTATTAAAGTCGTTTTAAATCCACGTTAAATCCAGTTTAGTATGGCTCTAGTTTTGGTTGATCAAGTATAGGCTACTTGATTCAAAGTTTGCAGTGGGCTGCCTGCGACTGACTACAGTAGCCTAGACCAGTGGTTTTCAACCTTTTTGATACCATGCAGGGACTACTATTTATTTGGCATTTAAGACACGGACCACCATTTGATGACACAGACCCCAAAACTAAAACTAAGATTTGTTTTTTCCCTTTGCTTTTGTCGACAATTCCAGGCTGGATTTGGGAAACAAAACAGTCCAACACAGAGATCAAAATGACCATTAATCTTCTACATTCTCTAGTTGTGTAGACTTGGGCTAATTCACATGAGGGATATTTTAACATGGACCCGCAATTAAGGGTCCATTTGGTTTCACGTTTACGCTCTCAAGATCTTGAAAGCACCCGGTTAACCCACTGTCCATATCATTTAGCCTGGGGACCACCTGGAACTCTCTCGAGGACCAGTGGTTGAAAACCACTGGCCTACTTGATTCAAAGTTTGCATTGGTGGTAGACGGAGATGAATTGAGTATAGGCTATAGCCTGTCTAAGCCTTCTTTAAGGATCCCGTGTTAAATGGAAACAAGTTATCCACTTGGGGGTTTAAATCCTCTTCAGGCCTTGTTGAATTGTCCTTTGCTGTGTTTGATGATGTTCAGTTGCTGGAGCCTATTCAATTCATCGAGCTGTTATTGAGGCATGCTATTCACCCTGCATTTTAGCCACGGACCACCATTAGATGTTGAGCTTAGTCTCTCGGACCCAAACACTATAGGATTTTCACGTTTTTGTCCACAATTTATACGAGATAAACTGGCAAAACGTTGGTCTACATATACCTGTTCTTCTACATTTTCTAATTGTGAAGATTCTTGAAAATCAACAATTTCAGATTTTAAATGTAATTTAACTCTTGAGAGCGTTAAAATGAAACCACAATTTAAATGTAATTTAACTCTTGAGAGCGTTACAATCGGTCCATTAGGTTTCATCAGATCTCAAGACTTACAGATCTATTAATTTGGTTGGTCCCTCATTTAGCTAGGGACCGCCTGGAATCCTCTCAGGGAGCGCTGGTGGACCCTGGACCACCTGTTGAAAACCCCTGATTTTTTTTAAATATATATTTTATTTTATTATTTTTATTATTTTATTCAAACCTATTCATTTTCAGGTGGGCTAGTCCTCTACTTTACGCAGCTCTTAAAACACTTTAAAAAGCAGCTATGAATGCCGGTGCATTCATTTGTCATCTCCTGTATAGGCTAGTCCATACAAAACAACTAATAAAATAAAAACAAAACAACGTGATTTAAAGCAATAAAAAGCATTAAACGGGGCATACGAACGGTTACATGTCGTGTATACTTTTGCAGGCTACATAAGACTTTTATATGCATCATGCATACCGTATAGAAGCCTATACTGCTATACTGTAGCCTATACTTTTCGCCGAGTTGGAAATATTCCTATACATTCTTGTTTTTTAGACCAACCCAGTATCACATGTCAAAAGTCAAATAGTGACTTTTTTCCAGACCCCACATAAAGTCACTATTTGACTTTCCAAAGTCAAATAGTGACTTTCTGAAGAGGGCGTGGCTTTCCTTTTGTCTTGCAAAAAAAATAAAAAATGCATCAAAACAGTAGCGGCACTGATTCGAACCGCCAACCTACTGACTACTGGCCAACCTGCTTTACCTCCTGAACCACCGCGCCCCCTGCTGATTTGGGCATAGTTTTACTGATATTAGGGTTAGGCGTAGTAAAACTATGCCTAACCCTAACTCTAACCCTAAACCTAACCTCAGTAAAACTATGCCTAAACTTAACCATAACCTTAGTAAAACTATGCTTAAACTTAACCTCAGTAAAACTATGCCTAAACGTAACCTCAGTAAAACTATGCCTAACCCTAATCTCAGTAAAACTATGCTGAAATCAGCAGGGGGCGCGGTGGTTCAGGAGGTAAAGCAGGTTGGCCAGTAGTCAGTAGGTTGGCGGTTCGAATCAGTGCCGCTACTGTTTTGATGCATTTTTTATTTTTTTTGCAAGACAAAAGGAAAGCCACGCCCTCTTCAGAAAGTCACTATTTGACTTTGGAAAGTCAAATAGTGACTTTATGTGGGGTCTGGAAAAAAGTCACTATTTGACTTTTTCCTGTGATACTGTGTTGCTACAGACAGTCCCTCGTTTTTTACGTAGACTTGGCAGGTCACAGAGTTGTAATTATGTGTGATGAAATGACAGGCTGTGGCGTTAATTGGGGCTTGTTAAAAACGTTGACGTGTGAAAACGTTTTGATCATTCATTCATTCAAACAAACACTTGTTTTTTAGGACGACTCTGGGAAGTTGTTGTGTGGAACGTTGCTGACCCCTAGTGGACGATCACAGATACCGCAGGCTTTTACCAGTGCAAATACAAGGAATCATTATTATTATGAGAGTTCAGTAATGTGACTGTAAAATGGGCCAATACTGCACGACTAGGTTTAGTATAGTACAGTGGTTTTCATTTTCAACCAGTGGTTCGGGGACCACCAGTGGTCATTGAGGAGTTCCAGATGGTCCTCACCTAAATAATGGAAAGTTGGTTAACCAGCTGTAACTCTTTGGTAGAGTAAAAATGAATCATTTTACACTCTCAAGAGTTAAAATATTCATCATGTGAATTAGCCCAAGTCTACACAACTAGAGAATGTAGAAGATTAATGGTCATTTTGATCTGTATGTTTGCCTGGTTTTGTTTCCCAAATCCAGCCTGGAATTGTGGACAGAAGGAAAATAAATCTTTTGTTTCGGGGTCTGTGGGGCTGAAATGTCATCAAATGGTGTTCCATGGCTCATATAAATAGTGGGCTCTGCCGCCCTGATATCAAAAAGGATGAAAACCACTGGTATAGTATAATAGTTAAACCTAGAACACCACATATTTTCGGTTACACCAACACTTATAATATTTCTCATCAAAATGTATTGAAGTATGGCAATGTGTTGTACTGTTCTTTTTCAGTGAGATCATGGAAGGTGTTTTCCCCACTGCCCAGATCCCTGTTTTTCTTTTTTCTTTCCTTTTTTTTTTTCCTACAACAGGTGAATTTCACCCATGTTTAGTGACATTGTGGAACAGTAGCTGGGGGAAAAACACCACTACACCACAACAGACTTTTTTTTTCTTCACTTCATCATTCCCACATGTCCCAGGATTGGATAGACCTAAGGAGAAGTTCCCAGCAACATTTTTTAAGGAATATACCGGTTGTTTTTATTTTTGGGGGGCAAAGTCATGATGATTTTTTTTTTATGCTAGACTAATGATCCTAGGTTTACCGATGATCCTAGATGACTGCTTATAATTATATTACTACTGATAATAATCCGGTTGAGGATGGTCAAGTGTAGGACATTGGTTTTATAGCTGAATCATCCCTGTAAAGCAAGTGGCGATCTGTTTGAGATCACCACCGATACAATGATATTTATTGTATATTTTGACAACCCACAACACTCCATGTTATAAATATCCGTCCAGGTGCAAGGCTCAAAAATACAAAGTGAAAAAGAGAAAAATGCCAGCACTCATTCAATGTCCTTTCTATGTTTCTTTTATTTACCTCGTCATGTGCAGCAGCAACAAACGCGTTTCGACACTAGATCTTCCTCAGCGTTGTCAACACAACGCCGAGGAAGACCTAGTGTCGAAACGCAATCGTTTTTCTCTTTTTCAACTCTCAAACAGAAACTATGTCATGTGGGACAACAGCAGAACAAAAATATGATATATCGAAAATAATAGGAGCTGTAGTATTACAGCTTCGATATGTCAACAGTCTCACGTTGATCCCGCCTCTAGCAGCCGCGTACGGATGCATAGATCTCCGACCAGATTTTGGCCGGAGTGCATTGGATCTGCCCCAGTGTTTCCTATTTTCCATCTAAGTAGCAGTAGAAGGAACGCACTGCTGCCCCCAGATGGTGGAGTCAGGTCAATAGAGGAATCTTTTTGGCCAAAAATCAAAATTGATACATAGCTATATTTTTTGCCTATTTTCCATCTACGTTGATGCTGCTGTTTCCCTGCAGACAGCCGCTTGCTTCATCCTGCAGATGGTCCAGAACTTCGTTGTTGTCGACAAATCACAAAAACAAAACATTCGTCGGGCTCAGTCTGTTTACAAACACAGTGTTTGCCACATTTTCAACATTATTATAACTAAAGTTTAGAAACACGGTGTTTTTTTATTGTAGATGCTAAAGTTGCCTCAATAGAGATGTGCGCAGTGACGTCACCGCCCCAGTTCCGGGGTTCCTGAGTTCCTGAGTTCCTGATTTGTCACGACCTGAGTTGGCTTTGGCCGCGGCCAAAGCCAACTAAGGTCGTGACAAATCATGACAACAAACACAATAGACTTTTTGTTTCGTTTTTCATCTTAGAAATTATTTTATTGTCCCAAAAGTTTGTGTGTGTCATCATGATTCGTCACGACTCGAGTTGGCTGTGTCCGCGGCGTAATCGTCTTGATATAAATTATTTTCGAAAAGTCTATGGGAAAAATGAATTGGGAAAAGACTTCCGGAACCGGGGCGGTGACGTCACTGCGCATCTCTATTACCTTTAATAATAACGTGCCTTTCCGTCTCAACCCTTCGTCAGATTGTAGGTTTTCGGGGGAAACGATGATGGAGTTGATGAGCACCGCGGAGCCGGCCTACCACAACCACCACCACCACCACCACCTCCTCCACAACGCCACCGACATGCTGGGCAACGGTTCTCTGGGCGAGGACGAGTACTACGACGACGAGCACGACGAGCACGCCGAGCTGCGCCAGTCGCTCAACGTCATGTCGCTCATCGTCTACTGCCTGGCGTTCGTGCTGGGCGTGCTGGGCAACGGCGTGGTCATCTGGGTGACGGGCTTCAAGATGAAGAAGACCGTCAACACCGTCTGGTACGTTTTTGGTTTTTTAACACCGATCCTGCTACTGATTAGATTAGTAATAACTCATTTTTGGCGCGAAAACAATGTTTTGTTTTCATGATTTGTTGACAACAACAACAAAGCGGATGTCTGTCTCCATGGAAACACCATGGAGAAAAAGGCTATATATATATATATATATATATATATATATATATATATATATATATATATATATATATATATATATATATATATATATATATATATATATATACACTCAACAAAAATATAAACGCAACACTTTTGTTTTTGCTCCCATTTTTCAGGGGATGGACTTAAAGCCCTAAAATTCATTCCAGATATACAATATAACCATTTCTCTCAAACACTGTTCACAAATCTGCCTAAATGTGTGATATTGAACATTTCTGCTTTGTTAAAATAATCCATCCCACCTCACAGGTGTGCCACATCAAGATGCAGATTGACATCATGATTAGTGCACAGGTGTACCTCAGACTCTCCACAATAAAAAGACACCCTGAAATGTGCAATTTTCTCTTGCCTTATTGGGTGTATGGGCCTCCGAACCAGTCAGTATCTGGTGTGACCACCATTTGCCTCATGCAGTGCAACACATCTTCTTCGCATAGAGTTTATCAGATTGACAATTGTGGCCTGTGAAATGTTGGTCCACTCCTCTTCAATGGCTATGTGAAGTTGCTGGATATTAGTGGGAACTGGTATGCACTGTCGAAATGGTAATAATGTGGTAATATTGTGTTATTACCATTTTTACAGTGTGTACCAGTTCCCACTAATATCCAGCAACTTCACATAGCCATTGAAGAGGAGTGGACCAACATTCCACAGGCCACAATTGTCAATCTGATAAACTCTATGCAAAGAAGATGTGTTGCACTGCATGAGGCAAATGGTGGTCACACCAGATACTGACTGGTTCGGAGGCCCATACACCCAATAAGGCAAAAGAAAATTGCACATTTCAGGGTGTCTTTTTATTGTGGAGAGTCTGAGGTACACCTGTGCACTAATCATGATGTCAAATCTGCATCTTGATGTGGCACACCTGTGAGGTGGGATGGATTATCTTAACAAAGCAGAAGTGCTCAATATCACACATTTAGGCAGATTCGTGAACAGTGTTTGAGAGAAATGGTTATATCGTATATCTGGAATGAATTTTAGGTCTTTAAGTCCATCCCCTGAAAAATGAGAGCAAAAACAAAAGTGTTGCGTTTATATTTTTGTTGAGTGTATATATATATATATATATATATATATATATATATATATATATATATATATATATATATATATATATATATATATATATATATATATATATATATATATATATATATATATATATATATATATATATATAATTCTATATATACCGGTATATATTAAATCTGATTAATCATATTAATATATTAAAGGAGGAATTAATATATTAAAGGACTACTTCACCACTTTTTGATGTATCTTCATATGATAGGTCCTCACTAATGTGCATGATAAAATACTACTATTTTCACAGGAGGGCTGTGGACAGTTCAGTAACTTCTTCCAATGACATCATCATTCGGCAGATTTTTTTTTTTTATTTTTATTTATATATTTATATTTTTATTATCGGGGGAACGGTGGTTGCCATTTTTGCATTTTGACTTTTCAGGAATAGAAAGCCTGCAGTTTCTATTAGCTTGGATTCCACCATTGATGATGTCATTGGAAGAAGTTTCTGAACTGTCCACAGACCTCCTGTGAGACACAGACTGTGTAGAAAAAATAGTGTTATTTTATCATGTACATTAGTGAGGACCTATTATATGAATATACGTTAAAAAGTGGTGAAGTGGTCCTTTAATCTGATTAACCCTTTCTGTACTGAACACGTGTTTTAGCTGTTGAAAAATAGCAGATCTACAAGCTCATATCACAGAAAACTAGAGTCTCGTGCCAGGGACTAAAATTTAGTGCCAGTCTTAATGACTGGTTTTAATTATTATGGATAATTATTTGGTAGCCCCAGGCCCAGGCCTGGTGGTATAGGCTTTCGGGCCTACCTCAAGGCCCCAGACCTGATTCGCTGCCATGCAGCCAATGAGCACGGCCCCAAACCTGATTTGCTGCCATGCAGCCAATGAGAAGACTTACACCATACCTGGCTACACCACAGCAATCGCGAATTGCACCCATTATTTATTATTATTATTATTATTATTAATCCCAGTGGCTTCGTGTTCTTCTTTTGTCCTCCGCCAGGTTCCTGAACCTGGCCGTGGCTGACTTCCTGTTCACGGCGTTCCTGCCGCTGAGCGTCACCTACACGGCGCTGGACTTCCACTGGCCGTTCGGACGCTTCATGTGCAAGCTGAACAGCGCCGTGAGCTTCCTCAACATGTTCGCCAGCGTCTACGTGCTGGTGGTGATCAGCGTCGACCGCTGCGTGTCGGTGGTGTGGCCCGTGTGGGCGCAGAACCACCGCAGCGTGCGCAAGGTACGGCGTGCCGCGTATGCCGCGCACTTCCGCCTTGATAGTTTTAAGTCCCTTTCTTTCACTGGTTTTCAAATCTAGATTTGGATACAAATCTCTAGGGCTGGGACTTTAACTGATTAATTGAGATTAATTAATCACAGAAACAGTAACACGATTAACAAAATTAACTAATTTTAATCGCCACACAGACCCCAAAACTAAAGATTTCTTTTGCTTTTGTCCACAATTCCAGGCTGGATTTCAGAAACAGTCACAGTCCAACATACACATCAAAATGATTTGTATCTTTTACATTGTAATCTTTTACATTCTCTAGTTGTGTACATTTGGACTAATTCATAATGGTGAATATTTTAACTCTTGAGAGTGTGAACATGAAACCAAATGGACCCGCAGGGGTCCATTTGGTATAAAGTTACCCTGTTAAAACCCATTTTTTTTTAAATGAAATTTGCTTATTTTACCCCGGTCGCCATGGTAACGAAAACAATATTGAGTTTTTTAGTCTTGAAATGTATTTTATTGGATTCCTTGACCCTAAAAATGTAGACTTCGACACCATTATTATTATTATAGCTCCATCAGAGGCAAAGATGGTATGGTGTAATACTGGTTCATTGTCGGCGGCCATTTTGAAAACGTGAATATTTCAGAAATGAAGGGCGACACAGCTTGTGTCTTTGGATGAATCTTTTCCTATCACCCTAAGGTACTTCCATGCCAAAGGGATTATCTGTGTCATAACTTGAAGTCAAAAGTTGATTACATCCTCCACTATTTAGCCTGGGGACCACTGGAACCCTCTCAAGGACCACTGGCGGTCCCCGGACCACCTGTTGAAAACCCCTGCTCTATATAATAGAGATACAAATCTCTATTATATAGAGATCTGGATACCAACTGTTCATCATTTCGCTGGGGACCACCTGGAATCCCCTGACCACTGGGTGAAAACCACTGCTTTATTTGGTCTTTTTTTTGTCACTTGAAATGTGTCTGTGTTGGTCTAGTTTTAGGCGACACTTACACTCATGGCACATGAGTAGCTCTGGTCCACAGCTCCACTGCTTCTATGATTCTGCCTTGCAGTGGAGCTCTGTGAAGGACAATGTAGGTACATTGTAGCTCTGGTCCATAGCTCCACTGCTTCTATGACTCTGCCTTGCAGTGGGCTAGCCTTTCCTCTAGTGGAAATTAGGGCTTTAACCAACTAGTCGACGAGTCGATTGTCAATAAGTAAAACCACTAGTCGACCTCGTTGTTACCAGTTGACTAGTCGATAAGAAATTAATAAAAACTGAGGTATTATTATTTTTTATCATTAATATTGTTTTAGTCTTACAACATAAATCTTAGCTGGATTATAGTCACTCACCAGTGTAGTTTTCCTTTTACAATAACAAACATTATAATAACATGAGCGTGACGCTCTGCCACAGAAAGGTGCTTCGCTTCGAGTAGGGTCTGCCCCTGGCTTAAAACAAGTGCCGGGAGCCCAGGAGGTCAGGGGCAAGGCTTCCCCCTTTCCCGCCCCCACCTTTTTTCTTTTTTAATATATTTATTTTTAATACCTGATACATTAACGACTAGTTGACTAGTCGACTAGTAAACTAGGCAACTAGTCGACAGGCAACTAGTCGACAAGTGAATGCCCTAGTGGAAATATAAAGAAGTTTTACCTCTTCACCAAAACAAGACAAGTGTTATTAGGAAGCCTACTCTCCTTAGATTGGTTCTAATGATGGTAATTACAATTCCCGTCATTACTATCAACAGATCTTGTGGTAAGCCCCGCCCTCTCCCTCTCCCCATGAGTGCGTCTGGAAAGTGTCCAACCCGTGGAACGAACACTTCCCATCCAGGGGCGGATATAACATGTCCCATTTTGGGGGGGGGGGGGGGGGGGGGGGGGCAAGAGAACATGTTGGAGGGGCAAGAGAAAATGGTATGGGGGCGGCTTCATCGCCCGTGTCACTTCACACCACGGGCGATGAAGTCGCGCCCATGCCATTTTCAGTTACAGGACTTTTATTAGTCAAGTAAAGCATCAATAATAACATCAGTTGTTGTTGAAGTTGCAACAGACACGCAGCATGCATAAAGCTAAAGGTCTGACTCAGAGAGTTTTCAATGATGAAATGCTGTTGGTTTAGTGGTGCCACAATTGTAGTTAGTAGCAGTAGTAGTGTTTCAAATCATTTTAAATATAAGCACTTTAATTTGAAATATCTTGGGTTGTTTTGCATGGCATCGTGTTTGGGGGCGCAGACTGGGTATTTAGGGGGGCATCGCCCCCCCATGCCCATGCCTAGATCCGCCCCCGTTCCCATCCGGGCTCATTCGTTCGAGTGTACTGTAAACATGAGGATGACATAAGTCAGAGACCTTTATAGGTAAAGCCATGACTATTAGCTCGCTCCGCTCACACACACATACATGTATAAAGAGTTCGTCCCTGTCACAAGTGAGCACCTGGCGTCCCAAAAGAAAACAACAAAACCCTACCTCTCCAGTCTCCACGCTTAGCTCTCCGCGCTTATGCTTATAGCTGGGATTGGACCATAGCAGTTTGGGGAGGGAGGAGTCAGTTACAAGCGTTAACTCAGCGTTACCTGGGTATTATGCGGCCCGGGGGGCAAATGCGGCCCTTTGGTTGACTCTGACCGGCCCGCGAAAGGGTTTTAAACCAGTGGTCCGGGGACTAGAGCTTAAAAATTGTCTAAAATATTGAACCCGGCTCGGCCCGGCCCGTTAAGAAATTAAGCCCGGTGCGGTCCGAAGCCCGATACATGATTGACAGCATGAGCCCGCGGCCCGACACTTTTTCTAAACGAGCTAATTGCTGCAGGCAGACGTTTTTTCTCATAAATCGTTAATTTGTTATAAGAAAAGCAGTCATTCTGCCCATGTCCAACTGTCTATAATTACCGCAGCAGCGCAGCTATTTAAGAACTTCACTGTGCTAAACCATTAACAAATGAAGACTTATTAGTGTGCACATCAGTTCCTAAATAAACAAAATCACGCGACGATTACGAGAGAGAGAGAGAGAGAGAGAGAGAGAGAGAGAGAGAGAGAGAGAGAAGGCCAAATGATGATAAAATCACACAGAGACCGGCCCTACATTTTAACGTGAGTAGCCTATATAATAAAACGCTATGGACTGGGTGTAGCCCTATCCTACTCACCAAATCACAAGTTATTTTGCAGGAATAGGATGAAATGACGGCATTAGAGCGCTTGCACTGTACAAAATCCACAGCGTCATTGTTCTCGTCATGCAGCCTTGTAAATGTATCATTTTATGAGAAATATCTTATATAATTTGACGGGCCCGGCCCGGCCCTAAGCCCGACAAATACATAACCATTTGGACTCAGCCCGACCGAGCCCGGCCCGGCCCGTCGGGTCGGCGGGTTCTCGGGCCAAGATTTTAAGCTCTACCGGGGACCACCTTAGTGGTCCTTTTGAGAGAGTTCCAGTTAAATATGGAAAGTTGGTTAACCAGATGTAACTCTTTGAGAGCGTAAAAAATGAAACCAAATGGACCCTTGCGGGTCCATTTGGTTTCATTTTTACACTCTCAAGAGTTAAAATATTCATCATGTGAATTAGCCCAAGTCTACACTACTAGAATATGTAGAAGATTAATGGTCATTTTGATCTGTATGTTGGACTGTTTTGTTTGTGAACTCCAGCCTGGAATTGTGGACAAAAACAAAATAAATCTTTAGTTTGGGGATCTGTGGGGCTAAAATGTCATCAAATGCTGGTCCTCTGTGGCTTGAATACTGAATAAATAGAGGGCCCTGGTGTTAAAATGGTTGGTTTTACTTAATTAATATCACACAGACTTTAGTCCAGCCTTTAGTCTTGGCCCTCCACAATATTTTATCTGTCTTATTTGGCCACTTGGGGAAAAATAACACCACAACTTGCGACTTGCTCTTTTCTTCTAGGCTTCCTGCGTGAGCCTGGGCGTGTGGGCGCTGGCGCTGGCCCTCAGCGCGCCGTACTTCGTGTTCCGCGACACGGGACCGTCGTTCCACGACGAGGACATCGTCAACTGCTTCAACAACTTCGCCTTCTCCGACGACTACCAGTCACCGCCCGTGGTCAGGCTCCGGAGGTTCCGCCACCAGGTCAGTGTCGTCCCAATACCAAAACTGTCGTTTTGGGGAAAAACTGGATCAACTCCATTTTGTATGGGAACACTTTTTGGTGTTTTAAACCAGTGGTTTTCAACCAGTGGTCCGGGGACCACCAGTGGTCCCTGAGAGGATTACAGGTAGTCCCCAGCTAAATGATGGACAGTTGATAACCAAAATGGACCTTTATAGACCTGTGACCTGTGTGTTAAAATGAAACCCATTGTAGACGGGAACCCCTAGTGGTAGTTTTACCGTAGTTGACGGGAACAAGTTTGGTGGTACGTGTTACACAATAATTTGAAGTTTTCCAGTACACTTAGGTTAGTATTTCAGAGACATTTTTAGAATCGGGATAGTCTACAATGGGTTAAAATGAAACCAAATGGACCCTTTTGGTCCATTTCGGGTCCAAAGTTTGACGATAACTGACGAAACATTGTTCAAAATAACAATTCTCCTACATTTTCTCATTGTGTAGGTTCTTGAAAATTAACTCATTCAGATGTTTAAATATAATTTAACTCTTGAGAGCGTAAGAATGAACCCAAATAGACTCGGGAGGGTCCATTTGGTTTCATTTTAACACTCTCAAGCGTTACAGATCTTTAAGGGTCCGTTTGGTTACCAACCGTCCCATCAAGTAGCCGTGGGACCACCTGGAATCCTCTCAAGGACCACTGGAGGTCCCCGGACCACCTGTTTAACCCATTCTGAAATGAAAAATAATTCAAATATTTGTGCCACATTTTCACCATTTTAAAAAATCTCGGACCTACAAGCTCCAGCGCACTATGAGCTTTCAATTACTAAAGTAATGTTCATGATGCTATGTAATGTTAACAATGATAACTAATGCTAATAATGCTAATTAATGTGAATGCTAATTATTGTTAATAATGCTAATTAATGCTAATGCTAGCATGTAAAAATGAGATGAATGCTAATGCTAGCATGTAAAAATGAAACGAGAACGTAAAAATGAAACCAAATGGACCCTTGCTGGTCCATTTGGTTTCATTTTTACACTCTCAAGAGTTAAAATTCATCATCTTAATTAGCCCAGGTCTACACTGTAGAAGATTAATGGTCATTTTGATGTGTATGTTAATTTCCCAAATCCAGCCTGGACTTGTGGACAGCTAGAAAGCAGGGAAAGACACAGAGGCAGAGTGCAATGACTGCCTTCAAGAGAAATATATCTTGTGTTGTGTTATAGTGCACTAAGTTGCACACTTGCCCGATCGGGCAGTCTTCACTTGCCCCACCATTTTTTTTACTTGCCCCGGGCAAGCGGGCAAGTGTTAGTGTCAAGCCCTGTAACTACATCCCCCACAAAAAACCCCTTCCATCCATCCTTCGTCTCTCTCTCCAGGCCATGACGGTGACTCGCTTCCTACTGGGCTTTGTGGTGCCGTTCAGCGCCATCGTGTCGTGCTACGCCGTCATCGTGCACCGGCTGCGGCGGAACCGCGCGCTGGCCAGCCGCTCGGGCCGGCCCTTCAAGATCATCGCGGCCGTCATCACGGCGTTCTTCCTGTGCTGGGCGCCGTACCACGTCATGGCCCTGGTGGAGCTGTGGAACCACGCGGCGGCCGAGTTCAGCGACACGCTGGACCACGTCACCACCATCGGCGTGCCCATCGCCACCTCGCTGGCCTTCCTCAACAGCTGCCTCAACCCGCTGCTCTACGTCTTCATGGGACAGGACTTCAAGGACAAGGTAAGGGGTGGGGAGGGGCTGTCACAGTGCGAGGGCAGGGGTTTGGGACCCAAGTGCAGGACAGTTGTCAGGCCTAGGCAGGACTTGAAGTCAAAGGTTTTATTCCAAAAAACCAACACGAACACAAAGACAAGGAACATGGAACAGAACACTCTTGACAATGGTGACGAACTAGCAACCAATTGAAATTACAGGGGAGTATAAATAGACACAGACTAGGCACAGGTGGACAAAAGACTAAATTAACACAGGGATTGGCTGGGGAACTAAGAGGACACTGGTGGAAACACAGGCAATCACAGGACTAGTAAGACAAGGCAGGTACAGAACTACAGGGGTAGGCAGGAAGGCACAATATACTACTACAAAATAAAAGTTACACCAAGCAAGAACAACACCAACTGGAAAAGCACAAAACCCTACAGAAACACAAGGAAACAGTGGGTAAAAACAACAACAATACAAAATAGCCAAAACAGGGTACAAAATACAACCCAGGCCTGTCACGTACCGTGACAGGGGCCCAGGGAAAAACTCCTGTAAAATGGCACCCCCTAAGGGATAAAATTATGAACTATTTTTAAACTAAACAACATGAGTGCGTTTAAAGGTTCAATTCTAGTTATCGAGGATAAGTACAATGATTTTTTTCCATATTACTGGTACCCTTTTAACCCATTGTGTCTTGGTCAGATTCTACATTTTCACAATTTTTAAAAAATAGCAGACCTACAAGCTCATACCGCGCCACTCGGTGGCGCGATATGAGCTTGTAGATCTGCTATTTTTCAACAGCTTAAAACATGTCTGGTAGAGGTATCAAAAAATATCGATTTGGATTGATTTATCGATATTCAAATAGGCGATGCAACTACATCGAGCCACGTGTGTCAGATCGATCAAAACAGCATCTGTATCGGACTTTGGATCAATCCTAAAGGGATGAATCGATATGATTCCATCAGCTGCACAACACAGATATACAAGCTCATTTAGCCATGCATTGCAATGGGGCACATTGCTTGTAGATAATCTATGTTCAGTACAGGAAACTGAGAACGTCTGTGTGACGTAGTATTCAGGGTCTTAGAGTATAGACAGAGTTACGCAAACTCCGTTCACTTCATGGGGCCAGTCCATTGGAGGCGCTTCTACATAGACCACTACGGAATGGGGACAACAAAATAGGGACAGCTGAAATTACGGAATGCATTGGAGTTTTGAGCTCATGCGAGTACTTGAACCACGTGACCCTTGGTTTCATGTTTACACTCTCAAGAGTTAAAATATTCATCATGTGAATTATTCCAAGCCTACACAACTAGAGAAAGTGGAAGTATAATGGTCATTTTAGTCTGTATTTCACTGTGTTGTTTTCTCTGAGATCCAGCCTGGAATTGTGGACAAAACTAAATTAAATCTTTATAGTTGTGTGGTCTGTGGGGCTAAAATGTCATCAATTGGTGGTCCGTGGCTGAAAATCTGAATAAATAGTGGGCCCTGGTATGAAAGAGGTTGAAAACCACTGGTCTAGTCATCTGGCTTCCTTTAATAATGAATGTATACTAGTGTAGTTGCAACTACTTGTGTCATAGCAGGCAGACCTGTCAAAGCACTCCTGAATACTCAGACAGACATGCACCACCTCAAAGTCCAAACACACATTATTAGGACTGTAGTAGATAATAAAAAAGAAACCCTATGTAGCATAACCCTAATTACATAGGGTTTTTAACGCGTCAGATCGTACTGCATCGTATCGAATCGCATCGTACCAAATTCCAACAAATCGTATCGAAATTCTATTGAATCGAATTGAATCATATCGTTCTGTATATAAAATAAATCGTTACTGAATCGTATCAAGACCATGCAAATCGATACGTATCGAATCGTCTTGTAAGGGAGAGATTCACACCCCTAATGTCTGGTGGTCTCCCGCTCCCCTCGCCCCCCTCCCCTTATGGTCGCCCCCTCCCCTCATGGCACCCTAAGCAACTGCCAAGTCTGCCTAATGGCAAAAACGCCCCTGCCTGTTCTAACTAATGAAAAAGCGATAACTATTTTTTTTTTTAATATCTGTTAACTGAAACTAAATAAAAACTACAAAAAAACACATCATGTCTAACGCAGTTTGTCCTTGCATTCGACCTTTCCGCAGGTGCGGCGCTCCATCCTCAAGGTGCTGGAGAACGCGTTCACCGAGGAGCCGTCGCAGCGCTCCAACATCACTTACACCAACTCTGGCATCGCCAGCCGCAGCAAGGAGAAGTCCTACTCCGACGCCGAGGTGTAGCCGCCATGCCACCGACTCGGTGTCATCATCCGGGACACAAAGAGATTTATAAAGGAGCAGAGGGAACTGGATGGATTTCCCTTACCTAGAGGCTAGAGGGACACTTTTTGGACGCACAAATCAGCTTTTTTCGCAGCGCGGCCCCAACACAGCACTTTTGGCGACAGGGCCGGATCCTGGGGGGGGGGGCTGGTCTGGGGGGGGGCTGGGGGCTGGTCAAATGCTGAATAAATAGTGGGCCCTGGTGTCAAAAAGGTTGGAGGAAAAAAAACGCTTCATATGAAAAACTTTGGAGTTGCCCATACACCCTGCCATTTTTCCAGTCCACCCTAGTAGGGCTGGCTAAATACGGCCCTGTTTGGCGAGTGGAGATGCGGCATGGTGGGGATGGAAACGGCAATTCTCTTGAATGCTGGCACGAAAAGGAGTGGCATGGGCATTTCTTTCAACGGCATTTGTGGTCTGTAAAGGGGCAAAGGGGCAGTTGTTTTACAGACGGGTAAAGCGGCCTGGCAATGAGATCAGAACTTTTTTTTATATATATCATTTTTATCCTATCATCGATTTTCCAATGTAATCCTCCTCTACACCAGACAGACCTCATACTTCCCCTATGCATGAGGAGTCCAAGACACTTCACATTCACCTAACAACGCTGGAGTGCGGGGGATTTCATTGAAATGGAGGACTACTGTAGTGCCAGACCAATATCTGCTCCATGGCTTTGTTTGTGTGTCACATTCATCTGGTTTCCCGGTTGGCATCCCCCTTCTATTGGACTTTATTGTATTTCATCATGTACAATTGTAAATAGATCTTTATTTTTTATATTATATTTCCAGCATGTGCATACGGACGATACTGTGTACACTCCCTTGAGATCGAGACGACGAAGACAGGATATTCAAAAAGGATATGTTGTCGATGCCAGAGTTTTCAAAATACTGAACAGTGTGGATATTTTTTCAGGAGTTTGTGTTGGCCATGAATATAGTCTGGTGTACTTGTAAGAAAAGGGTTAGTTAAAGGGGAATTCCACTCATTTTCAACATTCGTAATATGTTATTAATATACCTTAGAGGTGTTGGGTGGACATGATAAAAAAAAGTCCCCCCATTTCTGTGTTTCCAAGAAATGGAGGTCTGAAGAAAATCATTAACACATCTTGATGACCATCATCAAGATGCATTTTCAACCATGTTAATGGATTTCTTTCAACACTTCTTTTTTCTGAGAGTGTACAAATGGAACCAAATCAACCTGTTAGGGTTCATTTGGTTCCATTTGTACACTCAGGTGGAATTCCCCTTTAACATTTGAAGTTAAGCTGTATGAAATAATTGACACTCTGACAATCAATTATTTTAATTGGGACAATTCCCAATAAATCTTTATAGTTTAAAACTACCGTATTATGATAATCACTAGGGAATGAAGTCAATCATAATATTACACACATTGTAAATGCAGTGGGTGGAAAGGTACTAAAAGTTTTGCTTAAAGTAAAAGTATCAGTACCGTGTCATAATGCATTGTGAGCTTGTAGATTGGCTATTTTCAAATGTGTGTTTTCTAATGTATTTATTTAAAAAAAACACAATGAACTGGTAACTAAAGTTTAATTGCAGTGGAGTAAAAGTACAATATTTAAATAAGTACAAGCCTTGACATTGGAATGATCCAAGCAAAGTACAAATATCTCAAAACTGTACTTAAAGCTGGAGTGTTGTGATTTTTATATTTTTTCCCCCAATTTTGTATATGTTTGTCAGGGATGGATCTAGGCATGCGCATGGGGGGCAATGCCCAGACTGCCCCACCAAACATGATAGCAGGCAAAGCAAACCACGATATTTCAAATTAAAGTACTTATATAAAATAATGATTTGAAACACTACTACTGCTACAAACTAACTGCAGCTGTGTCACCACTAAACCAACAGCATTTCATCATTGAAAACAGAAAACTCTCTGAGTCAGACCTTTAGCTTCATGCATGCTGCGTGTCTGTTGCAACTTCAACAACTGATGTTATTATTGATGCGTATTCTTGCCTAATAAAAGTCCTGTAACTGAAAATGGTATGGGTGTGCACCCCCATACCACTTTCTCCTGCCCCCAAATCTGGAAATGTTACATCCGCCCCTGCAAGTGGTGACAGTACTTCATTAGACCTCTTTGTGTGTGTTTTTTAATGTGCAATGATGAAAATGTAATCGAATGGTCAGGGGTGTAGTGGAGGGGGGACGTCCACTTCTCACATCTAAAATATTTTTGGGGCAAAAGTAGGCCTATGTTTTTTGTCTTGTCATTTACTTTTATGGACACAATTAGGCATTGTAAACAATCTTCCTCAATATGCTATACTTGTTTTAATAGCGTGTCTGTGTGTTGTGCTGGTGCACACAAATGCGCATGCAAATGCAAGTGTGCATGCACTCATTTTCAATATTTTACTGTGTCATTATTAATACACCTTAGAGATGTTGTGTGGACATGGTAAAAAAAAAGTTCCCCCAATTCTGTTTTTCCTAGAAATGGAGGTCTGAAAAAAAGATTTAGCAAAAATCACTACAACCTGGGTCCCCCCACCCCATTTGAGCAAGACAAATTTCATTTAAACTGTTTGAATTTCAACCTGCTGAATATGACAAATAAACCTGATTCTGATTCTGAAATACATCTTGATGACATCATCAAGATGTGTTTCACCATGTTAATGAGTTTCCTTTTTTCTGAGAGTGTACAAATTTGTACGCTCTCAGAAAAAAAAAAATGAAAATGGGTGGAATTCCCCGTTAAGAGGCGTCCCCCCACTTCTAAAAGTACCACTACAACACTGCTTACAATACTACACAAAACCTTTTAATGTTTTTGTGCAAATAAATCTCAGTATGACTTTTTCAGTGATCATAGTTAATGGTTTTGCATATTATGAAAATAATATATATAAACAACGATTATGACGATTATGAAGCCAACTCGGGTTGGGACAAATCATGATGACACACACAATCTTTTGGGACAATCAAATATTTTTTAAGATGAAATACGAAACAAAAAGTATCCTGCCGTTTTCTACTTCCTGCTAGTTAGATAATTACATGATAATATTGTGTTTGTTGTCACATTTTGCTGACACCCGAGTTGGCTTTGTCTGTGGCGTAATCGTGTTTTTATTAACCATTTTCGAGAAGTCTATGAGGAAAATGAATGATGATTCCATTTCTGGAACCAGGGGCGGTGACGTCACTGCGGGTGTCGTTACTATAGACATCCGAATATTGACTGTCCTAATAGACCTTTAGGTAAGCCCCTCCCCAAACCTCTATTGTCCAATCTCAGCCAAGCATAACATGTGATAGACAAACCTCTCCACCAATACCTATCCTATGATAAAGCATTGTTTAAAAATCATTAACATGGTGAAATACATCTTGATGATGTCATCAGATGTATTTCACCATCTTAATGATTTTTCTTTCAGCCCTCCATTTTTAGGAAATACAGAATTGGGGGAACTTTTTTTTTCTTTCTCATGTCCACATACACAACATCTCTAATGTATATTAATGACATCTTAAAATGTTGAAAATGGGTGGAGTTCCCCTTTAGCTTTAACTAAAGGTCTATTGTCTGAGGGGGACGATGATAATGACAAGAGGAACGACGTCAGTAACAGTTTACACACCTCCTCCACTAGGTGGAGACAGCCAACAGTGGGTGCATCATAGAGTAATGGGGTGCATGCATCCATTGCTGCCAGAGCCATCTAGTAGAAGAGTTGCGCCATTGAGGGGTCAGAAAACAGCCTGTTCACTTGGTTCATGTACTCGCGCGAACCCATAGATTCCAATGCATTCAGTAACTTCCGGGTGTCACTATTCATGTCATGTCACTATCCAACAGAAGTCTATGTATGTAGATAGACTGGCCCCATGAAGTGAACGGAGTTGGCGTAACTCTGTTTATTTCCAAGACTCTGATTGCTGCACACGATACGTCGACCCGGAAGTAAATGCGTATTATTGTTTTTGAAAGACTCGTGCTGAATTTGGGGGTGGAATTGATCCTCAACGTAAGAACTTGTGGTAAGAATTAAAAGAGATATTACACACACACACACACACACACACACACACACACACACACACACACACACACACACACACACACACACACACACACACACACACACACACACACACACACACACACACACACACACACACACACACACACACACACACACACACACTATAGGCTGTATTGGGCATAAGATGGCAATTGTTCTTCTTTACAATATTGATGTCCATGAAGAATAACGATTGCATTAGGACATTCCATGAAAAATAAATTTGGCATAAAATTATTTCCAATTCTTCATCTAATTTAGCACTATATTATAACTTCATTTCCTTTACTACCCTGTTGGCCTGAATATAATATATATATAATATTTTTTTTCCAATGGAAATATCCGAAAAAATATTGAGTCGTCTCATATTTGGAGACTATAGCTTATTATTTGACATTCAATGTTATTTTTACACAAATGAGTCTTGGAAAAATGATGGTCACCAACACCTCTATTCCTTAGAGGTGCTGGGTGGACATGATAAAAACGTTTCCCCATTCTGTGTTTCCTAGAAATGGAGGTCTGAAGAAAATCATTAACATGGTGAAACACGACTTGATGACATCATCAAGATGTATTTCATCATGTTAATGGATTTCTTTAGACGCTTCTTTTTTCTGAGAGTGTACAAATGGAACCAAATGAACCCGTTAAATGAAAATGGGTGGAGTTCCTCTTTAATGAAATTTTCATTCATTCATTCATTCATTCATTCATTCATCTCCTTATTAAAGGCCCACTTCAACACTTTTTAACCTACTGGGTGCGTATAACGTACTGGGCTGAACTTTGCAGTAGGTTGTGATTTATTTTTGCACCGTCCTGCACAGGGGCATTATTTCATTGCAGTTGTCGTTGAACATGTTTTTTTTTTGTGTGTTTCATTGCAGCCGACTCTGGTTTGATCTCCATCCTCATCCTCCTAGACTTAAGTGCAGCCTTCGACAACATCTCGCACTCCACCCTCCTTGACCGACTAGCTTCCATTGGCCTAACTGGTACACCTCTGGACTGGTTCACCTCATACCTCACCGGCCGTACAGCACATATCACAAACATCAGCTATAAGCCTGCCTGAATAGGTGAGTTTTGAGGTGTGTTTGAAAGGTGGTGATAGTGTCCAGGTTTCTTATGTCCGGGGGCAGAGAGTTCCATAGGTGGGGGGGCAGAGCGGCTGAATGCTCGCGACCCCATTGTAGACAGACGTGCTGGTGGGACTTTGAGTGTGGTGGAGGAGGCAGACCTGAGAGAACGGGTGGGGATGTTAATTTGTATGAGGTCAGACAGATATGGGTGGGCGAGGTTGTGGATGGCTTTGTAAGTATGAAGGAGGATTTTATAATCAATGCGGAATTTGATGGGCAACCAGTGGAGTTGGTAGAGAACAGGAGTGATATGTGACTGATGACCGGGGTTCTGGTAATGATACGTGCGGCTGCTTTCTGGACCAATTGAAGTTTATGGAGGAGTTTGTGGGGGAGACCAAAGAGCAGGGAGTTACAGTAGTCTAAGCGGGAGGTGACAAGTGAGTGAACCAATATTGCAGCACTGTGCTTAATAGAGAGCTGACCCAGATTCATGCGGACAGACTGGCATGATTGACGGTAATTACTAAATTGGTTGTGCGGCTGTGTAACGTTCCATATTTTAAACATTTTAAAATATTGTAATATATGAATGGTATGAAGGCTGCACCAATAGACCCTGCTGACTGGCCACCTGTTCTGTCTCATAAAGTAAAAACAGAGCTTGTTTTCAGAGGACCATATCAGATTGGACAAAGCTTGACTTTCCCCAAAAAGCCAGGAGAGAACAGAAGGTGTCAGCATACCTTTTTCCAACCCGAACTGATTAATGGAGAAAAAAAGTTAAACGAAGTTAGCTAACTTATTCTAAAAAGAAGGACTGCTTCTACTGCTTCTGCTGTAAACTATTCTCAAAAAAGTATTACAATTTGAGCACAGACGGATTCAAAGATTGGCATAATGCACACGAGTTAACTGGGGGATCCTGAACGTAGTTCTGAACACATGGCATCATGGAAAGAGCTAGCCCTACATGGCTATTATTCTTTGAATAATAGCCATACTTTACAAGCATTGACTTGTGGTTACATTTAAATGTTGGCGCTCTTTTCGTGCTCATTATTCCCTGTTTACTCACCCATTAAATAATTCCAAAGATGTGGGGTGCGATATAGTCCTCTAGTTTCATATCCATGTGAATTGGCAGGTGGTGTGATTAACTACCCAGCCCCTATCGCAATGCACCAGGCAATTGTGTTCCCCGAACTTTTCGTCTTAGCCTGATGACGTTTGCAGTGATCAGGTGCAGCTGGTATTATGTTCCCCTTTCCCCCAGGGAGAGATGTCTGTGTGTAACAGTGTGAATAGTGAACAGTGTGTATAATTACACAAAATATCATATCAGTTCTTCTACCTGACACGATTCCCCATGATTCTCTACGTATAGTCCCTTTAAGTTGGTACAGTCTGCCTCGTGTATAATTTCCCATGATGCCTTCACCTCTTCCTCTTTTAATTCCGCGATTGGAACGAGGTGGGTGTCTTTTGTTACGTCCTGTATAACAAAATAAGAATTGTATCTACAAAATGATTTATACAGCGTGTTATTTCTGTTTTATAGAGGAGACCTGTGTACTGTATGCACGAGGCTAACGTGGAGACGTGTTCTGTGTTATTTTCTGTCAGGTATGTTACGTTTTGTTATGTGTTGTGCTATTGTTGATCTGCTCTTTTAATTCCGCGATTGGAACGAGAGAAGACCTGTGTACTGTATGCACGAGGCTAACGTGGAGACGTGTTCTCTGTCAGAATAAACATCTGTAGTCTCCACAAGAGTCCTGGGTTGTCCCTCCTAACACAACGCAGAGTGAGACGGATCCAACCGGTTACACGTGTTCGTCTCGTGAAAAGTGGAGATATTTGACTAAATAGGCGTTTTGTGCCACAACTTTCACATGGATATGAAACTAGAGGACTATATCGCACCCCACGTCTTTGGAATTATTTAATGGGTAAGTAAACAGGGAACAATGAGCACGAAAAGAGCGCCAACATTTAAATGTATCCACAAGTCAATGCTTGTAAAGTATGGCTATTATTCAAAGAATAATAGCCATGTAGGGCTAGGAAAGAGCTGGAGGTTCGTCTTGCAGAGGGGAAGACAATAGACATGCAAGAGATGGCACTGATTGAGGAAGAAAGAAACAGGTGCCGTCAAGTATTGACGAGATTGGTGGCAATAATCCTAGTCATTAGCTGAAAGGAACTTGGCTTTAAGGGGGCACAGAGACATATTACATAGTCCAGGCAATGGACATTTTCTCAGAGAAGTGGAGCTCATAGCCAAATTTGATCCTGTTATGATGCAACATATTGGAAGGGTGGAAAGTGGAGTTGGAAAGCACACACATTATCTAGGCAATGTGATCCAAAATGAAGTGATTGACACAATCAGTTTTATTACAGGAGCCAGATGTATTACTGTAGTATTATTCCATAATTTTAGATTGTAGCCCTGATCTCAGCCACAAGGAACAGCTCCCTGCTATCATCAGAATCAGAATTGTGTCAATAGAGGAAAACAAGCCACCAGAGATCAGGGCCTTAACATCCCCTTTGGGGATTGCCGTGGGCAGTCATCCGACAATGGAGCAAATATGGAGGGGAGAAATAAAGGAGTTGAACACGAGGACATTTTTTGTTGCTTGTGGTGCCCATACACGTTGAATTTGGTTGTTGCTGATGCAGCAAAAGGTTCACCAGAGGCTGTTGGCTACTTTGGGTATTTGCAGAAAATATTCAACACTGTTCTCAGCCTCAACTCATAGATGGGAGATTCTGCTGAAACATGTGACGACGACTCTTAAATCATAGTCAGAGACGAGTTGGGAAAGCAGAATTAACAGTGTTGAGGTTGTAAAAGACCAGACAAAAGAGGTCAGAGAGGCTATTCTGGAAGTGAGGGACACTACCAAAGACAATATGATGAAGGTAGAAGCCCAGGCTTTGGCTGAGGAGATTGCTCCACACAGAAAGAGGACTTCTGGTCACCCTACAGGACAGCTGTGTCTTGTTAATACTCTGGCTCCACAAAATCAATCAAGTGAGCAAAGAGCTGCAGTCAGTCTCCATGCTTGTAGATGTGGCTGTTGACACGTTGAAGAAAACCACAAATTCACTTGCTTCATACAGAAACACTGGTTTTGCGGATGCACAGAAAACTGCAACAGAGATGTGCAACAAAATGAATGTGGAGGCAGTGCTCAAACAAAAGCGGTTGAGAACAAACAAAAAACAATGTTTTCATATGAGAGTCCAGATGACCCTATTGACGATGCACTAAAACGTTTAGGAGCCCTTGGCAAAAATGCAGGGAAAATGAATGAGATCCACAAAACCATATGGTCAATCAATAACAAGGCACAAATACGGCAAAATTACCTAATGCTCGGAATGGGTTCAGCTATTCTGAAAACCATCTAGTTTCAAACTATGACAATCATACCTAAAGCAGTAATACATTTTAGGCAATGTGCAAATTATTTGGGCTAGCTGTCTTGGGCTTATTTTTGGCACTGGCACAATGACCGATGATTTAAAACAGGAGCGATAAATGCTGTGGCCAGAGAGAGAGAGAGAGGTTAAATGTGTCTTTCTTTGTACACACCAGCCAACTGCTCTGCAGATGTTTTAATCACTCTGCCTGGAATATCATCTGGGCCTGCTTTGCTGATATTAATTTGTTTAAACACTTTACGTACCTCCTCTTCTGTGATCATCAGATCACCAGGAAGAGTAGTGGTGGTGGTGGTGGAGGCTCTCTGGGGCAGGGGGTCTACATCTTCCGTATCAAAGCGTGCGTAAAATTTGTTTAACTCCTCCGGGAGGGGTGCAGGGACATTTGCTGCATTTTTATAGTCCGTTACGTTGTGCAGTCCTTGCCATACACTCACTGCGTGGGATATTGTCCCTTAGCTGATGCAGACCATATGGTTTTTGCCAAGGGCTCCTAGACAATCCTAGAAAATCCTTCAGTATGTCCTAAAGAAGCCTCATACAGAATTAGGTGCTTTTAACCAAGTGCATAATGCACCTGAAAAAAGTGCACTATTGGACTTTTACCCTTTCACATATGAGTGACGCATTGATTATTCCTCAGAATTATTGTTAGAATGTCCAGGAAATCGTGTTACCTATTACCTAGAAAGAACAGTGCAGCTTGCTTTACAATGTTCTCCACTTTCTTTTCAGCCCGTGCTGCTGTGCCACACTCCAGGAACCCTGGAACTCCTGCACCCTCAACTTAGCACGTAGAAGGAATTCAGCATCCTCGACTCACCACATAGAAGGAAGACACTTGAGCTTGAGCCTGGCCACATACCGCAACAGTTATGAAGAAGAAAAGGTTTTTGCTTTGTGCAAGACGCAAGCGTCGGCGCGTGCCACGCGCGTCAGGTGATGCAACACTCCATACAGCATGTGTGGGTCTGACTCTGCCCATATCTGTGTCTCTAATGTTGTCTCTAATGAATAAGCAAGGCTCATACGCATACTGACATCACTATGTAATCACGGTAACTAACCACTGATTCCACTTACACTCCCACAGAATGGTTTGTAGTTGAAGGGGAATTCCACCCATTTTCTTTTTTTTCTGAGAGCGTTCAGAATAAAGAAGCATCTAAAGAAATCCATTAACATGGTGAAAATACATTTTGATGATGTCATCAAGATGTTTCACCATGTTAGTGGTTTTCTTCAGACCTCCATTTCTTGGGAACACAGAATGGGGGAACATTTTTATCATGTCCACCCAGCACCTCTAGGGTATACTAATTCCATATTAGATTGTTGAAAATGGGCAGACTTCCCCTTTAAATGCATACTTTGAATTTAATTGGATGTGAATTGCATGAACCATACAAATTACGTCGACCCCATCAAAACAGGTGTTGATGCGCAAGGAATGCACACAGCAGTCCTGTCAACATCACATTTACACACACCAATGAAAGCGCTACTCGTGCACTTGTGTTATGTTTTGCCTCAATGCATTTCTTTGTATTTTCACATGATCCACATGTCACTGCTCAGCTGAACACCCTGATGCCAGCCTCGAAGGAAAGGTCCCCACCGCTTCTTTGGAAATACTTCACAAAAGTAATGTTGGTGTCAAAACCATAATGCATTTTAACACTTAACCATAATCCATCTCTCTTCCCTCACAATCTGATGATTGTTGCACAGTAGCAACTGCATAGCAAATTCTGATGCATAATATCAATGACTATACAAACCGTGGTATCAAGAAGAAAACACATGACGTGAATATATATATATATATATATATATATATATATATATATATATATATATATATATATATATATATATATATATATATATATATATATATGTATATATTATTGTTAGAGCGGCTTCGCATTGACAACGCACATTCCGTATTGCTGTTTACTTCAGAACATTTATTTATAAACATAAATTCACAATAAGCCCGACTTTCGTTTCAAAACAAAAAACAACTTGTAGAAGGCTATTAGTTCTGTCCGTATGTGTTTGTATATGTGGTTGAAAATGTTTGCCCTGCCGCCCTATTGTCTATTGTCTGTCTGTCTGGCTGTCTGGATCACCTTCCTGATCACAGAGTGACTCCCACAAAGAAAACGTCACCTTCTGGGCCATCCCATTCATTAACATGACAATCAAGTCGTTAGCAATAGAATTCTAATAATAGCAGCAATCATATAGCAATCATTTCAAATAATTTCATATCAGTATATAGTATACAGTATAACCTCCTTAAATAAATCATATTTCATCAGGCATAATTCATAATTCATATAAATAAAAATAAATAATCACAATTCATAGAAAATGTCCAAATGGCTTCAATATATATATATATATATATATATATATATATATATATATATATATATATATATATATATATATATATATATATATATATATATATATATATATATATATATTATTTTTAAAAACCTTTTACTAACGAAAATAAACAAATAAAAACACCACCAGTATCTTAGTTACTCCATAAATATAGAATCTTTCACTCAACAGGGAGCTCTCCTGACGCAGTTTGATGATGTCACACGAGCATGTATCGTTTAGCCCTATGGAATGCATATGCTAACAAAAAACAACTTATATTAACTTACAACAAGTTATTATACTTTGTAACTGCAATATGATCACCAAAGCAATATTTTAAATATGTTTATTAGCATGTGCATTCCACATATTCCATAGGGCTGAACCACACAGTCTCATGTGACATCATCAACCTGCGACAGGAGCAGTGCCTATTGAGTGAAATATTCTCTATTTATGAATGAAATAAAAGTATTGGAGGTGTTTTATCTGTATTGTTTAGTTATAGAGGCATATTCGTCTAATTAGGCAGGGATCCTTTTAAATAATCCTCCGATGAATCGATTATGAAAATAATCGTTAGTTGCCCAAATTTTCCCCATGCCCTTTAAATTGTATTGCTAGACACTACGGGTGATAAAAACTGCATCCACGGTTGCACACGTGTGTAACATTTGCTACATCTGTATCCACACTCCTTTCCCAGCTCAGCACAGCCAGGAGAAAGCAGGGGACCGAATGAGACGGATAAGAGGTAATATCTTCTACAACAGATTGTGGGTCCGCAGCTGCATATACCTGAATGCAGCTGCATATACCGGTGGTGTATTAACAAACCATATATAAGCACAATAATTTGAAATATCGTGGGTTGTTTTGCATGCCATCATGTTTGGTGGGGCAGTCAGGGTATTTAGGGGGGCTTTGCCCCCCCCCCCCCATGCCCATGCCTAGATCTGCCCCTGTAATATCTCCTACAACAGATTGTGTAGCATTGAATGTAGCTACATATACTGTATTGGTGGTGTATTAACAGACCATCTTCCATTCTTAGCTCGGCAGAAGCTGGCCATACAACAGCACACCTTGCCGACGACACAGCCCACGGACACGGCAGATTCCACAGGTCAGCACTTCACAACACAACACACGTCGTGGCACACTCAAATTGTCAAATTGGCCGCCTTTGCATAATTTAATTAATGTGATAATTTGCATGATTGACAAATGCACAATGTAAAAACATGCCAAGTGTAAAAAAATAAAATAAAATCATGGAACTTGAAAATGTTTGGCACACCGGGTAATCAGTTTGTTATACCGTAGCTCTGTCCCTGTCTGGCCAAATGTTGAGTAGCTGCAGTAGTTTACTGCTGAAATGAATGTCTTTCAAAGTCTGAAAATCCGTGAGAACACTTGGACCTAGATTTTGGCACTGCTAAACCCCTCATCCCTTAACTTCTTTGCCTTTTTAAACTATTTTTAAAACATTTTTCAATAGTTAAAATGGCTAGTCTACAAGCTCACAATGTGTCAATAGATTGGCACGTTGAACTATTCCAAAAAGTGTTTCCAAATCCTAGAAAAAAAAACAAAGAAGTTAGGGATAAGGTTTTTTTTTTTCTCGCCTTGTCAGAATGCAAAAAAAAAAAAAAAAAAAAAAAAACGACCAAAAACACATGCATGGAGCATTTTTTTTTTTTCTATTAAAGCGTTTGAAGGAACATTGCCTAGATGATAAAATGATGTTACAAATAGTCTAATAATACCTTGAAATATGTGACCCATGGAGGTGGTACAACATCAAAGTTTTTTCAAATTTCACCCAATTTCCAACTCTGAATTTGGACCAATTTGGTAGAATGGCTTAAACATTGACATGAGGCACTTAAATTGGCATCACACTTAATCTGGCATCCCCCCGTGGCTCTGCTAGAGCCCAAACCACGCCCAGACCTTCTCCAATTGTAGAGTTAATAATAAGTTTAACGAGACACTTATTATTACTTTTATGTGAGTTCCTAAGTCCACCAATTGGAGAAGGTCTGTGCAAGTTTTGGGACTTTTTAGAAATTGCTTCAGTCCAAAATGGGTTTAGCTACGTTGTAACTGGACCAGTGGGTGGATGTCAGACATCCACGCCCCATCTGAACAAAAGAATTATGTTATTTCAGATTGGGTTGTACTAGTATATATGTCTACTGTATATGTGTGCATGCATTTCTGAGTCCTACACGCACTACCATCTGCATTTCTCAGCTCGGCAGAAGCTGGAGGAACCGCAGCTGAAGGAACAGCAGCTGGAGGAACCACAGCTGGAGGAACCACAGCTGAAGGAACCGCAGCTGAAGGAACCACAGCTGAAGGAACCGCAGCTGAAGGAACCGCAGCTGGAGGAACCACAGCAGACCGTGACACAGACACCGTCCTTGGAGATGGTTGAGGCCACAGGTAGTCATTTCCATTATTGTTACTCATATTTCCCTCTAAAAATTCACTACAGTGAGAGCAATACAAAAACGCCACACGTTCACAGTGCACAGTTCAGTATCTTACTTGCAAATGGGAGGCGAACGGAACTTGTAAATTGCAATTAGGGTTTGGCCCATATATGTAGTTCCTTGTCAGACATGCTCAAAATGGATTCATGAGCACACAGACAGACACGTGCGGCCAGGCTTTCACAGTAAGTGCGGCTCGCTGTGTTCACAATCACAGAAATCTTATACTGTTATATAAATATTTGACGTTTTTGAGAAAACTTAGGTCCGGTATTACAAGGCCCTTCTAGAATCGGTTTCATTCCAAAATAGGTTAAGTTAACCTTTTCCATACTAGCTTAATTAGTTGTATTAGCTCTCCCAGAACGCTAATCCCAATGAAATAAGGTCATCAAAATAAAATGTATCCTGTGGAAATGTACAGTATACATAAATAGCTAAAGAATTATGTGTCAGTAAGTGGCAGTAATCACCGTTTCTATAGAAATCAGAATCAACTAAACAACTCAAATTAATGCCAGGATCATTGGGTTATTAATCAATTACATCAGATACGTCAGCGGGAGGTTTGGGGTTTGACTATTATTACTTCAACTACGCCTTTGGGAAATAAAGGGTTAATTAGACCAGTGCCGGGTCTGTAAGATCCACACCCCAGCTATGCAATAACCATTGTAACCTTGTCGAGACTACTATTTGTTTCATCAATCCGTCCGTGTCCCTTTTATGCCCATCTAAGGACATTTCTGGACCCATCGCTTTATTCCCATACATAGAGTTCTGTGTCAGACCAACAGGCCAGCTCCATATATGGGCCATGGAGGGAGGGGCCCAGTCAGAGGAGCCTTTTGTGGCGATTCTGGACAAGCCGTGTGTCCGCTCGACTCGACAGCGGGCACTGCACCCATACCATTTTCAGTTACAGGACTTTTATTAGGTAAAGCATCAATAATAGAATAGCATCAGTTGTTGTTGAAGTTGCAACAGACACGCAGCATGCATAAAGCTAAAGGTCTGACTCAGAGAGTTTTCTGTTTTCAATGATGAAATGCTGTTGGTTTACGCTGTGGTGACACAGCTGTAGTTACTTAGTAGTAGTGTTTCAAATCATTTTAAATAATCATTTTAAATATTTAATTTCAAATATCTTGGGTTGTTTTGCATGCCATTGTGTTGGGGGGAGGGGGGGGCAGATTGGGAATTTATGGGGGCATTGCCCCCCCCCCCCCCCCCCATGCCCATACCTAGATCCGCCCCTGGATTACAGCCATACAGTCCGTATGTCTACAGTACAGACACACGGTGCATTTTTAGATAGATTTGGATATAGGATAAACCATCTCAACTGATGGATGAAACAACAATCAATATGGAGAAGTGGTGTGAGACGCTTAAAATAAATAAATAAATGATTTAATAGTCTTGCTTGAGACACTAAAACATACTGTATAATAATTGTTGTCTCTCTAATTTGTTGTCTCTTCTCACCTCATTCTCAATCTTGCCCAACTAGGAGTGAAGATGCACACCAACCGTGACCAGTGTGGGGAAAGCCAGAGACCCGACGTGCGTGCCAACCATTCAGGAGAGAAAACCTTCCAATGCGACCTATGTGAGAAATCTTTCAACTCTGCTTATAAATTAAAGACTCACTACAGAATTCACACTGGGGAAAAACCCTACCGCTGTCACCTCTGTGGGGAAAGGTTCCGTCTACTCCACACGCTCGACAGTCACAAATATGTTCACAGCGGGGAGAAACCCTTCCAATGCAAACAGTGCGGTAAGAGATACGTCACAGTCTACAATTTGCGAAGTCACCAGTGTCACACGGGAGAGAAACCCCTTCAATGTGAACTGTGTGGGAAACGATTTTTCACAAAAAATGCTCTCAGATCACACCACAGAAGTCACACGGGAGAGAAACCGTACCAGTGCGACCAATGCGGGAAAATGTTCAGTCAAATGGGTTACTTAAAGACACACCTAAGAATTCACACAGGAGAGAAACCCTATCCCTGTGGCCACTGTGGAAAGTCTTTTACTACCGCTGGGAGCTTAAAGAGTCACAACAGAATTCACACGGGAGAGAAACCCTATCGCTGTCACCTGTGTGGCAAGCGTTTCAGGAGTCCTAAAAGCTTAAAATGTCATTACCAGGATCACACCGGAGTGAAGCTATTTAAATGTGTTCTATGTGTCAAGAGTTTCACAACGCTTCAAGCATTAAAAGAGCATCACCGTAATCATACAGGGGAGAAACCTTTTGAATGCGAGCGATGTGGAAAGACCTTTAGATGGAGTGAGAACTATAGGTCTCACCGGTGCAACTAAACAGGAGGAAGACACGATCGGGACGATATCTTGGCCAGATCAAGGCAATCCAAGACTAGTGAAATCTGGTCCAGAATATCACCTGCCAACACAAATCCTGTCCACTAAAAACGGACATCCCTGGATAAATCAGAGCTTTGATGTGGCCTAGTCCTGAACGTCACTGGAGGACTAGTGACGTTCAGGGCCAGTGGCCTTGTGGTTAGAGTGTCCGCCCTGGAACTGGGAGGCCGGGGTTCGATTCCCAGTCGGAATCAGTCATACCAAAGGCTCTAAAAATGGCACCCAATGCGTCCCTGCTTGGCACTCAGCATCAAAGGGATGGATTGGGGGTCAAAATCAGATAATGATTCCCGAGCGCGGCAGCTCACCGCTCCTTGGAGCTCACCGCTCCAAGTGATGGGTCAAAAGCAGAGAACCAATTTCGCTGCGGTAACGTAGTGACAAATCATGCGACTTTGACTTTGACTAGGCCAGATACAGTCCGTATGGGGATGATCATAATTTCCAGGATATAATAAAGCTTACTCTCGGCCAGATCTGACTGGTTATGATTCGTTCATCTGGCCTCAGTCTGACTCTGATTCATCTGTCTGCCTTTAGTGAACAGGATTTGTGTTGGTTTAAGTCAGGGTATATTCTGGGCCATTATTTGTCTCCACCGTAAGGGGTTTCACCCTCTGTCCGTGCGTACGTCTGTCCGTGAACCTGTTATGTCACCTGCAGGGTGACGTCCCTGTCAGGGGTTGACACTAAGGTCTCCGAGGCACTTGCCCATCGGGCAAGTGCAAGTCAGGTTCTACTTGCCCTCAGGTCATGGTCACTTGCCCCCCAAAAATATATTGTAAATTTTGCATTTAAGTTTACTTCCTACTTGGGTGCTTTCCCTGAGAGGGTTCCAGGTGGTCCCCAGCTAAGTTGGTTAACCAGATGTAACTCTTGAGAACGTAAAAATGAAACCAAATGGACCCTTGCGGGTCCATTTGGTTTCATCTTTACACTCTCAAGAGTTAAAATTCATCATCTTAATTAGCCCATAGTGGTCACAGACACAGTGGTCCCTGACCCCAGCAAAATGATAGTTTGGAACCAAATGGACCTGGGAGAGAGATAGGTAGAGATAGCTAGAAAGCAGGGAAAGACACAGAGGCAGAGTGCAATGACTGCCTTCCAGGTAGCAGTCTTCACTTGCCCCACCATTTTTTTTTACTTGCCCCGGGCAAGCGGGCAAGTGTTAGTGTCAAGCCCTGCCTGTAACAGTTGCCTGCAGGGGTAAAACATACTGGTGGTGACTCACCGCACTGGTGAGCCACCACTCACCAGTGACCGGTGATTGTTACCCTCACAGGGTGACGAGGGTGACCTGAGCTGCTGGAGACCTGTGGGGTAGAGTTCTCAAACTCTGCCCGAACCCGACCAGGACCGAACCCGAACAGGCCCGACCCGACATTTAGGGCCGGGTAGGGCCGGAAATCTATCCTAATCAATAGGGCCGGGTAGAGCCTCGGGCCCCATGAAAAAATAATATATATTGAATTATTTTAATATAGTAAGAATAATAGTTATTTTCTGTATTTACCTATTATGAAAATGGTGCTGATTGCCAATTCAATTTTAATCTGTGGCGAATTCTCAAATTTTGCCCAAACCCGACAGTTTAGGGCCGGGTAGGGCCTAAAATCTATTCCATTTAGTAGGGCCGGGTAGGGCCGAGGGCCTGAACTGTTAGGGCCGGTTAAGACCGGGGCTTAATTTTCAGGCCTGTTGAGATCTTTACTGTGTGGGGCACAGATCTAGTTGTCACTCTTTTGTCCTGGCCCTGACCGTGTTTGCTGCGAACCTTACAACCATGAGCCATGTTGCAAAAAAGCTTCTATGTAAAGTCTCATGTTGTTTAAAGTCTACTGTTGCGAAAAAGCTCCCATGGAAAGTCTACTGATGTGAAAAGGCTTCCATGGAAAGTCTACTGTTGGGGAACAACTTCCATGGAAACGCCTAGAAAATACCACACTGTGAGATAGCACATTACTGTAGTGACATATACCCCCTGATTTCCCCAAGATAATTGAGTCTTTCACAAGTTTCCTGAGCTTCATGATAGTCAAAGTGGAATTTTTCGAGACACTGCCAAAGTATGTTTTGCGGAAGTCGGCTAATAAATGCAAGATAAGGGAGACCTGTTCTTGGAGGTTTGGTCCACTCTTTTGGACCACATGGAAGAGAGTAGCTGATTCTGACCACCTCATGATCTCCCATTCTGTATCACGAAAGGGAAGAGCATCCCCCATGTAATGATTCTGTTGAAAACCACTTTTTTGTTTCATTGTACTTTGTCTATAATTCTATTATATGTCTATATATTCTATTCTATGTGCCTCATGTCTAGGAGAAGGGCTCGGCACTTAGGTATTTTCCAAGTAGCACATGTGCTCCAAAGTGAAAAATGTTCTTGCTTGTTTTGTTTTTTTGTACTCTATTTTGTTTTCATGACAATAAACTATTTGCAGATAGAATGTTTCATTTCAAGGCCCCCCAGAATGTGCACTTGCCTTGTCTTTATCACAACTGAAGGGTCAAATTCTTTAGTCAGACCGGTGTTACTAATTGAATTTTACAACTCGCACTGTGAATGTTTTAGTCGCAAATGCGACCCCATAAGTCACACTGTCGAGTCCTGTGTAGGACTATGTAATCAATTTGAGTATTTGTATTTTGTACACAGTCCTCTATGTGAGTCTGCATCATAAATCTGCTAGTGTTGTGTGTATGTAAACGTGTCTATGTATAACCATAGGGGAACTTAGGGTACTTACATGACTACACAAAACCTTGTAATGTTTTTGTGCTAATAAATGTCAGTATGACTTTTTCAGTGATCATAGTTAATGGTTTTGCATATTATGAAAATAATTTATATAAGCGACGATTACGACGCAGACAAAGCCAACTCGGGTTGTGACAAATCATGATGACACTGACACACATAATCTTTTGGGACAATCAAATATTTTTTTTAAGATGAAAAACAAAACAAAAAGTGTTGTATCCTGCCGTTTTCTACTTCCCGCTAGTTAGATATTACATGATAATATTGTCTGTGGTGTAATCGTGTTTTTATTAACCATTTTCGAAAAGTCTATGAGGAGAATGAATGATGATTCCATTTCTGGAACCAGGGGTGGTGACGTCACTGCGCAGGTCTATAGACATCCGAATACTGACCGTCTAATAGACCTTTAGGTAAGCCCCTCCCCAAAACTCTATTGTCCAATCACAGCCAAGCATAACATGTGATAGACAAACCTCTCCACCAATACCTATCCTATATATGATAAAGCATTGTTTTAAAAAATAAATGTCACACATTTTTCCACTGCACAGGGCATGCCTTGTTGATGGATTTGGAAGAGATTTTGAAGGTCTGGTTCCAAAAAATGAACCAGCATTGATTGTGTAAAGTCCAGGAACGAATGAGGCCGCCTGGGAAGTGTCCTAGGGTGGACAGAGGGCAAGAGGGTTTACAGGGCAATTCCACCCATTTTCAATTTTTTCCTGAGAGGATAAAAATGTGAACCAAATGGACCCTAGCGGGTCCATTTGGTTCCAGTTGTACCCTCTCAGGAAAAAAGGGGTCTAAAAGAAAAATCATTGACATAGTGAAATACATCTCGGTGATGTCATCAGACGTATTTCACCATCTTAATGATTTTTCTTTCAGACCTCCATTTTTAGGAAATACAGAATTGGGGGAACTTTTTTTTTTCATCATGTCCACATACACAACATATCTAAGGTAGGCTATATTAATGACATATTAAAATAGCTTTAACTAAAGGTCTATTGTCTGAAGGGGATGATGACAATGACTAGAGCATACCTGGGCATTATGCGGCCCGGGGGCCAAATGCAGCCCTTTGGCTGACTCTGACCGGCCCATGAAAGGGTTTTAAACCAGTGGTCCTTGAGAGAGTTCCTGTTAAATATGGAAGGTTGGTTAACCAGATGTAACTCTTTGAGAGTGTAAAAATGAAACCAAATGGACCCTTGTGGGTCCATTTGGTTTCATTTTTACACTCTCAAGAGTTAAAATTTTCATCATCTGAATTAGCCCCAAGTTTACACAACTAGAGTATGTAGAAGATTAATGGTCATTTTGATCTATATGTTTGACTGTTTGGTTTCACAAATCTAGCCTGGAATTGTGGACATAAGAAAAAGAAATCTTTAGTTTTGGGGGCTAAAATGTCATCAAATGGTTATCAAATTGGTTGGTCTTACACTTACTTTTATCTTGAAATTAAATTAATATTACGCAGACTTTAGTTCAGCCTTTAGTTTTGGCCCTCCACAATATTTTATGTATCTTATTTATTTGGCCCCTTGGGAAAAAAAATATAATTACCCACCACTGGACTAGAGGAACGACGTCAGTAACAGTTTACACACCTCCTCCACTAGGTGGAGACAGCCAACAGTGGGTGCATCCAGGCATTGCTGCCAGAGCCTTAGAAATAGACAGAGTTGCGACATTGAGGGGGCAGAAAATAGTCTGGTCACGTGGTTCTAGTACTCGCGCGAGCCCATAGGCTCCAATGCATTCAGTAACTTCCGGCTGTCACTATCTGTTGTCACTATCCCATAGAAGTCTATGTAGAGGAGCCGCCATTGGACTGGCGCCATGGAGTGAACGGAGTTGGCGTAACTCTGTATTTCCAAGGCTCTGATTGCTGCTCACGATACGTCGACCCGGAAGTACATGCGTGTTATTGTTTTTGTGAGACTCGTGCTTATTTGGCGTGGAATTGAATCTCAACGCAAGAAGTTATGGTAAGAATGGAGGGCTTTACACAATGGCATGATATCACACACGCGCACGCAGACACACTGTAAGTCGTCCATGGAGAATAAAGATACCTTGATAGCTTAAAGGTAGGGGAAGTGATTTCACTTTTGTCAGATATCACCCCCCCCCCAAAAAAAATCTGTTAAATTGCTCTATTATAAGGTGTGCAGACCATATATGGAGTTTCCCCCTCCCCCACGTTAGCAGAGGAGCTAATAAAAGTTCCCCAGGTGGAGGGTGAATTCTCCTCCAATCAGGATCGAGCAGCAGGTTCACATAGTGTAGCTACTCTTGAGCGCCCCTAGTGCACCAGGCTGGTACTACACCATGAATTTCAAATCACTTACCCTACCTTTAATTTCCCCTTGGTCATTATTAATTCTTCTAAATGAACGATTTGAGAAATATTTATTAAAGGACCACTTCACCACTTTTCAACCTATCTTCATACAATAGGAATAGGACCTCGGTGATGGAGCCTACATGATAAAATAAAATACCACTATTTTTTTTCTACTCGATTTGTGTCTCACAGGAGGTGTGTGTGTGTGTGTGTGTGTGTGTGTGTGTGTGTGTGTGTGTGTGTGTGTGTGTGTGCGTGTGCGTGCGTGCGTGCGTGCGTGTGTGTATGTGAGAAAGAGAGAGAGGCCAGGGTGGGGTGGCTGTGAATTTTTCTTTTTTTTTGTTCTTTTTTTTTTACCAATTCATTTGGTAAATTACCTCCTAATACAGCACAGTGCGCCCATGGACAGGCATTCCTGGTGAAATGGCAAAGACTATGTAACTACTAATGGTGTTACTAAGGTCGCACGAGAAGTCGGCCCGCCGCGAAGTCGGCCCGAATCGTGTGGAGAGGTCGGGCCGCGGCTGTGGAGAGGTCGGGCCGCGGCTGTGGAGAGGTCGGGCCGGGGGAGTGGAGAGGTCGGGCCGCGGCTGTGGAGAGGTCGGGCCGGGGGAGTGGAGAGGTCGGCCCATGTCTGTGGAATAGTTAGTTACTTAGTGAGCTAGTGTCAGCTGTTTTAGGCCCTTGTATATCATTATCCTTATTATTGTGCACTTTTTAAGGCTACAACAGAATGTAGAAGATTAATTGTCATGTTGATCTAGTGAATTGGCTGCTTTGTTTCCCTGGTCCAGCAAAAGTGATGTGATTGACTGATAATTGCTGAGGGTATGTTCACACTTGGACCCGAGGTGAAATTGCTTGCTAATGGCTTCAATAACTTTAAAGTAAAATTAACTCCAGACAACTCTGACATGATCAACTCTATGAAATAACTCCAACACTGAAGCCAATTTAACTCTAAAGGTGTTGAAATACACTTTGGGAGTTGAAATCAACTCTGAAATATGTAACCCTGAAATTTTAAATCTCCAATTTTTGCTGTGTACTGTTTCCCACAATTGGGAAATGAAAATTACGTAATTCAGATGTTTAAGTATAATGTAAAATTATACTTGGGAGCTCAAAGTGTATAAAAGTGATTATTACATTATTCTTGTCTAAAGTTCTGTTTCCTTTCCTCAACCCTAGTCCTGCTGCAGTTTGGAAGAACACATCCACAATGTTTCAAACTGTTTTAAATATGTGTTATTGTCTAATTACTTTAACTCTGGTAAAGAGTGAAATATGTATTTATTCAACTCTGGGAGTTCAGGCATGTGTCAACCTGTTAGCCATTGCTATAGTCAAAACAAACATTTTGTATCCTAAAGCATAGAATGTATCCTTTTAGCCACATTGCTGCAATCTGAAGCATAGATTTACATGAATTACTTCAATAACTTTAAAGTACTCTGGTAAAGAGTGGAATATGTATTTATTCAACTCTTGTAAAGATAAAACATTTAATTATTCAACTCTAGTTGAGAGTAAACCAGTATTATTGAACATGCATATGTCTTGATAATGGTTGATATGCAGTGATAATGGTGCCTATACATGTCTATTGTCATGACTTGATAATGGTTGATATGCAGTGATAATTGTGCCTATATACATGTCTATTGTCACAACAGCAAGACATATCAAGCATAAAAGACTTGATGATGGTTGGTATATGGCCTGATAATGGTTGATATGCAGTGATAATGGTGCCTATGCATGTCTATGATATGCAGTGATAAAGGTGCCTATGCATGTCTAATGGGCCGACTTCTCCACACCACCTAGCCGACATCTCCACACCACCTAGCCGACTTCTCCACACCACCTAGCCGAGATCTCCGCAGTTTTGCTCGGTCCGAGTTCGCGGCGGCCCGAGATCTCCTGTCGGTGTTACTAATGGTGTTAGTAGTTAAATGTTCATGAATGAACATTACTGCGCTTAACTGACCTGCCACCTGTCCTGACTTTAACTCAACAGAGAATCTGGGTTGTATTGTCAATAGGAAGGTGTGAGACATAAGACTGAACAATACAAATTCATTTATGGCTGTTATTGAAGCAAAACTGGGCCTCCATAACACCTCAACAGTGCCACAGGTTGATCACCTCCATGCCCCGCCCCATTGATGAAATAATTTGTTCTAAAGTAGCCCAGACCAAGTATTAACTGAATACATTAATATACTTTTCAGATAGTCAACATTTCTTGTTTAAAACACATTTTTAGTTGTCTCATAAAAATATTCTCTAATTTTTTGAAATCCTGATTTGGTGGGTTTTATGAGCTGGAAGCCGAAGTTGTGTAAAAATGAACAAACAAATACTTGAAATCATTTACAGTGTGAGCACTGGATCTATAATTAATGAATGTTCGGGATTTTGAATGGAATTGTGGAAATAAACTAACTTTTCCGAATGGACCTGTATGTGCACACACTACCATCTGTATTTCTCAGCTCGGCAGAAGCTGGAGAAACAGCAGTTGGAGAAACAGCAGTTGGAGAAACAGCAGTTGGAGGAACAACAGATGGGGAAACAGCAGCTGGAGAAACAACAGCTGGAGAATAAACAGCAGACCATGACGCCTGAGGCCAGAGGTAACACTACTAGCTATTTACTCCTTAAAACATGTCCCTAAATATTAAACATTGAGAAGTAACTTAAAGGAATAGGATAAGTGATTTTCTTTCAAAGTGTCATATGTCTCTATAGTCTGCTAGTAATGGCAATCTATTGCTATAGATTGCCAGCCCTTCCCTTCATGAAGTTATGTACAGCATGTACTGTATTCCAAAACAAGTAAGATGCACAGTATCATAGTTAGGACTTACTGCGTTCGCAATCAGCCCTTTTCTAAGACCCACCCTTTGGGGTTTAGCCACTGACCAATGCCAATCCAAATAGTGTGATGAGTTTGATAGTGAAGAGGGCGATGATGTCACCAAGTGCATAATTTATATTAATTGTAGTTGTGTGTCTACACACACCATTGTCTCACATTCACAGCTCAGCGCAGGCGTGAGCAAACACGTATCCGAACAAGAAAGTACAGAGGTAATTAGTCAAATGTATTTGTCCTCAACCTACATGCATTGCATGTATATCTAGACTTAATAAAGACAATGCTAAAGATATACTTGATATTTCTGTATGTGCTGTGCATGAGTCTTACACACACTACCATCTGCATTTCTCAGCTCGGCAGAAGCTGGAGAAACAGCAGCTGGAGAAACAACAGCTGGAGAAACAACAGCTGGAGAAACAACAGCTGGAGAAACAACAGCTGGAGAAACAACAGCTGGAGAAACAGCAGCTGGAGAAACAACAGCTGGAGAAACAACAGCTGGAGAAACAACAGCTGGAGGATAAACAGCAGACCATGACGCCTGAGGCCAGAGGTAGCTACTCATGTTTTCTCACTAAAATTCAGTACACTGACATTGACAGCAATACAGAAAATGCCACACAACTATGCACATTATCTGATTATTTATTCATTAAAACATGTCCTTTAAATGCCAAACATTGAGAAGTATTTAAAGGTAGGATTTTCTTTCACAGAAGTGCCAAATGTCTCCATATTCTGCTAGTACTCATTACTATAGATTGCCAGCCCTTCCTATAGACCAGGGGTGCCCAACCTTTTTTGACCCAAGATCTACTTTTCAGCAGCCAACCCCTCCGGGATCTACCAGTCCAATATCAACATTTAAAACCACACACATCGTTGCCAGCCTGCAGTAACTTCACAACAACACAACACTACTTTGTTTTACCACTTTACTTTATGTCCATATAAGCATAAACTACAACAGACTTGTCATAAATAGGCCTACAACAGTACAACATAAGTACAACAGACTTGGACAAACACTGCCATTGCAAATGCAATCATAATAAGAACAGTCCAGAATAGTCCATTATAAGTTGCAGAACAGTCCATTACACGTTGCAGAACAATACTGTTGGCATAATTCACAGACAGCAGACAACAATCCTCCAAATGAGCCGCTTCGTAGACAGACTGACAGACACACACACACACACACACACACACACACACACACACACACACACACACACACACACACACTTGCTCTTTTTTCTTCTCCACCCCATTTTTTTTCTTTCCCCCCACATCTCCCGAGATCTACTTGTGATCAGTCCGAGATCTACCGGTAGATCCCGGTCTACTGGTTGGGCTCCCCTGCTATAGACGGACAGTATCTCTTGTTAGGGTTCTGTACAGTATGTACTGTATTCCAAAACAAGTAAGATGCACAGCATCATAGTAAAGGACTCACTGTGTTCACAACTAGCCCTTGGGTTTTAGCCACTGTCCAATGCCAATCCAGATAGTGCGACGAGTTTGTAGTTCTGTCTCTGTCTACACACATCATTGTCTCCAATTCACAGCTCAGCGCAGGTGTGAGCAGGCACGGAACAGAATGAGAAGGTTCAGAGGTAAGGAGTCAAATATGACTCAGATATGTTGCCCTCAACCTACATGCATTGCACATATAAAGTAGGTAGAATTGATGTAGATATACTTGCCTATATATACTGTATGTGCATGCCTTTCTGAGTCCTGGCCTACGCACACTATCATCTGTATTTCTCAGCTCGGCGGAAGCTGGAGAAACAACAGTTGGAGAAACAACAGCTGGAGAAACAACAGCTGGAGAAACCTCGGCTGGAGGATAAACAGCAGACCATGACGCCTGAGGCCAGAGGTAATGTTTTCTCACTAAAATTCACTACAATTGACAGCAATACAAAAAATGCCACACAACTCAGTTCAGTTTCAGTTCAGTTTATTTTTATTTATAGTGCAGCATCACCCCAAGAGGTCCCTGTGCACTTCACACATTAGAAAAAAGAAACAATAAAATAAAATAAAAATACAGTGGCACAATTTGAAGAACAACATCACGTAAATAGAAACAATTAGCAAAAGAATAATAGTGGTAATGATAAAATACTGCATAAACCTTTAAACATGTGCATATACAGTGTATATACATATATACATAAAAACAAAGATATTTCAGCACACATGGCTAACACTAGAGGGTGCCATAGTGCAGAGAGAAAAGATGGGTTTTGAGTCTACGTTTGAAAATGTCCACAGAAGTGGCATCTCTGATGGTTTGTGGGAGAGCATTCCAGAGGTGGGGGGCACGATGTGTGAAGGCTCTGCCCCCAACCGTTATTTTGTTATGGTGTGTGACAGTTAATTTTCCGGCATCTTGAGAGCGTAGCGGTCGTGGGGGAATGTATGGTGTGATTAGGCTAGACATGTAGGGTGGAGCAAGATTATGGAGAGATTTATATGTCAGGAGGAGTATTTTGAAGTCAGCTCTGGCCTGTATTGGTATCCAGTGTAGTGCAATGAGTGTGGGTGTAATGTGGTCAAATTTCCTTTTCCTTGTTAGTACTCTGGCTGCTGCATTCTGTATGAGTCTGAGTCCATTTGTTGTTGTTGATGGTAAGCCGGAGAAAAGTGCATTACAGTAGTCAATTCTGGAGGTGATGAAGGTATGAACTAAGGTCTCTGCATCTGGAAGTGATAGGATTGGGCGGATTCTGGCTATGTTTCGGAGATGGAAGAAGGCAGATTTTGTGATGTTTTTAATGTGAGGTAGAAATGATAGTGATGAATCGAAGATGACTCCAAGATTTTTGACAGTTGGTTTGTGGGTAATAGGGCAGCCATCCAGGTTTATGGTTGTGTTGTTGAATAGATTGGTGTGTTTGGTTGGACCGACAAGCAGCATTTCTGATTTGGCAGAGTTGAGGTGCAGGAAGTTTTTATTCATCCATATCTTTATTTCAGTTAGGCAGGTTTCGAGATTATGGATGTTAGATGTATTGTCTACTGTGATGGGTATGTAAATTTGGGTGTCGTCTGCGTAACAGTGGAAATGTATGTGGTATTTTCTAAGGATGTCACCTAGCGGGGTCATGTATAAGCAGAAAAGGATGGAGCCTAAGACTGATCCTTGAGGAACGCCATATTTAACGGTTGAGAAATCTGAAATGTTGTTATTGTAGGACACACAGTGAGTTCTGTGGGTGAGATATGAGTGAAACCAGTTTAATGCAAGACCCTTAATGCCAATCCGGTGTTCTAGACGGTTGAGTAATATGGAGTGGTCGACAGTATCAAATGCGGCACTAAGGTCAAGGAGCAGTAGAAGTGATGTCCTATCAGAGTCCATTTCAATTAGTAGGTCATTGCTGACTTTGACTAGTGCAGTTTCGGTGGAATGGTGAGATCTAAACCCAGACTGAAAAGTGTCAAAGTGATTATTTGTAGTGAGATATGTTGTGAGCTGATTTGAGACGACTTTTTCTAGAAGTTTGGACATGAATGGTAGGTTTGAGATTGGTCGGTGGAATAGAATAGAAGTAGAATAGTTTTATTGTCATTATACTAGAGTACAACGAGATTAAGCCACCACCAGTGACAGTGCAAAAGATAAAAGCAAGATAAAAAAGAGCTGAGGTATAAAACTAAGATAAAAATAAAATAAATATAAATATTTCCAAGTTACAAAAAACAGATGCGCACGCTATATTGCAGGTTACAGTATATTGCACATTTAAAAATATTGCACATGATATATTGCACATGGGGTACGTGTACACCGAAAGCTACGGTAGTCCGTCAGTGTCTAACATGTGTCGCATGTGTGGAGTTCAGAGCAGCTATGGCTTTAGGGAAGAAACTGTTTTTAAGTCTGTTAGTCCTTGCTCTGATGCACCTGTAGCGCCTTCCGGAGGGCAGCAGGACAAAGAGATCGGAGCCGGGATGGGAGCCATCCCCGACAATGTTCCTGGCTCTGCTGAGGCAGCGGGCATTGTAGATGTCCGTCAGGGAGGGGAGAGGGCAGCCAACGATCCGCTGCGCTGTCTTCACGACCCTCTGTAGCCTCTCCCTGTCTCCCACAGTGCAGCTGCCGTACCATACTGTAATACAGTATGTCAGCAGGCTCTCGATGGAGGAGCGATAGAAGGTCAGCAGCAAGTTGGAATGCAGTTTGTTCTTCTTGAGAACCCTCAGGAAGTGTAGCCGCTGCTGAGCCTTCTTGGTGATTGAGATAATGTTCTCTGACCAGGAGATGTCGGCGGAGATGGTGACGCCTAGAAACCTGATGGTGTGGACCCTCTCCACGCACTCGCCGTTGATGTAGAGGGGGGCTGGGTCTGTGCTGTGCCTCCTGAAGTCGATGATGAGTTCTCTGGTTTTCTTGGTGTTGAGAGCGAGGTTGTTCTCGGAGCACCAGGCAGCCAGCTTCAGGATCTCCTCCCTGTAGGCAGCCTCATCACCCCTGGAGATGAGTCCGACCACTGTGGTATCGTCCGCAAACTTAACAATAAGGTTGTTATTGTGGACCGGCCTACAGTCGTGGGTGTAGAGACAGTAGAGGAGGGGGCTCAGCACACAGCCCTGTGGAGAGCCGATGCTCAGTGTGCGGGTGGAGGAGAGGTGGGGGCCTAGTCTCACAGTCTGGGGTCGGTCTGTTAGGAAGTCCTTTATCCAGGCACATGTGAGAGGGGGGATGCCAATAGTGTCCAGTTTCATGCATAGTCTGTCCGGAATTATTGTATTAAAAGCAGAACTATAGTCCACGAAGAGCATCCGGACGTAGCTCTGCTGCTGCTCCAGGTGGTTTAGTGCTGAGTGGAGAGCTACAGCAACGGCGTCCTCAGTGGATCTGTTTGCACGATATGCAAACTGATGAGAGTCGAAGTTCGGGGGGAGATAGTCCTTGATGTGTTGGAGAACGAGCCTCTCAAAGCACTTCATGATTACCGGAGTGAGGGCCACCGGTCGGTAGTCGTTCAGGCTGGTAATGGGAGACTTCTTCGGCACCGGGACGATCGTGGAGGATTTGAGGCAGTGTGGGATGACGGCCTGATCCAGGGAGAGGTTGAAGATCCTGGTGAAGGTGGGGGCGAGCTGGTGGGCACACGCTCTGAGCACCCTGCCAGGTACTCCATCCGGGCCAGTGGCTTTTTTAGTATTCACCGCCAGGAGCACCCTTCTGACATCATGCTCCTGGATGGTGAGTGGGGTGGTGTTGAAGCCAGATGGGTGTGTGGGTGAAGTTGAGGGAGAGGGTGTGGGTGAGGGGGCATGCTGCTGCGAATCAAACCGGGCAAAGAAGCAGTTTAGCACCTCCGCCAGTTCTTCACTCTGTTCAGCTGTCGACACACCACCGCCTCTGAAGTTGGTGATGTCCTGTATGCCCCGCCACACCTCCCGAGTGTTATTGCTGGACAGATGGGACTCTATGCGCATCCTGTGATCCGCCTTGGCTGTTTTTATGCCTCTTTTCAGGTCTGCTCGAGCCGCACTGTACAGTGCTCTGTCACCTGACCTGAAGGCAGCGTCGCGGGCTTTGAGGAGTGTGCGGACCTGGCTGGTCATCCAGGGTTTCTGGTTAGAAAAAGTCCTGATGGTTTTGTCCACAGTCACATTCCCGATGCAAAACAGAATATAGTCCAGCACCGTGCCTGTGAGTGTCTCCAGCTCCTGTTGTTCAAACACGTCCCAATCTGTCTGTTGAAAGCAGTCCTGGAGTTTGGGGAGTGCATCTTCAGGCCAGGTTGTAACAGTTTTTGTGGTGGGCCTGTTTCTGCGTCTGAGGGGGGTGTAGGCTGGGGGGAGCAGGAGGGAAAGATGGTCTGACTGCCCGAGGTGGGGGAGGGGTATGGCTCTGTATGCATGCTTGAGATTAGTGCACATTATCTGATTATTTATTCATTAAAACATGTCCTTTAAATGCCAAATATTGAGAAGTATTTAAAGGTAGGATTTTGGAGGTAGGATTTGTAGGATTTTCTTTCACAGAAGTGCCAATGTCTCCATATTCTGCTAGTACTCATTGCTATAGATTGCCAGCCCTTCCTATAGGCGGACAGTAACTCTTCTTGGGGTTCTGTACAGTATGTACTGTATTCCAAAACAAGTAAGATGCACAGCATCATACTAAAGAACTCACTGTGTTCACAACTAGCCCTTCTCTTAGACCAACCTTTGGGTTTTAGCCACTGTCCAATGCCAATCCAGATAGTGCGACGAGTTTGTAGTTCTGTCTCTGTCTACACACATCATTGTCTCCAATTCACAGCTCAGCGCAGGTGTGAGCAGGCACGGAACAGATGGAGAAGGTTCAGAGGTAAGGAGTCAAATATGACTCGGATATGTTGCCCTCAACCTACATGCATTGCACATATAAAGTAGGTAGAATTGATGTAGATATACTTGCCTATATATACTGTATGTGCATGCCTTTCTGAGTCCTGGCCTACACACACTACCATCTGTATTTCTCAGCTCGGCGGAGGCTGGAGAAACAACAGTTGGAGAAACAACAGCTGGAGAAACAACAGCTGGAGAATAAACAGCAGACCATGACGCCTGAGGCCAGAGGTAGTTACTCATGTTTTCTCACTAAAATTCACTACACTGACATTGACAGCAATACAAAAACGCCACAAACTATGCACATTATCTGTCATTATTTGGGTCATTCCACGGAAACGGTACCTTTTGCAGTCCCTCTGACCGTTTTAGCTGTATTTTATTGATGGAGTCACTGAAAAATATTTTTAAAAGAATTTTTTAATCAATTGAAATGTTCCCTTTAATATTGTGTAAACATTACATGGATTTTAGCTTCATATCAGAAATTATCTTGTTTTCTTTCAGTAGACACCCCCTATTTTGTCCATTTTTCCATGTCCCCAGTGGCCATCGATGAAAGTGGACTTGACATATGACTATTAAACATCAACAAAAATCCAAAAGTTATGACATGAGCATATCTATCTATCTGTACTTTATTGCTGGACATGTTTAGATTTTTTGAATAAATAGATGATTAATCATTTAAATGTCTTTATATAGCTGTGTCCCTCAGTTGCACTCAACTCCGTTACAGTCATTCTTCCCTCTATAACAACAATTAACTGGCCCTTTAGTGACATCAACAATAGGAAGTAGTATTCTACAACTCTTCTGACCATCATGCTACAGAAAGTGGCAATTTAAAACCTCATTTTACACCGTTTTAGAGGCATTTTGTACTCTCACATGTGGTCGTAAATCATAACAGCTCAACTCCATTAAATGAAATAGTGATATAAAACAATTCGTTATAAAGATTCTGTTTGTTATTCCAACAATATATCTGATTCTGTAACCTCAGGCATGCCAGGTCTTCTCTTCTTACTCAACTCAGTTAGAGTAGTGACTATCTTTAGTACAAAAATCACAACTCCGTTATGAACTTAATTGGCTCAACTCCGTTATCAATTAACATGTTAAAAGATATATAAAAAAATAAATTGAATGCCTGAGATGGGAAATTATGTTTTTCTTAGAGCTGAAGATGTCCTTAATATTGTGGGCCATTCAGAAAAGTGAAACCTTTCGGTCAAAATTTCGGGGAAAAAAAAGGCCAAATGGTACCGTTTCCGTGGAATGACTCATTTACTCCTTAAAACATGTCCCTAAATATTAAACATTGAAAAGTATTTAAAGGAATAGGATTTTCTTTCAAAGTGCCATATGTCTCTATATTCCTCTAGTACTGACAATCTATTGCTATATAGATTGCCAGCCCTTCCCTTCATGAAGTTATGTACAGTATGTAATGTATTCCAAAACAAGTAAGATGCACAGTATCATAGTTAGGACTTACTGCGTTCGCAATCAGCCCTTTTCTAAGACCCACCCTTTGGGGTTTAGCCACTGACCACTGCCAATCCAAATAGTGTGATGAGTTTGATAGTGAAGAGGGCGATGATGTCACCAAGTGCATAATTTATATTAATTGCAGCCGTGTGTCTACACACACCATTGTCTCACATTCACAGCTCAGCACAGGCGCGAACAAGCACGGAACAGAATGAGACAATACAGAGGTAATGAGTCAAATGTATTTGTCCTCAACCTACATGCATTGCATGTATATCTAGACTTAATAAAGACAATGCTAAAGATATACTTGATATTTCTGTATGTGCTGTGCATGAGTCTTACACACACTACCATCTGTATTTCTCAGCTCGGCAGAAGCTGGAGAAACAGCAGCTGGAGAAACAACAGCTGGAGAAACAACACCTGGAGAAACAACAGCTGGAGACACAGCAGCTGGAGGATAAACAGCAGACCATGACGCCTGAGGCCAGAGGTAGTTACTCATGTTTTCTCACTAAAATTCAGTACACTGACATTGACAGCAATACAGAAAATGCCACACAACTATGCACATTATCTGTCATTATTTATTCATTAAAACATGTCCTTTAAATGCCAAACATTGAGAAGTATTTAAAGGTAGGATTTTCTTTCACAGAAGTGCCAAATGTCTCCATATTCTGCTAGTACTCATTGCTATAGATTGCCAGCCCTTCCTATAGGCGGTCAGTATCTCTTCTTGGGGTTCTGTACACTATGTACTGTATTCCAAAACAAGTAAGATGCACAGCATCATACTAAAGGACTCACTGTGTTCACAACTAGCCCTTCTCTTAGACCAACCTTTGGGTTTTAGCCACTGTCCAATGCCAATCCAGATAGTGCGACGAGTTTGTAGTTCTGTCTCTGTCTACACACATCATTGTCTCCAATTCACAGCTCAGCGCAGGTGTGAGCAGGCACGGAACAGAATGAGAAGGTTCAGAGGTAAGGAGTCAAATATGACTCAGATATGTTGCCCTCAACCTACATGCATTGCACATATAAAGTAGGTAGAATTGATGTAGATATACCTGTACTTGCCTATATATACTGTATGTGCATGCCTTTCTGAGTCCTGGCCTAAACACACTACCATCTGTATTTCTCAGCTCGGCGGAAGCTGGAGAAACAACAGCTGGAGAAACAGCTGGAGAAACAACAGCTGGAGAAACAACAGCTGGAGAATAAACAGCAGACCATGACGCCTGAGGCCAGAGGTAACACTACTAGCTATTTACTCCTTAAAACATGTCCCTAAATATTAAACATTGAGAAGTATTTAAAGGAATTGGATTTTCTTTCAAAGTGCCATATGTCTCTATATTCTTCTAGTATTGACAATCTATTGGTATATAGATTGCCAGCCCTTCCCTTCATGAAGTTATGTACAGTATGTATTGTATTCCAAAACAAGTAAGATGCACAGTAGCAGTTAGGACTTACTGCGTTCGCAATCAGCCCTTTTCTAAGACCCACCCTTTGGGGTTTAGCCACTGACCAATGCCAATCCAAATAGTGTGATGAGTTTGATGGTGAAGAGGGCGATGATGTCACCAAGTGCATAATTTGTTTTAATTGTAGTTGTGTGTCTACACACACCATTGTCTCACATTCACAGCTCAGCACAGGCGTGAGCAAACATGTATCCGAACAAGAAAGTACAGAGGTAATGAGTCAAATGTATTTGTCCTCAACCTACATGCATTGCATGTATACCTAGACTTAATAAAGACAATGCTAAAGATATACTTGATATTGACACAAATGCACACTACCATCTGCATTTCTCAGCTCGGCAGAAGCTGGATAAACAGCAGCTGGAGAAACAACAGCTGGAGAAACAGCAGCTGGAGAAACAACAGCTGGAGACACAACAGCTGGAGAAACAACAGCAGACTATGACACAGACACCGTTCTTGGAGACGGCTGAGGCCACAGGTAACTACTCATCATTCATATTTCCCCATTAAAGCTCACTACTAGTCTGCTTGCCTGCCCTTAGAGCCCCATTGTGAACCCAGACATTTTGAGCAGAGGTGGGAAAAGTACAAAAATATTTTATTTTAAAGGGCTTATCTAAAAGTACTGATTTTCCACTTAAAAGGTAGGGGAAGTGATTTCACTTTTGTCAGATATCACCCAAATATTTTTTTCTGTTAAAATGCTCTATTATAAGGTGTGGAAACCACATATGGAGTTTCCCCCTCCCCCACGTTAGCAGAGGAGCTAATAAAAGTTCCCCAGGTCACCACCAATTCTCCTCCAATCAGGAGCGAGCAGCAGGTTCACATAGTGTAGCTACTAGTGATGCGCGGGCCGGCTTTTTTTCACAACCCGCCCCAGTCCGCGCCGCCAATTGTCCCAGCCCGTCCGCAGCAGCCCGCCCCGCAAAATTTTAATCAACGGCCCGCCCCAGCCCGGCAGCCCGCAATTAAAGAAAAATGATATAATGATTAGTGCATGTTCTTGTGAGTATCCCAAGCTTTAAAATACTATAGCAGCTATATAAATGATATTGTCATGGGCTGAATAAACAAGCATGTTGTTCAGAATGGTTCTGTAATGACAGTAAAATCGACAGTCTTGGCTCTAAATACCTATGTCTTTCTAAGACGCATGGAAAATAAATAAAAGGCGGCTGTCGGTGATGGATCGAAAACGATAAAACAAACTATGGACCGCACGAATGCCGCATCCTCCTTCATTCATTTAATCAGATGCAGACCAGCTTATATAGCCTACACTAGCAAAAATATGAACGTCTGAAGACTAAGAGAACGTTGGACTTCCCTATAGTATACTGCATGCATGGACTTATTTTCCTCGCGACGGATTGTCCCTGTTCTACAACTTATTGTAGCCTATATAACACGGCCACTCAGCATTGCAATGTGAAATAACTCACAACACAGGTAAAAAAAAAAAAACACACCACAGCGCTCTCTCTGTCTCTGTCTCTCCCCCCATGTCCACCGAGGCTATTGATATTACAATATTACAATATATACAAAAAAAGTTATATAACTTGCATCCCGTAACTTGTTGTCATGTAAGACAGCGACTAAAACATGCGTAGTCAACAGCGAGCGCTTCGTTTGCATTGAAGATCTGGAAACGCAGCTGCAATCAATAGTAGGCTATTAAATGCCCATACCAAATATTTGATCATCAAGCCTCATTCATCGTATCTTACGCGATGTACAATAGTACTTTTGAGGCGCGTTCTACCATCGTATCCTCTTGATGTGCAGATAACCCTATTATGCGATATACAAGACCACATTTGAGACGCGCTGTCAGCTTCTCTCTCTCTCTCTCTCTCTCTCTCTCTCTCTCTCTCTCTCTCTCTCTCTCTCTCTCTCTCTCTCTCTCTCTCTCTCTCTCTCTCTCGCACATACGAAACCATACGGCTTAATACTCTACTAGCTGTGCGTCCAAGCCAGTCTCCTTTGCAACGGCCGGCTGCGCTGTGCAGAAAAAGAATGGAATCAAGGGCTCCAGAATTTAATTTGGCGTTATCCTGGCACTGTTCCACGGTGAAGTGTTGCTGTAGGTAATGCTGTACTAGGTCTGGTGTGTCCCACTCCATGAACATTCTCCGTCTTCTCAATGCAAGTTCTGGTAGTAAAAACAACTGCCCGTCATCACTAATTACCTGTCAATTTAGGCTCATATTTTCGTCTATTTCAGGGGTTTTCAACAGGTGGTCTGAGGACCACCACTGAGAGGGTAAAACAAAACGAGAGCATGTGATTTCTTTGTTTTATTTTTTGCATGTGCAGCGGGGTCAGCCCGCCCCGCCCGCGGGGTGATAATTACTTAAAAATCATGAACCCGTCCGCCCGCCCCCCGCGGGGGTCCGCGGGGCCCGCCGGGTTCGGGCCGGCCCGCGCAACACTAGTAGCTACTGTTGGGGACCCCTAGTGCACCAGGCTGGTACTACACCATGAATTTCAAATCACTTCCCCTACCCTTAAAAGTTAATGTAAACGTACATGGTGTTAAAATGTACAAAAGTAAAAAGTACAAGATGCTTTTCAAATGCCTACAAAGAATTCATACAAATTCATAAGAACAGTGCGCCTTTTGTTAATAGTCAAGAGTGGGGGGGAAGCAAAATTATTTCGTTTTACTGACGACGTCCCCAGGTAATTATTTCTTTTTACCTGAGATCCCTAGGTTATTCCATTGCTGTGCAAATGGTGCTTAACACACACCATAATTTAATTCATTTTGATTCATGAATAAATATTGTCCTTTTATCCAAGCAGCAGGTGCTCTTACTAGACCAAATTGCAGCCCTATTTGCTCTCTTTTCACAATTTTAATTTATCAATGTAATCCCAATCAAATCAAGTCATCTGAATAAAATACATCCCATGGAAATCTACAGTATATACTGTATCAACACTCTTCAGAATTATGTGCTTATAAATGCTGTAATGGTTTTGCATGGGACACTAAAACGCATACTGTTATTTTCTTGTCTCCCCTCATTCTCAAACCTGCCCAACTAGCAGTGAAGAACCACACCCACCCTGATCAGTGTGGGGAAATCCAGAGTCTGGCCCTGCACGCGAAATACGCAGGAGCGAAAACCTTCCAATGCGACCAATGTGGAAAGTCTTTTGATCATGCTTGCAAATTAAAGACTCACTACAGAATTCACACTGGGGAAAAACCCTACCGCTGTCACCTCTGTGGGGAAAGGTTCCGTCGACTCAACACGCTCGACAGTCACAAATATGTTCACACCGGGGAGAAACCCTTCCAATGCAAACAGTGCGGTAAGAGATACATCACAATCCAAGGCTTGCGAACTCACCAGGCGTGTCACACGGGAGAGAAACCCCACCAATGTGAACTGTGCGGGAAACAATTTTTCACAAAATATGCTCTCGGATCGCACCACAGAAGTCACACGGGAGAGAGACCGTACCAGTGCGACCAATGCGGGAAAATGTTCAGTCAAATGGGTTACTTAAAGACACACCTAAGAATTCACACAGGAGAGAAACCCTATCCCTGTGGCCACTGTGGAAAGTCTTTCACTACCGCTGGGAGCTTAAAAACTCACAACAGAATTCACACGGGAGAGAAACCCTCCCGCTGTCACCTGTGCGACAAGCGTTTCAGTTCTTTATACTTAAAGTATCATTGCCTGTGTCACACCGGAGAGAGGCCATTTAAATGTGTGTGTGGCAAGAGTTTCAGAACGCTTCAAGCATTAAAAGAGCATCACCGTAATCATACAGGGGAGAAACCTTTTGAATGCGAGCGATGTGGAAAGACCTTTAGATGGAGGCAGAACTATAGGTCTCATCGGTGCGACTAAACAGGAGGAACCCAGCAAACACAATCGGGACGACATCTCAGCCAGATCCAGTCAATCCAAGAGTAGTGAAATCTGTCCCAGACTATCACCTGATTTCAACCAACATAAATCCTGTCCACTAAAAACGGACATCTCTGGATAAATCAGAGAGAGTCAAATTGATGAAGATTCGGGAAGATATACTGGAAATAATATAAAGATCATCCCCATATGCCGGGCTTTGATGAACGGCTTTACAACGTCACTGGAGGACTCCAGTGACATTCAAGACTAGGCCGGATCACAGCCCGTATGGCGATGACCATCACTCCCAGGATATCATTTCCAGGAAATAATAAAGCTTATTCTGGGCCAGATCTCGCCTGGAGTCAGCCCACAGGCTCCGCCCACTCAGCTGGGTTCTGTGGTCTGGTGTTGTGATAAAGAGTTTCGATTTATCTCGTCCGGAAAAACGGCTCGGCCAATGAGCTGGAGTTGGAGGCGGGTCTAAAAAAAATAGCCAATCAACACCGAGGATCATCTAACTGCCACAACAGAACAGTTTCCCATAAAAAACAGCACACATCCATTCAGTTTCATTGTAACTAAAGTTTCATTGTAACTAGAGTTTCATTGTAACTAGAGTTTCATTCTTTAATACTGCATTTAGTTATAAATAGTGAAAATGTCCGACGCTAACTGCACTGCTAGTCAGTTAACTGCTAGTTAACTGCTAGTTAACTGTTGTTGTCGACTGCAAACAACGTCTCCAGTGATTGGTCGAGGGAAAATCAAGGGCCCGCCTCCTTGTAAATCGGTTACAATGGGGCCAATGTCAGACTCTTGAGCCATGGCTCAGAGTCTGACAATCAGGCTAGGCCAGATCTGACTCGTTACTGTATAATTGATTCATCTGGCCTCAATCTGACACTCTCTGATTCAACCGAAGATATCTGTCTTTAGTGGAGAGGATTTGTTTTGGTTGAAATCCGGTGACCTTCTGGGCCAGATTTCACTAGTCTAAGGATTGCCTAGTCTTGGATTGCCTTAATCTGGACACAATCAAGACGTCACAAATTCGTCTCGGTCCTGACCAAGTTTGCTGGGAACCTTATAACCATGAGCCATGTTGCGAAAAGTCTCATGTTGAGGAAAAGCTTCCATGGAAAGTCTACTGTTGTGAAAAGCTTCCATGGAAAGTCTACTGTTGTGAAAAGCTTCCATGGAAAGTATCACCTAGAACAGGGGTTTTCAACAGGTGGTCCGGGGACCACCTGTGGTCCCTGAGAGGGTTCCAGGTGGTCCCCAGCTAACTTGGTTAACCAGATGTAACTCTTGAGAACGTAAAAATGAAACCAAATGGACCCTTGCGGGTCCATTTGGTTTCATTTTTACACTCTCAAGAGTTAAAATATTCATCATCTGAATTAGCCCCAAGTCTACACAACTAGAAGATGGACAAAAGCAAAAGAAATCCTTAGTTTTGGGGTCCGTGGGGCTAAAATGTCCTCAAGTGGTGGTCCGTGGCTCAAATTCCAAAAAAGAAAAAAAAAAAATAAAAAATGGTAGTCCCTGGCATCAAAAAGGTTGAAAACCCCTGACCTAGAACAACACCAGACTGTAAGATGTATTGTAGTGACACATGTTTCCTGCTTTTTCCAAGATAATTGAGTCTTTCATGAGTTTCCTGAGTTTCATGTTAGAGGAGGTGGATTTTTTTTCCTACTGTAACAAGATAAGAACCCCTGCAGTAGTCTATCTAAAGTCACCTAATAAATATTAGGTATAAATATTAGGTATTATTATTATACCTATAAATATTAGGTATTATTATATTAATAAATATTACATGCAAAATAAGGGAGACATATTCTTGGGGGTATGGTCTGCTCTTTTGGACCACATAGAAGAGTAGTTGATTCTGACCGCCTTTAAAGGACAGCCCATCCCCCATTCAGTTATGCATAGGAGGCATAGATTACACTGAAGAAAACCACTGTTTTGTTTATTTTTTTCTTACTTTGTCTATAATTTTAATTTTAGTGCCTTATGTGTAGGACTATGTAATATATATTATAGTATAGATATAGATATAGAGATACTCGGCTGGTTCTGTATCTTCATAACAGAAAAAGTTGCTTGGAATTGTCTGAGGGTAAAGATTTGAAAAAATAAAATAAAAATAGTATGTCCACCAATGACATTCTACATGAGGCAAAAAAAATTAAGTAGCAAGTGACATCAAACTAGCACACTAGCACACACTGTAGCTGTGTTGACAAATGAGGGATGATGTGATTTCACTCGAGTGATTTTGTACAAAAACATTGCTTGGGATGGATTAGTTTGCTGTTACTTGCTGCTAAATCATAATGGAATTTAGAAAACATTTGCCCAAAATAGTTTCCCCTCAAACAATTACAGGCAATAATCTTATGTTGTTCAGGATATATTGAAGTTTTGTTTTGTTTTGGTTTTGCAATTCGATTGATGTTACTCCTGTATTTTCCATAGATTGCTTGCATTGCTATTAAATGCAAGTCTGTATTGTAAGTCTATCTGAGTTTTGTGTTTGTCTATAGGTCTATGTGTATGTACAGTATAACCTTTGGGGAAATTGAGTACATCTCAATATGAAATTATTATCAGTGATCATAGTCAATTGTTTTGCATATTATTAATCATACCCCATAATTCACTATAATTAAGCAAGTAGTACAATAATGTAATGGCAAACCTGTATAGATGCAGCATTCACAGAATCAAATGTTTATGGCTTTATTTGTCAATCTCTATGTCAATCTCTATGGGATAAATGAAGTGGAGTGTTTTCAGTGTGGCCAGAAGCCACCCCTGCACCGTAGTCTGAAAACTGATTGGCTTGTTTCAATATCATGAAACCTACCCATGTAAATGCTGTATTTATATTGCACCTTCATCCAATTGCACCTTCATACCTAGTGAAGTACTACTACAAAATTAAAATGTATGATGAACTATTATGTAGGCAAAGGGAAGATGTCAAAAGGGTAAAGAAGTGCCACGTGCAATCTAAGTAGCCAATTTGATTTAATGGAAACCATGTGATTGACACAGATGCTTTGGCTCAAACTCGTAATGACAAGAAGCACTTTACTACAGTTGTAGTTTTTTCACCAGGAGAAAATGTGACTAATGTTTAAAGGCCAAAGGATTAAAGGGCAAAGGAACTGTGCACTTCATTAAAAGGTAATTTGTTAAAAGAAAATTTAACCCCAACCCGAAAATCTCTCTTGTGCAAATTACCCGGTGGTATAATGGACCTATGCGGTGGTGGTTAATTTTGGTCTAAAGGTGTTCTTTGAATTAAAAGAAAACATTCGACAAATGGGACTTACTGAATGAATTGGTTTAATAGCTGTATGGTTTATGCCCTATATCCTCTATCTCAGAAGGCATGCCCAAAATTAATGTATTTTAGGGGAAAATCCAAAATGGCCAGAAATGACCTATTATGTAAAGGTGATATGATTTTGAAAGTTTGACTGATTTTTAAGTATAATCTTTACATTTACAGTAAACAGTTCCAGATACAGGTGTTGGTATACCTGCTGGGCATTGCTGCCTGACGCACTTCCTCCAGTGCCGTTAGACAGGTGTACAGTGACACCTCACAGAACACCTCACTGGGCCATACCGGGTCATCAGCTGGGGACCACCACTCATCAACGTTTCGCTCCTTTAACCCCAGTACGTCTCATGGTGGCGGAGCGATGACAGGGATCTCTCCCTGCCACCCCCTGCTGATGCCCTAGGTGTTCGCCCCCCAGTTCTTCTGCTTCCTCCTCAGCCACAGCCAGAAGCTGCCCTTCTCTGCCTCCTCAGCCAGCTCTCTCATGGCTCTCCGATGTTCTGCTCCTGTGCATCCCAGATCACGGAGAAGCCGCGCCGTTGATGAACCCACGAAGCCCCTACAGCCAACCTCCACGGGGCAGATGACCGCTTTCCAGCCGGCCTCCCTGCACTCCGCTGCCAGCTCGGAGTACTTCGCCCGCTTCCGCTCGTAAGCTGCCTCCAACCCTTCCTCCCAGGGGACAGTGAGCTCAACCAGCAGGACCGTCTTGCACGCCTCTGACCACATGACGAGGTCTGGCCGCAGTGATGTTGCCACAATCTCCCTGGGGAACTGGAGCTGCTTTCCCAGGTCGACTCTCATGGTCCACTCGTTCCCCGGTGAGAGGAGTCTTGCTGGATCTCTCCGATGGGATGGTCTGACGCCCTCTCCAGCCCTTGCAAACTGGATGGAAAGGCGTCCTGGAGTGGCAGGTCTGCTGTTGGCCTCCTTACGGCACGCCTCTGACACCTCTGCCAGCTTTTTCAGCACTTGGTCGTGCCGCCATCTGTAGCGGCCTTGGGACAGCGCTGTTGTGCAGCCTGACAGGATGTGCTGGAGACTTGCGTTGATGGTGTTGCACAGGGGACAGGTCTCCTCTGTGCCAAACCACTGGTGGATGTTTCGGGGACAGGGCAAGGTGTCGTACGTCGCTCTGATCAGGAAACTGAGCCTAGCTTGGGGAATCTTCCACAGGTCGGACCAGGACATAGACCTGTTTGTGAGACCTTCCCACGACGTCCAACGTCCTTGCTGGCCCTGGGAAACCGCTTTGATGTTAAGGCGTTCCTGCTCGGTTCTCGCCACCTCTGCCACCACCATGGCTCTTTGCTCCTCTCTGGAAGCCTTGGACCAGAACACGGGAGTATCGCCTCTCCCAAGGCCGGCTCGCCCTTCCTGAACTCTGCCCACCAGCTCCCGGTGCTTCAGCCTGCTGATCGCCATGTCGACCTCTTCTTGGGCTTTCCACTTTCTTCCAGTTCTTATCTGGGTGCCTGCTGCTCTCACCAGCTGGTCAGTGGATTCCCTCAGCTCCAGCACCAGTCGGGCCTTCTCCTGCTTGTAACCCACGCTGATGGGTCGCAGTGGTAGCTGTAGCACGTTCCTGCCGAAGAGTCCTACATCCGAGAGGCATCTTGGCAGTCCCAGCCACTTCCTGATGAACGTGTTAGCCAGCCCGTCCATCTTGCTCACCACTGAGGAGGGGATTTCGCTCATCTTCAGCGGCCACATCACCCTTTGGTACAGCACAAACTGGTAACACCACACCTTGTACTTCCCGGGCAGTTGGCTTTGATTGATCTTAGCCAGGCCGTCTGCGAGCTGCTTCCTCACCGTCTCCCCCATCTGCCTGTCGGAGAGCTCTGCTGTGTATGTACGCCCCAGGCTGCGCACAGGATGGTCTGCCAGCACAGGGATGTTCTCACCGCCCGCAACAAAAATGGTGTTGTCGCTTCTGACTCCTTTCCTGATAGAGAGACTGCGAGACTTGGGGGGTTTGATCTTCATCCTCGCCCAGCTCACCAGCTCGTCTACCCTCTTCAGCAGTCGTTTTGTGCATGCTGCTGTCTGGAGAATGGTGGTGATGTCGAATTAGACTATTATTCATGAATTTGGCAAAAAAAAAAAAAAAAAGGCCAATGGAAAATGTGTTTTTTTTTAACAACTTTAAAAGCCAAAAAACAACTTAAACACTCAGAATGACATGACCTTTCACTGACAGCAGAGCAAATACAGTAGTTGGTTGCGGTGAGAAGGAGAAGGAGCCTGATGATGAGGAGGAGGAGAAGAGCAGTGGAACAGAACCGGGCCAGGAGGAGGATGTGGGTCCATCCAATCATTATGCGAAGGCCAGAACAAGGGGACTATACCTGCACCTGTTCACAGAGCTATTGTATCCCAGGTCGAGCAGCGCTTCCAGGAGTACTTCAGGATCACTGTGGAGCAGTATGTATGTACAGTATCTATCTAATTAGGGATGTTGAATGATTAAAAATTTTAATCAAATTAATCACAGCTTCAAAATTAATTTAATCATGATTAATCACCATTCGAACTATGTCCAAAATATGCATGTTTTCCTGTACAGGATTTCAACATTTAAAAAGGAAACCGAATCTGTAAAAAACAATAACCATTTATCTTTAAAATATTTATCAAAATAGGTGATCTACAAGCCTATAGCTATACTCTATGGTTCCGGTTACAGGGAGACACACGGCTATATGTCTCCGTAAATCTGTGCTCTACCCATTTCTTTCAATGAGAAAATGCTCAGTGGGTTGAGTCAGTCTGAACATGAGTTAATTGCGTTAAAAATTTTAATCACATTAATCAACAAAATTATTTTAATCCCATTAATTAACTATTTTCAACAGCCTTACTATCTATCTATCTATCTATCTATCTATCTATCTATCTATCTATCTATCTATCTATCTATCTATCTATCTATCTATCTATCTATCTATCTATCTATCTATCTATCTATGGCATTTGATGGCATTTAATGTTTGTGGCAAAAACACTATTTGCTGTGTTCTTTAACTCTGCAACACAAAATGTCTTAGCTGCAAATATTCATTTTACAAACTCCACCATGTGGCATTGTTATGCACTGTGACTGAGATTGTAGATCATCTCTTTTTGGAAACCCTTTATGGGGTTCAAGTATTGTATGTTCCAAAATGAGTAAATAAATCTCTCAGAAAAAACAAGTACGGATCTTGCATATTTAGTTGTATATATTCTATAGGCCCAACCTCCTCTCATAGGCAAATGCAAAAATGTGTTTTGCACCAGATGTGAGTTTAGCTTGTGTTACAACATGATTGTTTCTATACCTCTATTTCAGATGCCTTACCCATGGGGATAGTTTTGACACAATATCCTACAATTTCCGTGTGGGTTGAGATAGTCCCCCCACTGTCGCTGAAACCATCTGGGAGTGTTTGGTGCCACAGTTGATGCCTGTGCCAACAAAGGACGACTGGAAACCTGTAGCCAATGTTTTGAGTAGAAGTGGGATTCCCTCACTGTGCCCATTCAGCCACCCATAGGTTCAGGCTCCCGCTTCCGCTACAATTACTAAGGCCAGTTTTCCATCGTCCTTCTGGCTGTCGTGGATTAGCCTAGGGGCGGTTTATGAAAAAAAACTCGAAAAAACGTAATTGACAAGAAATGGAATAAGACTGTTGAGCATAAATGCAATGAGCCTGGAACAATTTCAGGTATTAATCAGCACCTTGTTTTATTTATTGTAACATTGAGCCTCATTTTATTTAATGATACAGTTGTATCATCATGAGAGGAAGTATTCATCGTGAGAGGAAGGATTTTGTCAATATAACTATATTGGCACACCTGTATTATCGGCAGTGTTGGAACTAATGGCCTTACATTAAGTTACTTTACATACAGAAACGATTATTTGCGGTAGCTTATAAAGTAACTCTTTACATTCTCCCATTCAGTAACATCATGTTTTTCGGTGGGTGAGTTAGTAGTTACCCACATTTTTTTTTTTTTGTGGTCTTTTCCGGTCTTTTCCCCTCTGTATGTCCCCTCTGTCTGTAGCTTAAACAAGCCACAACTAGTGCAGTGACATTAGTTGATATGTGGGCGACTAGGCAATATATTCTTTTAACCCATTAAGGCTGGAAATCCATTCTAGTGTACGATATGTACAGTATTCTAACAAATATATTTGATTAGGTCAGCTTAGGTCAGGCTTAAATGGATAGATAACAATGTGTCAGGATAGGGGGGGAAAAATGAATACAAATAACTAATAATAAAGTAATTACTCTTTCAGGCAAGTAACTATAATTGATTACTTTGTAACCTGAACACTGCTTTGACTTATGCAGAACTGCTGGTTTGAGCACCCCCTAGTGGCCCTCTCTGGACCAACATGCCCTTTTTAAAAGAGCAAAAAGATGCTGAAATGCTGTTTTCTATGCGTTTTTAACACCCCAAAACTCAACTTTCCTCCTGGTTACATTTGAGCACCTGCCCTTGAAACTCTGTGCACGCCACTGGTCCCAGGATCCTGAGACTACTCTTCTCACAGGACAAGACGGGACACAGGACACCCCTACATTCCTTTGATCAAGCACTCATCAACCCATACAAGCCAAGGTACCCATTCATATACAACCATATCCTACACTCCAGGAACATTCACTAGCCTCCTTACCACATCTTTCTAATGACACATGTCAATGTCCCGGCTCAGGTTCTCTTCATTTCGAATCCTTTTCTTGAAACAAAATAGCCCATCTACAAGTTTACATTGTGTTGCATTGTGAACTTGTAGACCAGCTATTTTTTCCTTGGTTAAGAATAAACTAGGGTTTAAGTGGTGAAGCATGAAGCTGAGCAACAAACATGATGCGAGTATTGAAATGATTTGACACCCACTATTGTTAAAGTATTGAGTTCTCTTGCTTAGCAGACAAATGGTGAATTATGTGTTATCCTTCGGTTCTGTAACATCTCTAAATGTTCACACAAACAAATCACAATTGAAACCGTCTATTCTATTCAAATAGTTTTATTTGAATTAAATTAAATAAACATGGGTATATTATAGGGCTTAATAATAACCAAACTCAAAATCGAGGTTTTAGAAACTTATTTTTAGGCCTAATCAAAAACATAAAGAACAGCATAAACAAAAGCATAAGAAGTTAAGCACAGCCCATTAATGTGCGTCTGGATATTTTCTTCTGTAAATGACAGTCATTAATTCCAGCTGTGTTTCCAGCCTGGTCTGTGGATCCAGGTCCCGGAGCTCTTCGGCGATCCACATCCCAAAATGCGCTGCCTGGCCCATCGCGGTTTGCAATCGATGCGATGAGTGCCTGCTCCAACGCATCGGGCTGAGCCTGAGCCTGGGACTCCTCCTGTCCGTCCCGTCTGGCCCTCCTTCGACTGGATGCTACAGTATTTAAGGTTCAAGGATCCCTGCGTAATAAGACAAATATGCCTTAAAACACTATACTTGCCTTCTATAACTAAAACATGCAGATAAAAACGCCTTCAATATTTTATTTCTTTCATGAATAGAGAATCTTCCACTCAATAGGAGGTGTTCCGGTCGCAGGATGATGATGTCACATGAGCATGTTCATCCATATATTCCTTAGAGCTTGATCACACATGACATCATCATTCTGCGCCAGGAGCAGTTCCTGTTGAGTGAAATATTCTCTATTTTATGAAAGAAATAATATGCCATGGGTGTTTTTATTTGTTAATTTTAGTTATATAGGGAAAGTATAATGTTTTAAGTGATGTTTATCTTATTAGACAGGGATCCTTCAAGGTTCAAGCATTATGTAAGGTTCAAGCATTGAATATTGAGCTACACCGTATTTTCTATTACAGAACCTGCTTTTGGATGTTTGGATTGGATTAACTGTCATGTAAGATCTGAATAACTTACCGCTTGTGGATGTAGGTGGCCCTGGCACACGATTAGCAGCAGCAGGTGGTGGTAAAGTCACAGGACGGGCAGGTGGAGGTGGAGCAGCCGGGGTTGCCCGTGGCAGCCCCAGATTACTTTTACCTGTGGTCTTGTGGTAGACTATAAAAGAGTAAATCATGTGTTATATTGAGCTGAAGTGTATTGTGTACAGCAGGGCTGGGCAATTATTTTTCCCAAGGGGCCAAAAGAGATACATAAAATATTGTGGGCCAAGACTAAAGGCTGAACTAAAGTCTGAATAATATTAATTTAATTTCAAGATAAAAGTAAGCGTAAGACCAACCATTTTGACACCCATTTATTCAGAAGACCTCAAAATTAAAGATTTATTTCGCTTTTGTCCACAATTCCAGGCTGGATTTCGCAACCAAAACAGTCAAACATACAGATTAAAATGACCATTAATCTTCTACATCCTCTAGTTGTGTAGACTAGAGGACTAGGCTAATTCAGATGATGAATATTTTAACTCTTGAGAGCGTAAAAATGAAACCAAATGGACCCGCAAGGGTTCATTTGGTTTCATTTTTACGCTCTCAAAGAGTTACATCTGGTTAACCAACTTTCCATATTTAACTGGAACTCTCTCAAGGACCACTGGTGGTCTCTCCCGGACCACTGGTTTAAAATCCTTTCACGGGCAGGTCAGAGTCAGGCAAAGGGCCGCATTTGGCCCCCGGGCCGCATAATGCCCAGGTATGGTGTACAGTATACTGTATGTATTGTATTTCAGAACTTTCATGTCAAATCTGCATGTCTTACCTCTTGCAGTAGTAGAGGACTCCCCAGAAGGACCCGGGGGCCTCCAGCACTGCAGGGCATGGACCAACAATGAAGTAAGAATCAATATATCCGTTATATTGAGCAGGAGTGGATTCATATTGTTTTTCAAAAAGCTTGTCAATCTGAATATCACAGGCACAAGGAGTGTCATAGGAGCTGGTGGTGAGGGACCCTGGGCCCCCAGTGCTGCTGGACATGGACGGACTATGAAGTAAGATTCAGTGGTGTTTTATTTTGGCTAGGGACAATGTTTGTATTTCAAAAAGTTTGTGTCTAATTTGAATATCTTACCACTTGATGGAGCGGGTAGTCTCACAACTTTTGCAGGGCGTGCAACACTGCTCCCCCGGCCTGCCACCGGCAGTTTAGGCAGTGTGGGCATGGCCATTAATACTATTAGGTAATGGATCGAACTTGTATTGATCTGGGTCCAGTCATTTTGCTAATTTGTAAACTATAAAGCACGTTAATACTTGAGTGGAGGTTTGGGTTGTTAGTTTTATCAGCTAGGGATTTGTAATGTAATTTGCCTTGAGTCAGCAAATATCTTACCATATTTCAGGGCAGGACTGGCCTCCTGTCCTACTGTGACCTCCTGTGTGCGGTCTATGAAGCAAGGTTTCAACATTTATTGTGTACATTTTTAGATTTCTCTGTATTTGTAAACAGCCTGACTAAAGATTTCACTGAGCTTCTCTCTAGGCCTAAAGGTAAGATAATTTGTGGACAGTCTTATGATTGTTGCATTTCCTACACCGTCATGACTGATGGAGTATGTATTTCTTACCACTTTCAGCAGCGGTGCCAGACCTGACATCATGGTTTCCAGCGGGTCCTGCTGGCTGCTCTCTATAAAGTAAGTTTAGAAAGTTTAATGTGTACAGATTCATGAATTCAGTAAACCATCATGAGCGATCTTGATATATATCTCTTACCACCTTCATCAGGGCTGAAGTCAGTGTTGCCAACTTGGCGCATTTGTCACTATATTTAGCTCTTTTCCAGACCCCCCTAGCGCCAAAATTAGTGAAAAACTCCTGGCGGAAAAAAACATTTTGGCTAGTGAGTTGGGGGGAAATTGATTTACAGGCGCCAGAGATAAAACCCTATTTTTTCACCATTTTTCCTCCTATGACAGCGGTTTTCAAGCAGTGGTCCCCAGGCTAAATGATGGATAGTTGGTTAACCAGGTGTAACTCTTTGAGAGCGTAAAAATGAAACCAAATGGACCCTTGCGGGTCCATTTGGTTTCATTTTTACGCTCTCAAGAGTTAAAATATTCATCATGTGAATTAGCCCAAGTCTACACAACTAGAGAATGTAGAAGACTAATGGTCATTTAATGGCCATATACCAGGGGTCGGCAATCCAAGATGTTGAAAGAGCCATGTTCGACCCGAAATTAAATTCAAAATCTGTCTGGAGCCGCATTTTATTATTATTTTTTTCCTGAGAGTGTGCAAATCTGAACCAAATGGACGCTGGCGGGTCCATTTGGTTCCATTTGCAAACTCTCAGAAAAAAACCTTTCTTCAGAAATGGAGTTTCTAAAAAAAAAAAAAATAATGGAGTTTTATAGAACTCCATTTCTAGTCCACACAACATCTCTAAGGTATATTAATGACATAGTAAACTGAGTAAACCTTTGAAAATGGGTGGTTCAGATTGAAAGATCCACCTCTGATAACTGCTGGGCTTTTTTGACATGACCAAGTGCTACGGTACTTTAACTGGCAACTGTCAGACAGCGCAGCACGTTTTGGGTGACTGAAATGTTTATGTAATGATGCTACATCCAGGGAGCCACTGGGGCTGTGTTCTAGAGCCGCATGCGGCTTCTGAGCCGCAGGTTGCTGACCCCTGCCATATACCCTTCCAGGCAAGCATCTAGCGCATTCTAGTGCATTTTGGAAGTGCCACTAGTGCATTTTGGATTTTGGCAGTTGGCAACACTCGCTGAAGTTGCTCTGATCGGCCTGCTGCTGGCTGCTCTCTTTAAAGTTGGGTTCAAACATTGATTATAGGTACAGCTATGACAACTGATTGTCCCCCATAATGTCATTCAATCTGTTTTTTTCAGTTTACCACATGCTGACCTGCAGATGGAGCTGACCGGCAGTAATTTGAGGTCTTCTTTCTGGGCTCTATATGAGGGTCCAGAAAGCTCAGAATGCCTGCGTAGACATACTTTGTCCTGGGTCCCCCTGCACTCCCACTCGGCTTCATTTTGCCTTTCAGCTTCAAACACCGATAATATCTTTTGAGAGACTTCCATCGGGTTTTGCACCTCTCAACTGTAAATGTGTGAAACACAAATCATTGTGAGATGAAGTACAAATGGTTTGTTTGTGACTGAGCTATTCAAATTGTTAATTTATCGACTATGGAAATGCCATGGAGATTCTTAGTTTGAAAATTCAAGTTTGGGATACATGAACCCTTCAACAAAGCCAGGTCCAAATGTTTGTTGTTTTTATGTTACACTGCAGTGTATATGTTGACATATTCTGTATGTTTAGTGGCCACAAAGAATTCTATATAATGTATTATCTTTGCTTGTCTTTGATTACATACTGTACAGTACAAGTTAACTGATGGTATTTGGGATCCCTCATCTCTTGTGATACAGGTGTGGTATTGACAATAAAAGTATTTACATGATTGTCATGTGTGTATTCTGGTTTCATGAGTACAAGAAACAATGGAACATGGATAGTAAATAGTTGTTTAGATGTGTATATTGCAACTTTGTAATTCTGGGTAGTATTTGTTAGATGTTTCACTCCTAGACATTGCGGCAATTACCGTTAACAAACACTAGAAATATTAATAGTTGCCTACATGACAGGAGGTTAAATGATAAGAGCACATTCAGCCAACACAGGTGTTGTCTATGCAATAGTGATCAAAGTACACATATTACGTTTACTTACTTTCAAGGCCTGACTCTGCACTGACTGCACGCCAGGCTTGCTCTTTTCTCATGTCGCTTTTATAATATGCGTGGCCTAGATCATAGAGCCATGGATACTGGCTGACACTCATGATGAGTGTCTCATCCTTGGCCTCCTGGTGTATTTCAGGTTCTTCTGGCATACTGCTTTCTTCTGTGACATGTTTGCCTGTTATACTTTGAGCTGTTATAGCATTTTTTTTTGGGGGGGGGGGCATGATTGATTGGATATCTTAATATTTTGCTCAAGCAGACAGTACAGTGCTACAATTATGCAATGTTGGCAATGCATGAATCAAAAAGCTACTACCAGGGAAAATCTCATCTCCTCATGGTCGCCCCCTCCCCTCATGGTCGCCCCCTCCTCTGTGAAGTCCGACTCCAAGACCTTGGTGTGCTCCTTGGAATTAGTGGCCTTCCGGGTCAGGATGAGGAGTTTGATGGCTTTGTAAGAAAGCATAAAATAAAGCGTTGGGAGTGAAAATAACTGCTCTGTTTAGTGTTTTCTTTCATAATTTTAGGCATTTGGCAGATGTTCTTCATAGTGTACGTCGCCCACAGCGATTTACAGTAAGCAAGAACAGCAGCACAAGGCAGCCGAATGTATCGAATGCCCATGCATTCGATTACACTCATTTCGGATCACGCTTATAATTTAAACCAGGGGTGGCTAATTATTTTTCCCAAGGGGCCAAATGAGATACCTGAAAAGGCTGAAAAGGCTGAAATATTGTGGAGAGCCAAGACTAAAGGCTGAACTAAGGTCTGTGTCATTTTAATTTAATTTCAAGATAAAAGTAAGAGTAAGACCAACCAGTTTGACACCAGGGCCCACTATTTATTCAGTATTTGAGCCACGGACCATCATTTGATGACATTTTAGCCCCAAATTTAAGATTTCTTTTGCTTTTGTCCACAATACCAGGCTGGATTTCACAAACAAAACAGGATAACATCAAAAAAGAGCATTCTTTTACATTCTGTGATTGTGTAGACTACAACGGTAATTCAGATGATGAATATTTTAACTCTTGAGAGTGTAAACATGTTGCGGGTCCATTTGGTTTCATTTTTACGCTCTCTAAGTGTTACATCTGGTTTGCCAACTTTCCATATTTAACTGGAATTCTCTCAAGAAGCAGCCAAAGGGCCTCATAATGCCCAGGTATGCTTTACACAGTATGTATCCAAGAAATGTTGTTTATAAGCACACAGAGGTCACTCAGTGAAGTTGATCAGCCTTCCAATTCAAAATTATGGTTAAAAACTAAAATAAACGTTGGTAGCTCTTCACTATTTCACAGTCAGTCAGTGTAATTTAGTAGTCCTTACATTACTAGATGCGGTCAGCAGAGGGCGCCGTTTAGTTGTTAGTCTCTACAGTAAAGATGACCGCACTGTTCTTCCGCCGGCGCTGATCAGTGAGTTGGATAAGGATTCGGATTATTTCACGTAACATCACATCGCTTCCTGTCCTTCCTGTCCTCGATCGATCGATTATCACCTTCTATCAGGTGGTCGCCGTCCACGGTAAGTAAATCAAGCAAACGGTCATAAATAATGGTTTGGTAAATGTGTAGGTTTTTTTGTTTGTTTTTTCCTCACAGTAACATGACGTCACATCGACTTCATGTATAGCCGATATCCGGTCTAGCGTCCCGCCTACTGCATCCGGTCAAGTTAACAACACCGTGCAATGCGCGTGGGCGGGCGGTTTCCGTATCCGTTCTGGGCTGGATATGAGCCCCGCTCAGTAGATCGACCCCCATAGCCCTAGATTATAATGAAGCAACCAGAAGCTAGGATAGCCCCTTAGCTTTACGTCCGTGTCGCCTGTGGAAAAGAGGACATTAACTACGAAAGCTAACTGGATCGTAGATCTGTTCCCTTCGACACGCGACGCCGTGTGCCCACTATTCATACCACTGTTATAAATAGTAGTTGTTGTTGTTTTGATAGCTTATGGAGGGAAAGCTAGCTATGTAGCAACCGTGTGCTATGCTATGCTCAGAGCCTTAGAAATAGACAGAGATGCGACATTGACAGGACAGAAAGACTCCAATGCATTCAGTAACTTCCGGCTGTCACTATTTGTTGTCACTATCCAATACAAGTCTATGTAGAGGAGCCGCCATTGGACTGGCGCCATGGAGTGAACGGAGTTGGCGTAACTCTGTATTTCCAAGGCTCTGGCTATGCTCAGCTCAGCTCAGAGTGTAGAGACAACTCCGTTCACTTCATAGGGCTGATCTAATGGAGGCCTTTTCCAACTCCAGTTTGTCCCTACCGAGGCTGCATGATACATGACGGTCGGTATACATCTATACGACCGTCATGGATGCTAAGCCCCTGTAGAGATAGTGGATGATTTCAACGGCAGCGTACGTAATCCCAAACGCCCGTATCTGTGAAACAAAGTGCCGCCTCTGAGGTTGTATGTCTCCTGAGTTTGTACGCTCGTCGAAAATCACCCGAAACCTCCTTGTTCTTGAATAAAATGACTTTGTTGCCGACCAAATCCTGATTTTCCTCCGTATTTCTGTCAACTTCCGGGACCCGCGTTCCGTGAAATGACTTCACGGAACAAATCTCTTCAAAATAAGAGTATCCATTTTTAAAAACTAAAATGGGTGGGACCATGACGTATATACTGTGCGACCACATTAACTTGAGATTTATAATGCTAGTACATGTGAATTTCTGATGGAGTATATTATAGTACATTGTCGGCTGTATATTCAGATGGCAGGTGTGTGACAGTAATAAGGATAAATAAATCATATTTTACACGTCATCAGAACACAGAATAAAGTGCTACAGCCTCAGTAATAAATTAGTGAAATTACGGTATTTTGTGACAGGGATTGCAGGGATTGCATTGACCGCTGGAATACCCTGTTCTAACGAACCCTTTGGGTAGCCGCTGTTTCATTTGGGGGCGTGAAATTTGTAGTCTCCGTGTGACTTTATTGGCACTGGCAGAAAAGTAACCAGTACAGAGTACACTCAAACGCAGCCAAGGGGATCACAAAAGACGTTCGTCCTTGCAGTTTTGTTTCCATTCAGGTCATGTGTTCAATTCATAATCATGACATGAAGAAGACAACAGCTCAAATCCTCATTAAAAACAAAACAAAAACTGTTATGGCTGTGCTACGCTGTATCTAAAATGGGCATAATGGCCTTAAAGGGACACTTCACTGATTTTGCAAAAAATAATAAAATAAATATAGGTTAGGGTCTATGTATATGAAGGCTATTGAACATAACGAGTTAATGGGATAAAATTAATTTTGTTGAGTTGATTAATCTGACTAAAAAAATTAACGCAATTATAATATTGTGCACACTGACTCAACTCACTGAGCATTTTCATCTACAAGGACCTACCAGCACTACAAGCACTTTATTGTTTTAATAATCACGTCACGTGACCAGACCATGACATTTCCTTATTAAGAACTTTCAGGAAGATCTTAACCAAGGTTTTTATCGTAGGCAGGTCATTTTCGCTATCGAGCAATTAGACGGCAGATTCGTCGCACCATGGGAGCGAAAATACAGCTGGAGGTTTGGTGGAATGCATGGGTGGGGGGGGCGAGGGTGATTGACAGCTGTGGCGGCCAATCACTGGGTCAGCTCGGGTTTTGAGAGTAACCAGCAGCATGCATATTTTCTGTTTTAGAGGTCTTGTGATATTTGGCGCATTCAGACCATAGACATATAAACTAAGGCTGTTGAAAATAGTTAATTAATGGGATTAAATTAATTTTGTTGATTAATCTGATTAAAAACTTTAACGCAATTAACTCATGTGCACACTGACTCAACCCACTGAGCATTTTCTCATTGAAAACTATGGGTAAAGCACGGCTTTACGGAGACGTATAGCTGTGAGTCTCCCTGTAACCAGAGCCATAGAGTATAGCTGGAGGATCTCCAAGCATTGAGGGCTTGTAGATCACCTATTTTGATCAATATTTTAAAGTTAAATGGTTATTTTTGTCACAGATTCTGTTTCTTTTTTAAATGTTGAAATCCTGTACAGGAAAACATGGCATATTTTGGACATAGTTCGAGTGGTGATTAATCATGATTAAATTAATTTTGAAGCTGTGATTAATTTGATTAAAATTTTTAATCATTCAACAGCCCTAATATAAACACTAGATCAGGCATTGAGGCGAAATGGACATAGTGGCCGTGGGTGGTATTGCAGGTTTTGAGCAGCAGTGGGCCGTGTTCGCATGAACGCGCACTGTGCTCTGCCGTTGTTCGGTCAAGCGTGTTCACGTAAATATGGCCAAATATATCCCACAATGCACTCTGTTCTTAGCCTAAATGGGGAGTGAAATCCCCTCATGCACTGGCTGAGCAACTTAATGCAAGTGGATGAGAGGGGGACTTCCGGTAAGTTCTCTATTCAGTATGTACTCTAAGATTCAAACACATACCGGTACTTTTCGTTTTTAGATGCCTCTATAAAATCAAAGTGTACACATCGCATTCGGTTATTTTCCAGAAGAGATTACTTTACAAAAGGTCTCACTTAATCAGAAACATTATTTGTTCAGGAGCTGGTCGCTGATCTCTCAAGTTCCGGGTGTATTTTTCGCTCCCATGGTGCAACGAATCTGCCGCCTGGAATTGTGTGATAGCGAAAATGAGGTTTCTGTCTCTACCTGCCTACGTCAAATACCTTTTGATATAGTCTAGAAAGTAGTTTCGATGACATCAGAGACACTGAGTTCACTGCTAAAATCTAAAATATCTAAAACCACATTAAAGAACCCCAAGAATTGAAATGTCCCTTTGATAAGCACCCTCAACAATGCAACAACACATAGTATTTAGTAATGATCCTGAAATAAGTCCACAGCAACAAGCCAACCAATATGGTCATAAAACAATCGTTTTCAACACACAAATTGTTCAAATAAGACCTGATGCATTCTTGGGGTTAAAATCCTCTTGGCAAACCTTGTATTGAAATGTACATTCCTGTTATTCTTTTAGTTTATATATAGGAATATTACTTCAAACACTAGCCTTGTTTTGTATGGAGAATATAAATTGCTGCCTTCAGGAAGGAGGTATGGTGTCCCAGCATACAATAAAGTCAGACTAAAGAGGTCCTTTGTCCACCGGTCGACTTTGAGGCTAAATGAGGAGTTGTAGCAGGGCTTGACACTAACACTTGCCCGGTTGCCCGGGGCAAGTAAAAAAAAATGGTGGGGCAAGTGAAGACTGAAGTGTGCACTATAACACAACACAAGATAAATTTGTCTTGAAGGCAGTCATTGCGCTCTGCCTCTTGTGTCTTTTCCTGCTTTCTAGCTATCTACCTATCTCTCTCCCAGGTTAATTTGGTTCCAAACTATCATTTTGCTGGGGTCAGGGACCACTGGGTCTGTGACCACTATCGGCTAATTAAGGTGATGAATTTTAACTCTTGAGAGTGTAAAAATGAAACCAAATGGACCCGCCAGGGTTCATTTGGTTTCATTTTTACGTTCTCAAGAGTTACATCTGGTTAACCAATGGGCAAGTGACTCGGAGACCTTAGTGTCAACCCCTGGAATCACAGAGTGACCTAGGAGACCTGGACATTGCTCTTGTCTTCATGTCTTAATGTATTTTCTTGTTCTCTGTTGTACCATGTCTAATGTGTAAATGTGTTTCTCTGCATACAGTGGCTGCTGGGTCGCTAGACAAATTTCAGTGTAAACTGACAATGAAGTACTATATCCGATCATTTTTCTGCAGACAATCAATCAGTGTGAATACTGTAGGTCTGGCAGAGCCCACCACAACTATAATAATGACAGACCAGCAGTGGATAATATGTATGATAATATGTATTACAATTTTTATCTATGGCTATAGATATACTATCATATTTAAAGAATGGCCCTTAGGTGTGACACTCTTTCCGTAATATCAGAGCCTTAAAAGTGCATTTTATTTGCAATGTACCCCCTTCCCAGAGCCTTTGTTAGGATGTTTATACACTGTACTTTAATTTAATGGTCTCTGTAAAATCATATTGTATCGAGAGGCTGTGGGGCTGTGGATGAGTGTTCCGGGCACGTGTGTGTGTGTGCTTGCGAGCGTACGTGGTGGAGAAATAGAGTGGGGTGTGGATCTTTTACTGATTTAAGAAGCGACCTAGAACCCAGCTTAAACCGCCTGTATTGTAGGCCGAGTTAAACCTCCATGCCGATCTAAACCTCCATGCACGGAACCAAGAAGCTGACAGCTGGCTTCTCTTCTGAATTTTTAGACAGCTGGTGGATGGGCCCAGCGGCATTCTGCTGTGTGGGTGGAGCTTATTTTCCCCTGGCCGCCAAAAAAAAACACGGGAAAAAAGAAGTCAGCCAACAGCTTCTTGATTCTGCGGATGGAATCCCAAGTGTGCCCACACTGACGGAGGGTTTAAGAGTGCCAATAGTCATATGGAGACTAGTTTGTCATGGCAGCCTTAAGTGATGTGGCACATATGCCCCCCTTGAAGTTTTGGTTTTTGATTCTAGCAAGGTCAAACAGGACTTTCTCTTTTCCTGGAGCTTTAACTACCGATCGGTGTGGTTTGGATGGTATTATTGACAGTAGCTTTGTTTGAATTTGTCAGTGGGGCAGTCAGTAAGAAGAGCTAGTCAAATGAAGCCGTCATTAAAGGTCCAGTGAATTGAAAAATAACCTTTTCACAGTTTTCGACCACATCTGTGGTCATGATATGGCCATACCCGACAATGCAAAAAAAGTGAAACTTTTTTGTATATTATTATTTTATGGCACTACCAACTATTGTAAAAGAAAACAGTCCATGCGTTGCTTGTGGTAGAGCTATATGGTAGAGCCGTCCCATTGGCCATCTCTTCCTGTCCGGTCACTTGAATAGGTTTAGCGTAGTCTTGTGCTTGGTTGCTGTGATGAAATTCTAATTATGATTATTTCCAATCATTCGCAGGTGCTGACATAACCAAGAAAGTAGCAGCGGGGGTGATCTGGACATGAGAGAGACCAATAAAATCGCCGGCCTTTCCAGACAAATCGACTTGAGAACCGGACGGGTCTCCACTGCAGCGCCTAAGGCTTTTACGGAGACTTAAGGATCAATGCCATCATCGCCAGCAGTAATGGAGAAACAGAAACCGACGGACAGTCCCGCCTCACTGCCTCCCGAAGGGGATCTGGCCTTCATCTGCACAGAGTGCGGCGAGGGCTTCTGCCATTTTCCCAACATGCTGAAACACATGGCCAGCCACGGACCGCTGGAGTCTTTCCCATTGGACGGTTCGGCCAACAATTTTGAGGTGCCTCGAGAATACGTGCTACACGAAAATGGAATGCTGACGATCGTAGGCGGATTTGAGCCGCCACCGCCGCACGCCCCTGGAAAGCCCACACTGCCACCTGCTTTGCCGACGCAGGTCGCCCCGCCCGCCAACATGGTGTCTCCGGCTCCTCCCGGCGACGCCTCAAAGCCGAAGCCGACGTACGCCAGCTTGACCCATAATAAAGACAACCAAGGCAACCACCGCTGCGAGACGTGTAACAAGTCGTTCGGCAGCCGGTGGGCTTTGCATCACCACCAGCAGTACCGAAACACCGATCGCGGCTACAAGTGCACACTCTGCTGTGCTGTTTTTGGCAGTCGAGAGGACCTGAAGAGGCACCTGCAAGATCACACGCGCGAGCGCTTCCTCTGCTGCAGACAGTGCGGCAAACGGTTCCTGAAGGCGGACGCGTTGGACACTCACGAAAGGGAGAATCACCAGTCTCCCAAGGGGCTGTCCGCCCAGAAAGTGCAGGAGAAAACGTATCCCTGCAAAAAGTGCCAGTTAATTTTCTTCTGGATGTCGGACTTGCAGATACACGCGCAGCACCACTGCAGAGGAAACGAACCGGGAAGGCACTTGGCGTCGGGAAATGACCTGGCCTCCAGGAAAGGGAAGCCAGAAGAGACATTGCACGACAGGGGCCACAATGGCCTGAGCAGCAATGGCACATCGGTCAACGTGAAGTCCTCTGATATCGGTGCCGCTAAAGGTCCCGCGAATCCGGACGATCACGACGAGCCTGCCACGGCCTACAGGTGCGGACTGTGCGGAGAACACTTTCAAATGTTGAGCGCTCTGAAAGACCACCATCTCACGCATCAGACCCAGGAAAACCCAGAAATGGACACGCCGAATCAAGAGTCACAGACACCAGTTAAGCAAAGGCTCAACAAAAAGCCTATGCTGGGCTCAAAGAAACAACGAAGGAGTTCTTCTGCCGTCTTCAGAATGTATGCTTGCAAACGTTGCCCTCGTGTGTTTAATCATTCTAGCAGCTTGTCCCGACACATGAGATACCACAAAGGGACCATGCACACTTGCCCGGTATGCAACAGATCTTTTTCCGAGCGCTGTGCTGTCACAAGACACATGGCCATGAATCACCAGTCCGAGTTGGAGAAGAAACCTTGGCTGAGACAAATGGCCACGCAAGGAAGTGCCATACCCGATGAGGACAACAGCCCACCAGTTTTCGAGCATGGACAGCGGAAGCAGCAGCGACGGGTGAAGCCAGCGCAGAAGGCCAGGGTGACGTACGAGTGCCAAGAGTGCGGGAAGAAGATCGGGCTGTTGAGTGTCTACCAAAGGCACCTGCGCTATCATAAGAAAGAGCTTGCGAATTCACACAAGTGCCCCAAATGTCCAGCTCACTTCAAGACTTCCTATGGCTTGCGGGTACACCTTGAGCACCACCCGAACACGGACGACACAGGTGCAGGACAGGCATCTGACACCGCCGTGGCTGGTAAGGATAGCACTGGCCTAGAAAAGGACAACTTGGAGAGGACAGAAAATAACAATTGCTGGTAGTGCTAAAGGAAACGTGACAGATGCCCACTACGAGTGTGCAGACCTTCTCTAGCTTAGGGTCATTCCTTGAGCACCAGCACCAGCTCCTTGAGTTCTCATAGTGGTGCTGAGAACCGTGGGTAAAACTAAAAACCATATTAGGAGTTGTGCTTGGGTGGATTTGTTTCTTCACATTCGTAAGTAACAACAACTTGCTGTAGATGTTTTTTTTTTTTTTTTCTTTGATCGTACAAAATCCGATTGGGACCAATCTAATCTGTGAGAACCGACAACATTTGAGAGTCGTAGAAGTAAGCAAGTTAGGGTTAGAGAACATGCAAACTCGACACAGAAAGGTCCTTTCACCCACCCCTCCTCGGGTATGGGCACTGATGACACAGAGATGGAGACACGTTGCCAGCACCCACAGCAGTCAGGTTGACTTTTTGTTTGACCATATTTGTCATGACTTATTACTGTATGTAACTGTTGATCTTATTGTTGAAACTTCTTGCATACATTTACCTGTGACTTTTAATCCTGTGTGACATTTAATTCATCCCAGTGCGCTATGCTTTTGTCAGCCCATTAAATGAAAATGTCATTCAGTAGATTGATTGATTTTTTTCCCCCATTAAAACGGAAGCAAAAAATGAACATCATCTGAAAACATGAAGTAAATACTTCATAAAATGTTTTTTTTTTCCCCTCTCTCAGAAGACTGGAAAATTAGATTTGAATAGTTTGGGAATGTAAGATTTTGTTGTTCCGGGGGATTTCAAATGTAGGGGGAAAAGTCCACATGGTTGCTTAATATTCTACTACGGAGGGATTGCTTGTATTGACATAGTACTGCATAATGCATGATTTATCCGTAAGAGGGATGATCATTGCCAACAGGATCTTTTTTTGTGGCGTTTTCTCACTGCCACCAATGCATTTATTTCAAATCCCACATTATTATTATGTATAAATTATGTACTCTGATCTTTGCTGTTGACCCAGAAGAAATATGCAGCTGTAGCATATAGTGGAGGATATGGACAGAGAATCAGATTATTTTAGATCAGCTGATTACCAGTCTTGTGTGTGTAAAGGGAAAAATCAAATATTTCCAAGATTATTAAAGGTAGGGTAAGTGATTTGAAATTCATTGTGTAGTACCATCCTGGTGCACTAGGGGCGCCCAAGAGTAGCTACACTATGTGAACCTGCTGCTCGGTTCTGATTGGAGGAGAATTCACCCTCCAACTGGGGAACTTTTATTAACTCCTCTGCTAACGTGAGGGAGAGGGAAACTCCAAATATGGCCTGCACACCTTATAATAGAGCATTTTAACTGTTTTTTTTTTTGGTGATATCTGACAAAAGTGAAATCACTTCCCCTACCTTTAAATATATTCCAAAACCCAACTAAAAACAACAAATGTTCTTGTGCGTGGGGGGAGGAAAGGGAGAATGTTTAGGCAAACATAAATTAACGTTCCTACAACAAATTATATAAATTATTCATTCCTCCAGATAGGATTAAATTGCAGGCCGCCGATTGAGTTATTGGAGCACACCTCTAGACGAGGTTGCCTAAACTTCCGGTATAGGTATGTCTGGGGAGAGGAACTTAAAACGCATTCAAGAGATATCAGAGAGACTTAATTCAGGTGTTTTCAGATGGGCCATATAATGCCAATACAAAATCAACGCAAAGTACCTGAGTGATTTCATTCCATAAGGCCCAGATAAGCTAACAGTCACAGAAACATTGCTTCCAGTACACCACTGATGGTGTACTGAACCATGCAAGGCACAACCAACAGATGAGAAGCATTTTGGGGTTCAGTGTCTTGCTCAAGGACACTTACTCAACGACACTAACTCTGGGTTCGAACCGGCAACCTTGCTGTTACCATCCAGTGACTACCCCTGAGGCACCACTGTCCTGTTGAAAAAAGGGTTTTATGGTTGCTAGTCTTTCCTATGTGTGGGGGGTTAACAAACTGCCTACCCAGAGAGCTATGTTAACATGTGAACAGCTGGTGTCTGTGTTGGATTGTAGTTCAGTCCTTTTGTGCCAGCGTACTTATGTGTTCCCTCAGCTCTATGTTCCCTCACTCTGATCGACAGCCTATGCCTAAACTCAGTGAAACTACGCCCAAACCTAAGCCTAAACTTGAGGGAACATAGACATGGCCCCGTAGTGCGCAGCAGAAGCTGAGGAGAAATTTCCTGCTGAGACGGTCATCACAGCCATGCTTTCTACATGCAAAACTCTCCTAAAGGTTGTTGAATTGGAGTCGTGCATGGTTTGCCATGTGCTGTGCTTCAACAAAGAAATTCTATAAGAACTCAGCCATTATTTTAAAATCACCACCAGATGGCGCATCTACATGTATTGTATAGGTGTGCACACATGTACTCTGATTTGTTTTTAAAGCAACTAGAGGTTACGTAACAACAAAATGGTGGTCACTCATAAATGGTGAAGGCTCTTGTTGCTATGGGAACTTCCCGTTATAAAATCTCTTCAGTCAGGACCATTATCCCTACAAGGCCCAACGAGCAGACACCTCGGATCTCCTCATTGGTATATCCTGTGCTGTGCTTGCATCAGATAGTACATCGCTAGCCGACCACACCTGGATCCATTGTGGCATATGATCTGTCAGTCAAAGCTATGATGAGCATTTAGGCACACTCTTCAAATTCAATGGTGATCCATCGATTGAAGATTTTCAGAAACATAGCAAAAGCCTGCCAAGCAACGTGTCTTTGACTTTGATAGGCCAGTTTAGTTGCGGAAGTTCCCTTAACCAGGTTCACCCTGACAAGAGTACCACATTTGCCTGAATTTCCTGTGTCTGTGTGGATGTCTCCAAGAACTCCTACAGACCATGCTTGTGCACAGTCCGTGTTTTCGGCAACTTGTGACATCACATCCTGCTTTTTTGAATGGGTGTCAATGACACTTTTGGCTTGTTCCAGATTGTATTTTCGGCAACCGCCGGTTTTTCCTGCAAGCAGGCCACTGCCGAAAATGCAGACGGGAACAAGCTGGAAGTGTCATTGACACCAATTCAAAAAATCAGGGCGAGACATAACAGCTCAGCGGAAACCACAGACTGTGCACAAGCCAAGTGTAGAGGCACCTAAAAAGTAGGTTTTAATTCCAATGGAATGTGAACGGGGTGGGGGATGGGGTGATAAGGCGATGGGGCAGCCGACCCGTAAGTAACCACACCCACGTATGAGGCTATTGTGTACCATTTGCTGTATGGTTGCTGCTGGATTGGGTATCTTGGAACTCTACCTTAAAGTCACTCCCAGTGCAATGTTGTCCAGTTAGATCCAACCAGGGTAAGGTCATACCTCCCATGAGGAATGATGAAACCACCTTCAGCTAGCTTCTATGCTAATTGAGGGATGGTCATGTTTGGATGGAACCTATCTTTAATCAAGACATTCTCTCAAACACCCTTTCCAGATTCTTACTCTGAACTTCTAACCAGCCATGTCAAACAACCTTTCAAAAATGGCCCTCACCCTTGGAGAAAGTAGGGACACATCTACACTACCGTTAGCTCTGATCTATAGTAGAACAAGAGCTCTACATGAAACAATCGTCAACTAACTTATCCCTTCTGGGTTATGCTAAAGTATGTTAGCTTGACTGATTAGCCTACCTACTAATGCTAGGCTAACATGTGATTTTGACAAAATAAAGACAATCACATGGTACTATTTGGGTACTGTCAAGAAGTTCTGACATGATTGAAGAATCATTGATCCTGATAATTCGACACGGGAGGGTAGACAAAGGGTTAATAGGAAATGATCAAACTTTTGGGAGAGTGCTCAATACCCAGGAAGTCGGTCATTGTTCTGTTTTTGTATCTCATAGCTTTTTGCATTCAGTGATATGATAGGCTAGAAGTAGCATTTTAACATGTAAAGTTGTATTGGCGGATTGTGCAATGTCCTTGTACACACAACTGGGGTTAAGAATTCTTGGTGTGCCCTTGTGGTATAATATGGACAAGGTCCAGTTGTGACCTAACAACATACGGCGGCCTCCCGGATATCGCATGCATTTCCATAAATGATTACAAGGGGGGAAAAAGGAAAATCATGCACCTGTCTTATGCTTCTAGTGCTGTTTAATGCATCTGTAAATTCAGTTTAGTTTAGGTCTCAAGACATTTGCATTGTATTATAGAGCAGAGAGCCCCAATGTTTTATCCTTGAGAAAGCATTTAGATGACAGGCAAGAGGAAAGCTAAAGAAAGTCTAGGCTCTTTGGTGGGTGGCCGTGTTGGGAAGTAAAGAGAGAGATCCTTAAGATCTTTAACACGTATGACATTGAGCATGTCACTACTGCTTAGGGAGGAATAAAGGCCTTTACACAGGCAAAAATAGGTATGTCAGTTATAGAATGGAATTTTGCTGTGCTCAAGTAGCCACCCCCCACCGCTACCACCACCACCCACCATTCCACCTGTGATGTCATCTGTGATATTATCAGACCACAATAACAAATTAAATGATGTTAAATTGTCCTTTTTTCCCCCTTTTTTCACTTTTCTTTTTCCCCTTCACAATGTCTTTATGACAATTCCCAATTCCCAGTTCATCTTGAAGAAGATTAAACCTTGATCTTTCAATATAATGGTGAGGGCTTCCAGTGCATGCATTCTTTGTCCTTTTGATACCCAATGTTATCACTGTCACTCTCTGCTGACCCCTACTGGTTGGTCTTGGGTAGCATGTAGAGTAGAAAAGTCTCTCCATACGCAAGACATCTCCAGCCATTGTACCAGCCAGATAGTTGGGATGGGATGACCTTTTTTAACGTTAAGGTTTCAGCTTCACCCAGCTGATGGCTGCTCAGATGGTCGCGATGAGCACTCAGTGGTGAGCTGTTAGGTATATTGCTCAGGGACACTTGAACAGTTGGCAGACGAGGAGGCGAACTGTTGATCTGATCACCAGGCGACTTATGCCCATGAAGCCACGCCCACCCCAGATCAGCCTCCTAACCGTCAAGCCACGACCAACCCAGATTACCCTCCTACCCGCCAAGCCAATCACCCTCCGTTAATGGTTCCTCATCCACGAAAACAGTCTTCTATTTGATACAGCGCCTGGATGGACCGTGGGGGGTTCAAATCCCAGCCCCCACAGTCGTGGCCAGGAATTTTCTTTCAAACTCCTGATGAAATCAATTGTCTTACTTGCACGACCAAATTGAGCAAGCAAGCGTAAGTAGAGCGTTTGGTTCGCGGTTGACGGTTGTTTCTCGAAGTACTCCGATTGGCTGGTTTAGGTGATGTGATGACGTAATTAAGAGATCTCTAAGTATTGTCACGAGCATTATCTCCAGGAGGTGTTGGCGTACTTGCTCCCTGGTCATGCATTCACATAGTATATAATGGCCTGCTTTTATGCAGTGTGCGGGTTGGCACTCTAGAGAGTGGAGTTCTTGTTGTACGAGTACCGTTTCCTGTGTGTTGGCTGGCAACCGAAGGGTGCAAATTGTTCTTTTCAGGGATATTCTTTCCTAGTTCCTCTCAATTTCTGTGGTGGGTGGAGTTGGGGACAGAGCCAATTCTGGGTGTCATCACTGTGAACCCTGTGCACAGCTGGGCAGGGGTAGGTGTAGGTGTCAATTGTCTCTTCCCTTGATGTGCACAGTTTCCTCATTGAGCAGGCACCGCCCTCGATCAACCAGTAGGAGTCGCCAGTGCTGCCTTTGTAATGTTCGAGATTCTAATGAATGAATTCTCTTGAGCTCCAGAGTTACTCTACTCTACTACGCTATGCCGCCTCCCTCCAAACAAAGGGTAATGACACCAATTTAATGACAATTCTAACTAAAAAATGCACTCCGAGTGGCAACTTGTGTGCATTGAGCGACCGAAGAGCTTAGTACCTCGACACTTCCAGATGATAATACTCATGAAAAGGTCTCTTAATTACGTCACCATTACATCATCACCTAAACCAGCCAATCAAGTCCACCCCCCCCCCCCCACACACACACACACAGGAAATCCCTCCCCCTTGAGAACGGCAGCGTAACCACTCTGCCACAGTTGGTTTAAAAGGTCACATGACTCATTTAAGCAAATCAGATTCCAATCCTGAAGCGGCTCAGATCTGATGCAGTGTAGATTTATCTGCCAGTGTAAATCAGGCCTCAGATGGTGTCGGAGGGGAAAAGTAGGGAGTGGGAGTACGCACACTCACTTCACTCTTGTACAATTGGTCAGTCCGTCCTGCATTCCGTCGCAATTCGCCTATGCCAGTGGTTCTCAAAGTGGGGTTCAGGTACCCTCAGGGTTCCAAATGCACCCTTACAAGTTTGCAACTCTTGAGAGTGTACGAATGGGAAGCAAATGCGGGTCAATGTCCATCGGTTCCACTTGTCCACTCGAGTTATGGGGGTCCTTGAAATCACAAACATTTTGAGAACCAGCACCTGAGTCCTCAGTTCCTCCAGCCATGCTTCAACTTTTGTTTTCATTGTTGACTTGTAGCGCCCTCGACCCCCTCTAGGGGGACAATGTCAAAACCTGGAACATTAATGCTCTCTTTGCCTTTCTCTTTCTGTGAGAGGATTACTTTGAGTCACAGTGAAATCTGGAGAATAGAAAATCAATATGAATTTTAACTAAATGTTTTTTTTTTAACATGATTAAACTTCTCTTGTGTCCAACATCAAAGGACCTGTCGCAAAAATACCCTTGAGCCAATTTTTAAAACGCAGCAAGTGCGTTAAGGAATACAATTGAGTAAAAGTTGAGCAACTATGCCCTTTCTCCTGCCTGGCCCTTCGAACAAAGTAATGACATACATTTTGAATAAACCATTCACTTTCCTTTTGCAATGGGTGCAGCATTCGGCAGAACCGCAGCGTCCCTTTCAGGCAGCACACCAGAGCAGTGGAAGAAGAGGGAAAAAAGGCACCATCTTGTATCTGCCTCGTGCTTCTTGCTCCCTCCATGTTCTTGTTGCTCCCAAAATGGTGGATCAGTAGCAGCAGCAGCACAGGCAGTCAGAACATTAACCCTTTACAACCACTCTGGTGCTCACGTGCACGCAGCACTGTCACTACAGTGAACAGACTTATCGGATACCACCCTACCCCACCACCCCCTCGAATAGCCATCAAAAATGAGGTGTTACAGTCAGAGACAAAGCCGTGGGGCGACCAGACTGACTGACTGACTGCAGGGACTGACTGCTCCACTTCTCCTCTCCGGCAGCCATTGCACCCGACCGACCGACCGACCGACCGGCGGCAGCAGCAGCAGTCGTCCTGCAGTAGCCAGGGGCCGCCACCAGGGCACCAGACCAGACCGCCTGTCTGCCTGCCTGCCTGCAGGGGGGTCTACCATGATTGCTCTACGACCAGGATCCGGTGTAGCCAGTGAAACCAGCCGTGCTGTGCGTGCACGTTGAGGTCGCCTTGCGTGTTGCTTGAGTGACTGACTGTAACCATAGAATAACAATTGTGGAGGAGGAGGGGCGGGTCGTGCCGACGTCCTATAGCGACGCTGTTATTGGTTATATCGGCGCAGTTGTGTAACGCGCAGACCGAAATTAGTACGAGCACGTTGGTTGGTAAAGAAGGAAGGGGGGGACGGGGAGCAAGAGAAAAAAAAGAGAGAAAGAGAGAGAGAGAACGGAAAAACCTTAGATCCCCATTGTATTTTGATAGAGAAGAAAAGATTAGATGAGATCAACAACCAACACGTTTGGCCAGTGAGCCATTCTGGTACACGGATATAATTCAGCCCAATTAAACCACGGAAGGAGCAGTCTATTATCTGGTAAGAGGACGTATAGATCATATATACATCTTGTAGCCGAAGCCAAGTCTTAGTTGTGCTAGGTGGCTATAGCTACATGCTAGTAGCTTACACATGTAGCTGAGTGCTAGTAGGCACCAGAGCCTTTTAGAGAATAGACAAGAGTTTCGACATTGAGGGGACAGAAAATAGTCTGGTCACGTGGTTTTAGTACTCGCGCGAGCCCATAGGCTCTAATGCATTCGGTAACTTCCGGCTGTCACTATTCGTTGTCACTATCCCATAGAGGTCTATGTAGAGGAGCCGCCATTGGACTGGCCCCATGAAGTGAACGGAGTTGGCGTAACTCTGTATTTCCAAGGCTCTGGTAGGCACCAGAGGCTTTTAGAGTATAGACGAGGGAGTTGCGCCAACTCCGTTCACTTTATGGGGCCAGTCCAATGGCGTCTCTATTGAGAATGGGGACGGCAAGTAGTGGACATGAAGCAGGCAGAAAGAGATGCTTTGGACTCGGCAACAGCTCAGCGTTAATGAATCCCTTTATTTTAGGTGTTTTGTTGTAACGGCAGGACATAATCATTACAGAGACTTTAGTTGTTACTGTGTAATACTTTAAACCAGTCGGCATGGCTAAAATAGCTCTTATTTGCGCCGCGCTTGTTAAAAAAAACAATGTATTTCCAACTCGAGCTTTTTTTTGTCCCTATTCGGGCTGCACGAAGAACGCTCAGTGGTGCTCTGACCCCTCGATGTCGCCACTATTCTACTAGATGGCGTTGGCAAACCAGGCACCGTTAAATAGTGTGTTAAATCGCGTGCAAACCGCGCCACATCGTATCACATTACCGCGCCGTGGTGGTGATGTACCGTGCGTCCAGAGGCTGGACTGTTAGTTGTTCGACCGCAGGTTATTCCCCGTTATGCCTTAGTATGAACAGTAGCATTGTTATGGATGTGGTCCCTCTTGACAAACAACCTTCTGGCTAACCGTAGCCAGCCTGGCTAACGAGCTAAAAGCTTGTTGTAGTTCCAGATGTCATTGTGCATGGATTAATGTCTTGTTTACATTCAGTTGGCAGTGGAAACTGTGGAATTGGTGGTGGTTTTCATTGTCTTCTCGCGGTTTATGCACGTGCTTTACATGCAATACACAATGCATCTTAACTGCATAGTATTCTTTGTTCACTAAATGATTAATTTCCAAAAAGACCACTTTGTGTTATTATCCCAGTGGTTTCAATGATTGCAATAATAATAATTGGCACACAGAACTAGTGAAAAATAACAGTCACAAAAAAGACAATATAATATATTTTGTGTTACCATTACATCTCGATTATTAATACTTAGCTAAGTAACTGTCAATAACTGTCAATAGGCTATGCCTCATCTTGTCATAGCATCATGGCCAGATGTGAGTGGTCACTGTGGTTTACTTTAATGTTTACTTAATCACACATGGTAACTTAACTACTATTACAATGTAAGGATACATGGGTAATTTTCTGAAGGTAAAATGGATTTTTGAGTTTGGAAGAAGTTTTAATTAACATGGAGTGTTTTAACCCTTAATACCTGAGGTCAAGTTTCCATGAAGAGCATATGCGCATTGTGTCAAGAACATAGTTAGCAGCAGCCAGGATGTTTACTACTGTGTACATTTAAGGCATTTATCCAGAGCAATTTACAGCAAACAAGAAATGCAGAGACAGTGTAGTCTCAGTGATCTTAGCATCACAGCAGTAATCCCAGAATATGCATTTAAGCAGTCAGTCCAAAGCAACGATTCCCAAACAGGTCCAAATATCCAAAAGATACAGTAGACTGCTGGACCCAAATGAGTGAAAATGACAGATCTACACGCGCACAGTTTGGCGAGTGAGCTTGTAGATTGGATATGTTCACTAGTTGTGTATATACTGTATACACTCAACAAAAATATAAACGCAACACTTTTGTTTTTCTTCCCATTTTTCACGAGATGGACTTAAAGCTCTAAAATTTATTCCAGATATACAGTATGTATTACCATTACCAATGTATTACCATTTCTCTCAAACATTGTTCACAAATCTGTCTAAATGATGTGATAGTGAGCACTTCTGCTTTGCTGAGATAATCCATCCCACCTCACAGGTGTGCTGCATAAAGATGCAGATGTGACATCATGGTTAGTGCACAGGTGTGCCTTAAACTGTCCACACTGAAATGTGCATTTGTTTTTGCTTTATTGGGGGTCTGGGGACTCCGAACCATTCAGTATCTGGTGTGACACTGACCACCATTTGCCTCATGCAGTGCAAAACATCATCTTCACATAGAGTTTATCAGATTGCCTATTGTGGCCTGTGGAATGTTGGTCAACTCTTCAATGGCTGTGTGAATTTGCTGGATATTAGTGGGAACTGGTACATGCTGTCGGAATGGTAATAACACATTATTACCATTTCGACAGCATGTACCAGTTCCCACTAATATCATACCAGATACTGACTGGTTCGGAGTCCCCAGACGCCCAATAAAGCAAAAAAAAAAAAAAAAAAGTGCACATTTCAGGGTGGCCTTTTATTGTGGACAGTCTCAGGCACACCTGTGCCCTGACCATGATGTCACATCTGCATCTTTATGTGGCACCCCTGAGGTGTGCCACATAAAGGTGAGGTGGGATGGATTATCTGAGCAAAGCAGAAGTGATTGGTGAACAATGTTCACCAAATGGTAATATTGTATATCTGGAATGAATTTTAGAGCTTTAAGTCCATCTCGTGAAAAAATGGGAGCAAAAACAAAAACAAGTGTGTGTGTGTGTGTGTGTGTGTGTGTGTGTGTGTGTGTGTGTGTGTGTGTGTGTGTGTGTGTGTGTGTGTGTGTGTGTGTGTGTGTGTGTGTGTGTGTGTGTGTGTGTGTGTGTGTGTGTGTGTGTGTGTGTGTGCAGTATATACACCTGGTGTCTTGTCTAAAAGTGAATAATGCTATCTAGCTCTGGTCCAGAGCTCCTCTGCTTCTATTGAGTTTGAATTACATTGGAGCTCAGTAACATACGATGCAATCTGCCCGACCAGCCTTGCTTGTGGAGAGGATATATAAAGAACATTTTACCAAAACAGACATGGCTTGTGTGATTAGAAACCCTACTTTCTTTAGTGGAAACACTTAGAGCCCCCCTACACATGGATAAAATTGACTTTTTGGCCAAAGCTCGATTTTTCTTTACCAGAAAAATATCAAGGAATTCTCGCCCTCTGCCGATCTTGCCAAGAGAAAACCTTCATAGATATGGAAAAACAAGCGCATTCTGCCAAAAAAGTGCTTTTTATCCGTGTGGTGGCGGCTCAGAGTCTTTCTACTAAGGAAAGTAGGCTTTCTAATCACACAAGCCGTGTTTGTTTTGGTGAGTAATGGCAGATTGCATTGTATGTTAAACAGTGCAAGGCAGACTCAGAGAAGCACTGGAGCTAACATGCTATCTAAGTTTACCTTTTGCATAACACTCATTCAAATTGAATTTTATCTCTTACAGGTTGACAGGATTGACTGTCATTCAACATCCCGTAGTTTGGATTAAAGTGGATGCTTGTTTAACAATAAGGTAAGGTTCTTGTGTGTGGTGTGACGGTGTGCTTCTTGTTGTACCTGTATGCATCACTATTTTGACAATAGGCAGTTATGCTTGGGATTAAATTAATGAATGGATGCAGACTTTTTGTTTGTTTGGTGGGGTCTTTTTATGCCTTTTATGGACATTGAACAGTAGATAAGACGGGAAAGGCCAAACTGCTAGGGAGTGACACGCGGCATGAGCCGTCAGGTTCGGGATTTGAACCCACAGGACACTAACCTATTTAAGATTGGTTAGACGTCCGACCTATGACGTCAGTAATGAATCGCTCTGTGCTCGATATATAATCCTTGCGGCCTCTTTTTTAAATGAATGAACTCATTGCGGCCACTGTCTCTGCAGGCTGGGGAGTGGACGGACGAATTTGCCATCTCAACATCTGGACTGAAGTGGAGGCCTTTAATCCAGGTACGAGTGGCTTGTGTTCGTCCACTGTGCTATTTGGTTTGTTGGTAGTTGTGTCACGATTGCAAGTTTAAGCAGACAAATTAACTGTCGCACAAATTATTGCGTTTATCATTTAATTGTGTTTTTTTTTTTTTTTTTTTTGCATTGGACATTAGATTATATTGTAATGTTTAGCAACCTCAGGTGGAATTGAACCAGATGTCAGTTCAGCCATGAAGGCTTGTTTTACCTCGCAGGATACTACCAAGGAAATCACTGCTAGCACTTTACCTTCTGATATAGGGGTTTTCAACAGGTTGTCTCGGGACCACCAGTGGTCCCTGAGAGGATTCCATGTGGTCCCCAACTAAATGATGGACAGTTCCTTTTGGTAACCAAATGGACCATAGATCTGTAACTCTTGAGATAGTAAAGTGAAACCAAGTGGACCCCTATGGGTCCATTTGGTTTCATTTTACGCTCTCAAGAGTTAAATTATATTTAAACATCTGAATTTACTTAATTATCAAGAATCTACATATTTAAAAAATGTAGCAGAGTTGTTATTTTGACCAACGTTTTGCCAGTTTATCTCTCCTAAATTGTGGACCAAAACTTGAAAATCCTTAGTTTTGGGGGTCCGAGAGACTAAACTCAACATCAAATGGTGGTCCTCCATGGCTAAAATGCTGAATTAATAGTGGGCCCTGGAATGAAGAAAGTTGAAAACCCCTGTTCTAATGTTCTAACAGAACCCTGAATCCTAATTCTGCCAGTTGCCTCCCTCATGCTTTCCGAGTTCAAATCCTCCTGCTATCACTTTTTCCCCCAACAGATAATATTATACACAGATTATATTATATTTTTGATAATATAATTAAGGTTGGGTTTAGGTATAGTTTTGCTGAGGTTAGGATCACCAGCCGTAAAGCAGTTCCATCCTAGAGGGGAAAAATGTGCAGCACAGAGGGCTATAGCTTCCTTGCAGGAGCATGTTTCCAGTGTTGCCAACTGCCAAAATCCAAAATGCACTAGTGGCACTTCCAAAATGCACTAGAATGCGCTAGGTGCTTGCCTGGAAGGGTATATGACCAATAAATGTCCATTAATCGTCTACATCCTCTAGTTGTGTAGACTTGGGCTAATTCACATGATGAATATTTTAACTCTTGAGAGCGTAAAAATGAAACCAAATGGACCCGCAAGGGTCCATTTGGTTTCATTTGTACGCTCTCAAAGAGTTACATCTGGTTAAACAACTATCCATCATTTAGCCTGGAGACCACTGGTTGAAAACTACTGTCATAGGAGGAAAAATGGGGGAAAATTAGGGTTTTATCTCTGGCGCCTATCAATCAATTTCCCCCCAACTGACCAGCCAAAAAGCACTAGATTTTCCGCCAGGAGTTTTCCACTAATTTTGGCACTAGGGGGGTCTGGAAAAGAGCTAAATATGGTGACAAATGCGCCAAGTTGGCAACACTGCATGTTTCGACCAGGTCTTCTGCGGGGTCTGTTACCCTAAGAATTAAGAATACATTTCTTTCTGCCTGGCCTGGTAAATAAAACATGGCACAGGCCAAATTGTCAAAACGAACAAATACATACAGTAGTAGTAACCGCTTACGACACATCACCCGTTGCAAGCTTTTGGATCTGCTATTTCAACATGGAAATGGTTATGACAAAATTAATGTGATTAGATGGTTAACATGCAATCATCGTGACAGGCCTAGCTGTGAATAGCAGGAACCTGAAGCAACAAAATGAAGTTTAGCCCCCTTTTTTAACATTTCCTGACTTTAAACCATTAATTCAAACTTTAACTGTCTGAAAAATATCAGATCCACAAACACGCTATGATCTTGTAGGTCTGATATTTTTCAAAAAATCATTATGCTACTAAATCAATCGTAAAGGCCTAATCATACTCCAGTTTTAGGTGATAAGGTGACAAACTACAGCAAACCAAATGGACCCGCACGCGTCCATTTGGTTTCATTTTTACGCTCTCAAAGAGTTACATGGTTAACCAACTTTCCATTATTTAGCCCGGGGACCACCTGGAATGCTCTCAGGGCCCACAGGTGGTCCCCGGACCACCTGTTATAAACCCCTCTTCTACTTCACTGAGATAGGATGTGGGGGTTTTCATGAGCTGTACACCATAATCATCAGAATTGAATCAAAACTAATGCACATTGGTTTGAGAACATATGAAAGTTTCACTTTTTATATTATATTATGGAAGAAAATGGACTTTAACACAATATTCTATTTATGTATTATAATTATTATTTTAAAATGACCTGTAGGGTCATTATGGAATAAAATGAACTTTTACACAATATTGTAATTGAGATGGATCTGTCCTGTGTGTGTATGGGTATAGTGGTGGTTAGAAAGGTGGTTAGAAAGTGTAGCTCTGTTTCCACCACGTTTTGTGTGCAGTAATCTGTCTTGTCTTGGGACGTTGTGTTCGCTGAGTATGTACCTAGTCGAAGTTGTGTGTCGTATTTTTTTGTTTTTGTTTACTTAAAATCAGTCCAATGTGGCTTCCGTGTGGTGGTCGTGCTTGTGTTTGCGTGTATAGTTACTGGATCAGCTGACTGAAACCTTGATTCCACCCTTCTGCGCTTACAAAAGTTATCCGTACTTTGTGGCTCCAGAGTGCACCCCCCCCCCCCCCCCCCCCTCGGCTCCTGTACTGGAGACACAGTGGAGAGTCCCATAGAGTCATGCAATATAGAGTGCAACATGAACTGGAGCAATAGCCCCGTCGCCTTGCCATTCATTTCAATAGGAACAGCTCAGTGGCGTTTTGAAGCACACGGAAGACTGCAGAGTCTACTTCTCAATTTTCGCAATCCGCCCACCAAATGTAGTTTGTGTTTTCTCCATGAACGCGCTTGAAGGGGTTCATGAACGAGCGTTGTCGTGAACGAGCAAAGGAAATAAAAACAAAACAACATAAAAAACGAGCTTGTCTGTGGGCGGCAGTGGCTCAGGGGTAGAGTCACCGGATGGTAACCACAAGATTGCCGGTTCGATCCCGGGCTCCCGCAGAGTTAGTGTCGAAGTGTCCTTGAGCAAGACACTGAACCCCTAATTGCTCCTGATGTGCTAGTAGGTACCTTGCATGGTTTCCACTGCCATCAGTGTATGAATGTGTGTGTGAATGGGTGAATGTGATGCACAATCTATGTAAAGCACCTTGGATAAAGGTGCTATATAAATGCACCATTTACCATTTTATTATAGTACTACATCCCTTATGTTTTGAGGTGGGGTATATGATGTGAGCGTAAAGCAAACCACCGTGCGTGCTCTCAGGTGCTTGTGCATGAATTCTACCCACCTGCAGTTCCAGACCTGACCACTAAGCACCAAGCTTCAAGCCTGGCTGGCGCCTCTGGGGATGTGGGGAGAACCCACAGTCCTCCCTGAAGCAGGGTCGGACTGGCCATAGGGAGTACAGGGAGCTCTCCCAGGGGGGGCGCGACCATAGAGGGCCACTAGGGGGTGCTAAAAAAAATAATAATACAGGTGTGTATTGTACTTGTATCAGTGAGTGACAAATAAGCCTTGTTCTATTTTGGATCCTTTTGCCACCATTCTGAGAGCAGCAAAGTCTTGTGTAGATCTGTTGGTTTGTATCATTTTGTTTTGGGTCGGTCTGCGCCAAATTCACGCATAAAATGACCAGACCGAATTTTTGTCCCAGTCCAGCCCTGCCCTGACCTGAAGTCCACCGCCATCTTTGGCTACCTGTTGATCTCTCTCTGGTCCTCTGTAGTTGTCGGTCTCCTCCCTCGGAACGTCCACAATAGCAGAACTCTTTCCATACCTCTGAAAATGGCCAGCATCTGTGTTGTAGCTTGTGGTTTAGAATGAAAACCGGCTCGCCTGGTAATACTGGATAATACAGGCCTAGACAATGTAAAATCAGAGAAAACCATTTATTCTTGTTGTATGGACAATGCATCAGTGTCACTATCCCACATTGTTGAGTGTTTGTTTGGAATTAGGCGGAGCATACCGCTCAGGAGATGTTTGATTGGTTTGATTGATTATTTTATTAGAAAATAACATACAGGCAAGCAAGCATTGGTCTAAAAGGAGCACTAGAAAGGGACCTTGGGGTCTTATTTCCGTTTGGGCCTGATGCAGACAATGCAACAATTGTGAAAGGAAACAATTAAGATCAATCAAAACAACAAGCATCAAAGTCACATGTTTGGGTTGGAGCAATAATACCCTGATACAGAATGATTACAAGACAGCAATAACATTATTTTTACGGAGGCCATTTTCGAGTTGCAGCCAAACATAGGTGTCCCCTGAGAGAGCCTTGCAGGAGTCAAGTGATTTGCATGTTTTTATGACTGTTGGTAGTGCCTCCACATTTTTGGTGCAGTAGGAGTGAAATGAATTAACACCCTTGTTTGTGCCGTATCTGGGTTGCACATACACTCCCTCTGGTGTTGTGGAGGAAGGCAACTTCATTGACACTAAGGAAGTAATTAGAAAGATACATGGGTACATTTTGGTAGTGTTTTCAGTCTTGTGTACCTCGCACAGTGCAAGATGCATTCTGCAATCTGCACCCTTGCCAACCCTGGTCTAAAGAGGCCAGGAGAGTGGGACCTAGTAACAACCTGACCAGTTTGTTTTGCAAGGTCTGTAGGAGCAGGCATAGTCGAAGAAGTTCAGTGTGTGCTCATTGTGACATGTCGACATGAGCACGAAGATTGGATTATTTATTTATTTATTGCTAAAGAGATTTCTTCGAGCCTGTGAACCTGTCACGCACCAACTCTATTGGGTCATACTCCATGGACACCATCAAAAGATGTGTGTGTGTGTGTGCCATTTCACATGTCTATGCGATTCATACGTTTGAATATACCGTAGTGAAGGGCCGAAAGGCTGGTGTTTCACATAAGATCTGTACTTCTCCCGACACAATAGGGGGAAGCAGGCTCTCTGTTCGCCTGAGCCGAGCTGCTGTGATGCACACTGCAGACAGGGGCGTTTGCTGGCTGGCAGGCATGCAGGCAGACAGACAGTAACAGCTACAGTATGTTGAGAGGGAATGAGGAGAGAGAGGGAGATTGAGAGAGATGAGGGCTTGTCTGAGAGCTCCTGAGCAGGGCTGGATGGAGCTAGCTGCGGGGGAGTGGCAGGAGCATGGAAAGGAAGGAAGGTCATTGGAGGAGCTGGGGGGGGGGGCACCGCTGGGGGAGGGAGACGCGAACACCAGCCGCAGGAGATGAGCCTCTCTGCAGTCCTTCAGACCGCAGTGCAGGATCGAGCAGCGACGAAGTGTGTGTGTGTGTGTGAGAGGCATATAAATAATAGCACTTCCCAAGACCAAGGAATAATCTTTATCCAGGGGAAAAACAAAGAAAAATGAGTATAGGGTATGGTTCTAGCCTAGCCTCTACACCCAGGCTTTCAGTTTTATCTGCGTTGCGCGAAAACGTGAAGCCTGGACTAGTTTGTTAGCTGCAATGGCCTAGAAGTGGGAGCCAAGCTTTCGGGGTGGGCATGGCTCCAAATGATGTGATGTAGCACAGCAGTGGAGGGTGGGGGAGGGGCCGGGGATGACGACACGTTGGTGAGGTCGAATCAGATCAGCTCATCTGCCGTCTAAAAACAGACGGCACCCCACCCCAGGCCAAAATCATTTCAGGTTAGGCCAGGCTAGCCTGAAACAAGGTAAAGGCATAAAACAACTGCTTTCCCCAAATCTCAGCAGGGGAAAGTGAAAGAGGTGGGTTTTGAAGGAGAAGACAGAGGTGGCAAGTAACTCCTAAAGCCTGATTTACACTGGCAGCCAAATCTATCCTGATTCAGATCTGACTGAGCCACTTCAGGATGGTACGACAATGAGTCATGTGACCATTTAAACCACTCAGATTTCAATGAAATGCAATCTGAAGTGGCTTGGTTCTGATTCAAGGATAGATTTTCCTGCCTGTCTAAATCAGGCCTAAGATGGTTGTGGGCTGCATTCCAGAGGTTGGCAGAACCAGAGAAGGCCTCGGGTGTGCTACTTGGTCTGGCGGACATCCAGGAGGTGGGCTTCACTGGGCCTTAGGAGGCAGGATGGGGATGTAGGGTTTGGGAAGATCGGAGAGGTTTAGCGGAGCCAGGTTATTGAGTTGGTGAGCAGAGTTCACCATAAAATACAAAACAAGTGTGACTTGTAATTCCTGTTGTTGCAGTGTCTGAGGATAAAAGACATGCAGCGTCTTCACCAGTAAAGGCTATACAATTGAGCACTTGTTTTGGTATTCGCTTTTTCCAAGCCAGCCTTCCAAGTATAGTGCTGCACAACCGTGCTTTAATGGCACTAAAATCCCTACAAAGGTCTTTGACCTTGGCAGAGACATGTCTTGAACAATCCAGCAGCTAAATCTATCCTTTTGTGGTTTCCTAGGTCAGCATATTGCGCTAGAGAGCACACACACTGTTGATCACATTGGCCATCATTAGCATATCGCACTGTGACTAATTATTTCCCAGTCCAATTATTATTTTTGGTCCAGTCTAGTGGCTCAGAGTAGAATCACATTGTAAAGGTGATTTGGTGCGGTGTGGCCGATGTCACTAAGTAGGTTGTCTACCTTCAGTCATGCACCCATCTGCACGTCTCACTATTGCATGGCCTCGGCTCCTGTTTCTAGTTGCAGAGAGATCCCTGTGCAACCTTTTGTTGAGGCTTGGTGGCATTTAATTATCTGCAACCAAGACGGGGTTGTCCAGCACTGGCAAAAACCCCTTGGCTAACAATTGTGCCTTAAAACATCGCATTTGATGTAGCCTTGGATGCCCCAGGCATTTCGATGAGAGAAAAATGCCTGGGCGAGAGACGCATGAGAACTTGCATACAATATGAGTGGAAGTACTGGCTGTGGTCGATGTGATGATTGTGGTTTGTTGCCTGACTTAATACTTTTTGCAGTTGGCAGAGAAAAAGCCCCAAAGAGCCTATGGATCGATGACGTGACTCCGTCTAGTGCTGTGCTCCTGTATGCTCCTTGAATTCACTGTTTCTCAAAATATTTCTAAACTTTTTTGAGAGCGAGAGATACGTGTTGTTGTACTGTATTTGGACGAAGCCATAACTAAGGAAGTACCTCTTTAAACCTGATTACAATGAGCGGATGAAGGCCACATAGGTCTTTCTTGAATGTACTATAAAACCAAAGAACCACTTAATGTTTCCTTAAAATATTGCCAAAACCAGGCAACCCCAATTTAATCCTAAAGACAGTCAAGACAGTCCTCACTCTTGTTGGGAAGCATAGACGTGGAAACTTGGAATAGAACAAGTCATTTTGACATCATGTGGGTTACTGACGAAGCGGAGGCTGCCTGGAGATCAGAAGGGTCTAGTTTGGATCCTGATTCCCTCTGGGTTAGTGTCCTTGAGCAAGACACCTGAGCTACCGGTGAGGTGGTTCTTGGTGCCTTGCGTGGTTTCCACTGCTGCTGCTGCCACTGTTTGAACAAGTTAATTTAATCAACAATATTAATGCAACCATCTATCGTCTTCATGAGAAATGCAACAGGAAATGCAACCATCTGTTGTCCTGTTTACTAGCTCACACTTCAGCACAGCCATTTTTGGCCATACTGGCTCCTGGCGAACACGCTTGTTGAAACTCGACACCGAGAGATCTTTGCCCTTGACAACGCCTCTTGTGATTTAAGTAGAGGAACTGCAAAGGGAGAGATGTTTTTACCCTTTGCCCTGATTGTAGGAGTGGTTTGCTGTGTCCCCATTCCAGCATGCAGGGAAAGAATGCAGAGGTAGTGGAAGTGGGCGTAGATCTCGGTGGAAACCCGATCCAGTGTGCCGTGCATGGAATTCACTCTTTGTCAAGTCCCGCCCACTTTGGTAGTATCCATTCACTACCAAATTTTCAGTTGCTTTTTGTTGATATTCTGTGCGTTCAGTTTTTATTTTAAACTTTGTCAGTAAAACACTAAGCATATGATGTTAGTTTTTGTTCTTCTTAAAAATATTTTAACTTTCAGCAAAAACAAGGCAGAACCAGTACTGTAGGAAGAGAGTAGCGACACGCTGTGATCTCACACCTCGTGTTGGCTGGAGCTCTGCAAGTTCGAAACAAACTACGAATCATTATTCAAGTAAAGTGACGCAAGGTCTGTTAATGTGTTAAAATGTCCTAAAATGCCGTAATTTTGCCAAGTTAACTGTGAATGTGCGATCTGCTGTCAATGGAGCTGGATGGCCAGAGTGTTTTGCTTGGAACTTGAATCCCTCCTTACGAGACGGCACGTGCTCTTTTCGGCCAATAGCCGTCGCAACGTGTGCCTCTCAGCCGTCTCTTTTCAGCAGTAGCATTGGAGTAAACGGGAGTGTCGCTACTCTCTCATTATAGATACTCTAGCTGGGACAAGGCAGAAAGAGCCTTCTGGTTGGTCAGTCGGACCAATCGGAAGGCTCACAAATGGTGAATTGTAAGCACTTAATAGCTCGCGCACACTTATTGGGCAGGGTCCCCCGCAGGGCTTTCTACTTAACCGCCTCCTTTTTTCCCCCTCAACACCAACGGTCTTTGCCTGGAGAAATAGCCGATCTGCAAGCAGCAGGGTAGTGAGCTCGTAGATCTGCCATTTCCGTTGGACGTCCACCGCTCTATCGAAATATCCTCAAGCTCACGAAACGTGCCGTCACATTGAGCCTGCGGATCTACTGTTTTTTTTTTTTTTTTTTTTTTTCGTGGCGTGCCCCGAACTTAAATTTTGTGCTTGGCTTCATCACCGCTGTATAAAGAATTACCTAGTACCTTACGTAAAATATGTCCACAGCACACATGTGGAGCTATCCCTGGCGCCACCATGGATCGCTAGTTGTGGTGCTACAATTTCCATAGAAACAGATGGGTGGGGGAAAGGACGGGTGCAGCAGGCCCCAGTCATATCCTTTCTCAGGGAGAAAGCGCGCGGAATCGTGACGATAAGACACGCATGGGCAGGGCCATGGCAGAGCCGCGAAAAGAGAGAGGGAGAGAGAAAAACAATAGATTGTGGTTTGAACAGTACGTCACCGCTCACTGGGTTTTAGCCACGCCTGACAGAGCGAGCCGTTGGCTGCTCTGCTCTTTCTGTCCACCATTTCCCACTGTAAGCTTCCCCAGACCTTACTCCCTCCCCCCTCCCTCCTCTGCTCAGAGTGGAGTGTGACTGCAGGGGCTGGACTCCCCGAGGGGCCGCCTGCGCGCGAGACCGGCCTCAAGGCTGACATGAAGCACCACAGCCAGACTGCGGCAGTCGGTTGCCTGTAGAAACCCGCAGTCTTTACAGCTGTGGGGGAGGGGAGAGTGGGAGAGCTCTCCGTTGAAAGCTCCAGCTTTCTCCCTTACAGGCCGAGTGAGTGGGCCAGCTTGAGAAATGGCTCTTCGTGAGGAAAGGAGAACCGGATGAACAGTGTGTGTGCATGCATGTGCGTGTGTGTGTGTGTGTGCAAGTGTGTGTGTGGGTGTGCAGTCGCAAAGGTGTAACGCTGTCTCTGGAATTTAGGGACATCCGATCCTGGAGCGGAAGAACATCTTGCTTTTTTTCTTTAAGCGCGTCACATTTTCCTTCAAAACAAAATGGCTACCCCAGGAAGCTTGTTTGGAAGTAGGAGGCACATGAATACTTGTGATGTGCAGGTGTAAATGATATGGCCAAAACAGTTGAGCTAAGGCCGTACCAGTTGTCTCACTAGTCACTACAACTACAGCCTCAATATCTGCGGTTATCTGGTCCAAGGTTCTGTGCCAGCTTATAGCTCATACATAACCCATGACAACCACTTTTTAGATGGTAATGGCGGTAGTTGAGTTGAGGTCATCGTACTTGGCGATGATGTCCTTAAGCAATGACCTCGGCCCTCCCTTCGGGTCGGAGAACTACACCACGGCGATAAGCTCACCTGAAGAATAGAGCAGCTTTTAGAGGTTTTTTTTTTTCAGGTTTTGCCAGGTGCTGTGCTGTTCGGGGCATCTGGCCGCTATCGTCTCTCCATACAAACAAAATAACACAGAACAATGTGCGTTTCACAGTGACTCAGGGAACAGTAAGGTTTGAATAAATGTCATATTTAAGACATTTATTTAAACCTTACTGTAAAGGAAAGGAAGTAAAGGAAAAATCCTTTGAGTGACTTGAATCAGTATACCTTTTGTGCTGTACTTACATTGCGCTGCTCTATGCACTTTTGAAGCAATTTGCATCTTTGCATTGACTACAGAACTTTATGCTGTATTCACATTGGCAGCTACAAAGATGCAGCCATTCATTCATTTCAATCGAGGCCAGCAATTGAAATGCTACAAAAAGAAGAAAAAAAAAATTTCAATTTCAAATACAAAGCTGCAAACATGCAGTGTAGCTTTGTGTCTATTACATGTATATCTGCAAGTGAACAAGGCATAGGATCCACGTAACGGGTCATTGTAATACCGCACCACAAGAGTACTCCTATAGTGGCATTTTGGGTTCATTTTGTTAGACAAAACATACCACCTCTTTCAATATGGTGCCAAGTTTAGAATTTCAAACTTAATCTGAATGCTTGTTGTTTGCTCTAGGTTGCTGTTGGCGATGTAACCCCATCTGCGCGGCTCAACTTGCACTCAACTGCAACTCTGGACACGGCACACGTTGTGCGACCATGTAGAAGGGGTGAGTATCAGTTCAGAGTCGTGGTGGACATGATTCCATTGTGTTGTTGTTGTATTCCACATTGCAATTGTTCTAAAATGTGGTTGTTGTTTTGTGTGCTTGTTTCTCAGGTGTCCAAGAAAGGAGTCAAGTGTCACTCTTCCGGAGACGATGGCGCATGGTTGGGACTCGTACTTTCGGAATCTTCCACCACCTTCATCGGACGCGAGCACCTTGAGAGTCCCTTTAGAGGCCGAAGGAAACTTACCCCCGCGTATAGACAACTTGAGTGGACACCATGGCTTTCCCGGCATGGTGTCTTCTCATGAAGGCCCTGCGACAAACATGAACTTTGGTACGAACTTCTACCAAGACTCTGGTCTTAGCAGCCCAGGTGCTGTTTACCCAAACTACTACGGGAATGTCCCATGGCAAGCTAATCATCCGCAACAAGCGGTCAAAGACTATAACATTCCAAACTTTCCCCCTGACGAATGTCCTCCGCCACACCATTTTGCCACTCCGGACCACTCGGCTTTCGCAGCAGAACTCAAGCAAGAGTATGGATTGCTCGATTCACCTTTTCTCGAGGAGTTTTCAGACGTCAGTAGCTGCACAGAAGCAGATCTCAGTGACATGAGGCCATCCTGTAAATTCATGCACAGTAATCATCACGTTGATGTAGCTAAGCAACACAACACTCCATTATGGCCTTCAATGTCCACTGACAATATCCCTTCTCCCTTTAGCAAGACATCAGTCACTCCCTTTGCTGTACAAAGTCGCTGTTTGTCAAAGGCCGAGACAAAACAAAAGCTACCTGATGGTTTAACGGAGAGGATGGTAACCACAGAAAGTGGCCAATGTCTGTCTCCATCAAGGACTGAGACAAAACAACGGCTTTCTGAGTGTGAACAGCACAGGCTCAGAACGGCAGACAATGTCCAAAGTCTGTCTCTGTCAAAGACTGTGACAAAACAAGAAACTGATTGCGACCCAAACAGGACAGAAACAATAGAAAATATCCAACATCTGTCTCTGTCAAAGACTGTGACAAAACAAACAGTGTCTAATCATGAACAGGACAGGGTGGAGGAGACAATAGAATATGTCCAACGTCTGTCTCCATCAAAGACTGAGACAAAGCATACATTTTCTAATCACAAACAGGAAAGGATGGAAACAACAGAAAATGTCCAACATGTGTCTCCTTCAAAGGTTGAAACAAAACAAACACTGTCTGATCGTGAACAGGACAAGATTGAGACAACAGAGCATTTCCAACATCTGTCTCTTTCAAAGACTGCAACAAAGCGAACACACTCTAACTGTGAGCAGGACATGACGGAAAAGGCAAAAGCTGCGAGAACGTTGTTAGGAAATTACCAAGAACCTAACCATTTTAAATGTGCGATGGCTTCATACAGCGAGACAATGCCGCAGGATGGCATAGAGCATATTACTGCATGTCAAAACAGCGACCAAAAGATAGGAAATGTGGACAACAAAGGTGGAGGCATCGTAATGGAAACTTTTGTTGACAGCCATTTAGCCGTTCATCAAAACTCTGATGTAATGGAGAATCTTGTTGGTCATCAAATGTCTTCCGAGTCCGAAATGGAGGAGGATTCCAATGGCCACCAAAAGTCACCTGAGGATGTTGCGGAGGAGGAACATCCCACGTCCTCTGATCTAATGGAGAAGGAGCCAGAGGGCAAAGAGGAAAAACCTTTGTGCCATCAACAAAATAAATCACAAGAGGCTACAGTAGTTACATCAAATGGTATACCTGATGATATTGGTAATGTAGAAGATAAACTAGTTGACACAGATAAAGGGAATGACAAAGAAAACAAAACATGCAAGGAAGAGGAGGAAAACGTAACTCCTGCCTCCACAGTCAATTCATGCCTCGCCCCCACAGCCAGTAACAATAAAGACAATGTCTCAAAAATGCATGATCACAAGGACATTTTGCAGTCCATCTCGGAAGCCTCTAATTGTCAAGATGCACTTGATGAGCTGAAGCCAGATCGTACTCCTAACTCTGACATTCACAGTTTAGAAAGCAGTAATCAAGTTGATGAAAGTTCGCAGCACAATGATCTGGGACATCTTCTCGGGGGCAAAGACTGTAATTCGGCCAAGGACGGAGCGCCCACTAAAGAATGCAGCGTAAAACATGCAAACCCCAGTTTAGATCTGAATGACTCAATCACAGAGCTGAAACCCTGCGTAGAAATGGACAGGACATGTACCCCAGAAAAAGGGGAAATATCATCTTTTGTGGCCAAAGACAATTCGACACAACCAAATCAAGTGGTTGAGGAAAGGTCAATACAACAAAGCCATGTTTCCATGAACGAAGTAGACGCAGCATCACAGAGCCAAGAGTCTGTGGACCGAGTAAACTCAATCCCACAAAACCAAGAATCCATGGACAAGGTTGACCCCACACTACAGATCCAAGAGTCCATAAGCAAGGTTGACCGAAAATCACTGAACCAAGAGTCCATGAGTCACGTTTCCACGACACCACAGTTTCAAGAGCCCATTGACAAGGTTGACTCAACACCACAGAGCCAAGAGCCCATAGACATGGTTGACCCAACAACACCGAACCAAGAGCCTGTGGGCCAGGTTGCAACAACACCACAGAGCAAAGAGCCCATGGATCAGGTTGAGCCAACACCAGAGAGCAAAACGCCCATGGATCAGGTTGAGCCAACACCAGAGAGCAAAACACCCATGGATCAGGTTGAGCCAACACCAGAGAGCAAAACACCCATGGATCAGGTTGAGCCAACACCAGAGAGCAAAACACCCATGGATCAGGTTGAGCCAACACCAGAGAGCAAAGAGCCTGAGGGTCAGGTTGAACAAACACCACAGACCCAAGAGCACATGAGCCAGGTTGACCCAACAGCACAGAGCCAGAAGCCCATGGACCAGATTGACTCAAGACCACAGAGCCAGGAGCCCATGTACGAAGTTGACCCAGCACCACATAGCCAAAAGACCATGGACAAGGTTGACCCAATTCCAGAGAACCAAGAGTCAGTGGGTCAGCTTGACCCAACACCACAGAACCGAGAGCTTGTGGACCAGGCTGACCCAATAGCACAGAGCCAAGAGCCCATGGACCAGGCTGACCCAATGGCACAGCGCCAAGAGCCTATTGGTCAGGTCGACTCAACACCACAGAGCCAAGAGCCCATGGACCAGGTTGACTCAACAACACAGAACCAAGACCCAGCACCACAGAGCCAAGAGCCCATGGACCAGATCAACTCAACACCACAGAACCAAGATTCCATAGGCCAGGTTGACCCAACACTGCAGAGCAAAGAGCCAATGGACCTGGAAGAATCAATGCAACAACAGAGCAAAATAGCCATGGACCTGCAAAGGGTTGGTGACAATGTTCTTGATGGAGAACCACTTCAAGATGCGGATGAAACTTCTGAACCGGAGCAGTCTGAACTTGACTTGTGGTATGGTGAGCCGCTGTCATCAGGAGATGATGATGATGATAATGATGATGACGACGACTCTCGACCTGGTCAACTGGAGGTCAGTCAAACCACAACAGAGCCGGCAACTCCTCTCCTAAAGACCTCTGTTCAGATGCGAAAACGCCTGCAACCTGTGGTTGTTTTGAAGGTTTTGGAACCCAGAGACAGTTTGAAGCAGACATATCAGTGTGCAGACTGCGAACTGACTACCGAAAGCATGGATAGTTTGATTGAGCACCACCATCGTAGGCATTTCAATAAAACATTTCATTTTTGTCAAACCTGTGACACCTATTTTAACGGCCAAGCCCAAAAACACACATGCTTTGCAAGTGATGAGGACTCTGAACTCTCATATGAACCTCCGGCCCGAAAGAAACTAAAATCAAGTACAAGGATCTGCAGAGTCTGCCGCAAAACTTTCAACAAAAAGTGTGACTATATCAAGCACATGCGAACTCATACCGGCAAAACCCCATACAGGTGTGGTGCATGTGGCTGGTATTTTGCACAGCCTATTACCCTGAAAAGACATAAAACTATACCTGGTCGGTGTCGGGGCTCCAACGCTAAGCATAAATTGAACCCTAGAGAGGCTTACATGAATGTATCCAAAAATATGGCTGCCAAATCGAAAACAACAGAGCGGAAGGATGGTGCTTCCAACAGCGTACACATCCGCGAGTGCTACGTGAAGCTTGTAGATATTCGTAGGTCAAAAACATGCTGCTATTGTTTGCGACGGTTCCCCACACTCAAGCAACGCCAGAAACACGAGTACAATGTGCACAAGAATAAGAGCAGGAACAAGACTTACTTGCAGAATTATCATTTGCATAAGAAACAGAAAAGCAGCGGAAAGAGTTCCCTTGCAGAGACTAGCAACAATCTTGAGGATGAAACTGAAAATGGAGAGGATTCAGGAAAGTTTAAATGCCCTTTCTGCCCCCGTATTTTCAATTGGTCTTACAACAGGGCTCGGCACCTACGTGACTGTGTCAGAGACTTAACATTTGGTAGCAAACTAAAAGCTGGAAATAAATTTAGGTGCCCCATGTGTCGAGCAACCTTCTCAATGGCGCAAAACAGAAAGAGACACATAGACAACTTTTGCCTAAAAGACTTTGTCTTACAACTGGCAAAGAATGTCAGGGTCGGACAAAGCTCACAGCCGCTGTCTCGAATGGCAAAGAAAAAGGTGAACACCAAACGCCAGACAGAACACAAATCCGAGCAACCTTCAACCTCGCTTGACGGCAAGCCACATTACCAGTGCCTCCATTGCCCGGCAGTTTTTGCCCATGCTTCTGGGAAATACAGACACATGAAGAAACATGAAATATATAAGTTGACGGGCAAGTTGTTCAGGTTCCGACACACAGTATATTCATACGACTATAAGCCGCGCGAGGGAAACAGCCGCTACGGCTGCAATCTTTGCCCGGCTACATTTGCTGACCCGTCTGGAAAATACAGGCACATGCAAAAACACAAAATCACCGGCAAATTGAATATCAACTACAGAACTTCAGCTACTAATCAGTCAGAATTGAAGAATGAAAAGAGTGTGAACCACAGAGAGGAGGAGACGTCATCCACAGATTTCACATGTCGCTTTTGTGGAAAATGCTTTGAAGACTCGAGCTCATTGACAAAACATGAACGTTCGAAGAAACACAAAGGTGAGAGACCATACCATTGCTTGGAATGTGGAAAACGCTTTAAGAAACCCACCCATCTCTCCGCCCACAAGAAAACTCACCAGCGAAGGATACAGTGCACCGCTTGCAAAAAGATCCTGCCGAGCATCGGGGACCTGATCGAGCATAGACGGAGCCACGTCAAAAAGGGACTGCTCCAATGCCCCGACTGCCCCATGCAGTTCCAGTACCCCGTGTATCTGCGTAGACACATGGTCTCCCACCACAAATTGTCCGAGAAACTTGTACAAAAAGAACAAAAGCAGGTCCAAGTATTTCCCAAAACCCATTCTCCCGAGAGCCACTATCAGATCGATCACAACCAAGACAAGCCGTTTGCGTGTGGTGGCTGCAGGAAAAGGTTTAACACCAAACATGAGCTTTACTTTCACCGGGGGAAATGGTCCGGTATCAGTAAATGCGCAGGCATGAAAGGAGGAAGGAGCGACAAACATTTAAAGTGTGCCTACTGTCCTCGGATGTTTAGAAGAGAAAGCCATCAGAAAAGCCACCACCGTGCCCACAGGAACAAGAAGAACGTCTTGAAGCGGTGCCCCAAATGTGCCTCGTTCTATGGTTATACAAAGATTACGCAGCACGTAAAACTCTGCAGCGAAGAGCTGAACGTCACCGAGGGCTTAGCGTCTGGTGACCTCGCCAGCCATACGTGCATGCACTGTGGAAGGACATTCAACGACCAGGCCATGTGCTTTAAGCACGAAGCTTTCTGTGATGGCGTTTACAGGGATGGGCAGTCGGCGGCAAAGTCCCGGCCAAGAACAGACTTGTCAGGTGTCAAACAACCGGCCGAAGGTCCCTTCAAATGCAAATTCTGCACCAAGACCTTTGTGAAGTCACAGAACCTGCGACACCACATCCTGACGCACACCGAAGTGAATCCGTACAGATGCAAAACCTGCGGGAGTTGCTTCTCGAGGCACGACCACATGAGCCTGCACGAGAGCCGCTGCAAAGGGATACGACTGCGACTACAAGTCTGTGTGCCAAAAATCAGTTTGGACGACGTCGGACAAGGCTGGAAGAAGAAACTTGAGAGATCGAAGATGGCCAAGGAGGAAGAGGACCAGAGATTTGAGTGCGGCGTCTGCTTTAAGGTCTTGTCCAGTGAGAGCAACTTGACCAGACATTTCTCCATGATCCACGATTCTGAAAAATCCTTTGTGTGCAAGCGCTGTGGCGCTTCGTTCACCACAGAAAAGTCCCTCAACAGGCACCGACGCATGGTGAAATGCCAGAGGCCGAGAGGTGGAAATGCGGCCAAACCGCACCACGGAGCAAAGTTGTTCCAGCGGCTCCGCAAATATTCAGACCAAAAAAAGCAATATCCTTGCAAGTATTGCCCTCGGTCCTTCAACACTAGTGGGCAGCGGGTGCAGCACACACGCCTGCACACCGGCGAGAAGCCGCATGGCTGCGAGCGCTGTGGCGAGAGGTTTATCCGGAAGGATTACTTGATGCGCCATTACCTGAAGTGCCCCGTGGACACAGGCGACATGTACTCGGTGCTCTGTGACAGGTGCGGAGGGGTTTTCGCCGAAGGCGCGCTCGCGGCCCACCACGAGCGCTGTAAGACGAAGTGCCCGAGTTCGCCAAAGGGCAAGCAGAAGAAGCAGCCCGCCCCTCAGAGCCCGCCAAAGGGCTTCTCTTGCGCATACTGCGGTTCCCGTTTCCTGTTGTTCTCGCAGCTCCAGCAGCACTTTCTGACCACGCACAGGCAGGACACCTCCACGGACCCCCCGACAGCGGCGACCGCCCCCCTCCAGCAGCAGCTGATGAACATGGTGAGGATCAAGGAGGAGCCATTAGATGTGGAATACGGCGAAGGCCTGACCGGCGACGGTAACGGCTTGTTCGATCCGGACGCAGAAAAGCCCCACCCGTGCCCTCAGTGCAACATGCGCTTTGCGCACTTAGGGGCGCTGAAAGGCCACCTCCGTTCGCATGCAAAGATATACCTGTTCCGTTGCAAGACGTGCAACAAAGGCTACTGGAACAAATCTCTGCTTCGCCGACATAGCAGCAAATGCACACGACTTAACAACAAGAACACCTCCGTCACCGCGGACATGGACTTGGCCTTGGCCCCGGTCCTGGTGTTCAACCAAGGCTCCCAGACCACTGGCACGGGGGTTCTGCGGACCAACTTCAAGTGCAAAGACGAGCCGACATCCGACTCGGAGCAGCAGAGCTCTGCTCTGACGTCGACCGCCACCGCCAAGAGGAAGTCCTCCGCAGCGGCATCACGTTACCAGTGTTCGGAGTGCGACAAGAGCTTCACGGATGGCCTGCTGCTCATCAGCCACCTGGAAAACCACGGCCGAGAAGAGCAGGAGAAGAAGGAGCGACGCTGCGTCAAGTGTGGCCGGATGTTCACCACCCACGGTGCCCTCATGAGGCACATGGCCAACATGCACGGGGAGACCAAGAGGTACCCCTGCCCAGACTGCAGGAAGCAATTCTACAGCCAGGGCGACCTCGACATCCACCGCACGTGCCACGACCCCAACAGGCCGTTCAACTGCAAGTTCTGCGGCCAGAGGTTCTGGAACACGCGGGCGCTGAGCAACCACTGCAGCGAGAGCCACCCGGACTCTGTGTACAAGTGCCGCATCTGTGACAAGAGCTTTTCCCTGAAAAAATCGCTTGCCAGGCACTACAAGGCGAATCACGCAGACGATTTGCCACCGGACAGGCCTCTCATCCCTGCCACGCGGGAGAACAGGAGCGTCACGAGGGCGGCGTCTAGTGCCGAGGTCAGCGGCACAGGCAGAAGCGACACGGACGACAACGTTGACACTGACGGAGGCAGTGACAGCGGTGACGATTCAGACAGCGCGCCCTACTTCCCCTGCCACGTCTGCAGCAAGACGTTCCCCACGTTCGAGAGTCTGGAGGATCACCAGCGGTACCACCTCGGCGAGAAGCCCCACCTGTGCACCGAGTGCGGCAAGTGCTTCTTCCACGCGTCGCAGCTGCAACAGCACCAGCGCATGCATAAGTCGGAGTTCCAGTGCCAGACGTGTGGCCGGGGCTTTGTCTCACTCTTTGCTCTGCGCAAGCACAAGCACTCGCATGGGAAGAGCCGCCCTTACCGCTGCACCAAGTGCAGTCTGTTCTTCCCGGGCGCCGTGCAGATGGCGGAGCACATGGCGGCCGCCCACCGGGAAGAGAACTTCCCGTGCGACCTGTGCAACCGCTCGTTCCGTTCCAAGAGCAGCCGGGCCGAGCACCGGAAAAGCCACAAGGAACTGAGTGGTAAACTCCCTTCTCCGGAAAATAAGAAGCCTCTTGGAGCGTCGACCTCTGAACGCCCTTCTCCACCAGAATATGCCAGCCAAGAGAAACTGTCCTGCGGCATCTGTTTTGAAACCTTCGACGGCCCCGACAAAGTCTTGGAGCACGGCTGCAAGCCGTCGAGAGACAGGCCCTATTCGTGCCCGGACTGCGACAAACACTTCATCTTCGCGTCTCACCTGAGGAAGCACAACGCCATCCACCAGCAGTCACAACCGCACGCGCTGGAGTGCAACCGGTGCCGCATGAACTTCTCCTACCGCGCAAGCTTCATCCTCCACATAAAGAAGCACGCGGAGGAGGAGGAGGCAGCGGCTAAAAGCGGCCGCGCCAGCGGGACAGACGAAGACGAGCGCTTTTACAAATGCCCGCTGTGCCCTCGACAGTTCTCCACGCCCAACAAGCTGGTGGACCACTTCTCGTCCCACTCCGAGAACACGCACGAATGCAAGACATGCAAGCTGACGTATCCCTCCAAGAGCGAGCTGGAGGAGCACGAGCGACGCTGTCACATGACCGTGGCGACCCAGTTCGAATGCACAGAGTGCGGCAACAGCTACATGGGGAGCGACGCCTTCCGCCAACACCGCTGCTCTCACCAGCGGAAGACGGAGGAGCGGCGGCCAGCTCTGCCGGCTCGTGAGTCCGCCTCCGCCAGACCTCAGGTGGCGTCGGGCGACGACGAGTCGGACGTGGACGTCACGGGGGATGACTCCTATGACTGTTCCCTCTGCAAGAAGCAGTTTGCGTCCAAGAGCAGCCTCCTCGAGCACCACAACAGCCAGCACGGCACCGAGCGGCCCTTCCGGTGCCAGTACTGCGGGAAGGGCTTTGCGGTGAAGAGGTACCTGCGGGAGCACGAGCGGCGCGAGCGCCTGAAGATGGCGCCCGAGGAGAAGACGCCGGTGTTCAAGTGTTCGCAGTGTGGCCACCGTGCCGCCTCGGCCAAGGACCTGACGGTGCACATGCGGAAGCACGCCGAGAAGGGCGCCGGCGACCACCGCTGCTTCATGTGCTACAAGTCGTTCAAGCAGCTGTCGCTGCTGCGGCAGCACGAGGAGAGCCACGTGGGCCAGGTGGTGTACGAGTGCAACGACTGTGACCAGGCCTTCGCTTTCCCCCACCTGCTGGAGGAGCACCAGCGGAGCCACGCCGGGCCCTCCTCCACCTGACCACGCTGGACGTTTGTTATTCTAAATCGCGTCATTTGGAAGGAACCCTCAACAACGCACTTTTTTTCACCAGGGTATATAGAGACACATTCTGTTCAGAAACCCTGTTTTCGGGGTTTCAAGGTTCTGAACCCTGGAACAGGGTTTTGAACAGTTCAGAAACTGGAACCTGCTCAGCTCTATCTTAATACCCTGGCCCCATTCTCGACTCAGTGCTGCCCCCACAGTATTGGGCCCAAACCCTTAAGCAAAGGGGAAACGGCCCACTTGCTTGAAATAATCAAAGTCACCAGCTTATAATTTGATTAATTCCACTCTTATTTTTGAAGAGGGTGGAAAGGGGGCCTTTGAGAACTGTCGGGAATCGTTAGAAGAAATGTCATATCAAATTGAGGAAATAAAACAGTTGGAATAACATTTCCAGTTGTGTATCCAACAGTAGTAATAACAAAGGCACCATGTCATGAACCCCTTTTTAAAATGACTTTTCTATACAAAACAAAAAAAAATCCACAACCATATTCAGTACATGGTTCATAATCTTGTATGATATTGCATAAAGGTATGGAATATTGTGCGGTGAACACAAAGCATGGTGTTTTAAAGGGATCAGGCCGGGGGGGCATTAACTGTGACTTTTTTTTTCATGACCTAGTCCTGCGTTAATTAATGTAAGATTTGTCCTCACTGTAAAGGTGCTGTAAATACAACGGGGCTTATATTTGTAGCCCCATTTGTATATCCCGCTAAATGTCGTAGGTTTCGGTCGTTCGGCCTTTCGGGTTTAAAAAAATAAACAAACACTCGGCATTGTTTAAAAATATATTCCGGGATACATGTCACTGTAGTGTTAGCTGTTCCATGTCTTGTACAGATGAATGAAAGGATGAAACAATTTGAGGCATATTTTTTATGGTTGACATTCTAGTTTGTGCATTCATAAAAAATAAACACGTCAACTGAGTCAACTTCATGGTTTATTTTATTTTTATTTTTTGAAAACATGCATGAAGCAGATGTTTTCCCTGGTACAATCCACATTCTACAAAATGTCTTTCAAGTCCTTAAAAGCTCACACTTTTTTATGTCAAGGAACTGGAATTTTCTGTATTTTGTCTATGCTTTGCTTATCTGACCTCCTCAGCCAATTCTGTCCCCCCCCCCATAATCAGTATGGGTCATGTAGTAACTGTAGCCTAATATTATTCATTTAGTAAAGAATTTGAGATACCAAATTTCAACTTATTTTACATACATTTGGAGTTGCTGTGTAGTATTACGCGGAAGCGGGGATTGAACCTGGGACTCCCACTTGCCAGTTCAACGCACAACCAGTTGCGCCAATAGGGCTGAGCCCGATTGGCAGGGCTGTTGTGGCTGGCTCATGGCTGTGTGCTACAGGTGCAACGGTGCCAATAACTTCGGCGATTACTTTTTGTAGCTTCTGTAAAAAATTGCACAGAGCTACAAGTTGAGCTGGTTTCAGCTATGAAGAGATAAAGCTACAATACCACTTAAATTCTGTACAAACCACAGGTCAAATGAAGTTCTGAACTAGCTTTCATGAATAGCACACAAGTAGGCCATGGCCAACTCGTGCATGAGTGGAGCGAGCTAATGACTTTAGCTTTAAAGGTCTTTTACTTACATCAGCATTACTTGTGTCCGCTCCGCTCACGCAAGTAATAATAATAACACTTGAGAGTTCTCCAGGTAAAATGCCTCCAGGTAAAAATGTCAAACTCCATCACCTATAAGCCTATAAGGTTTAATATGAAGACGTCCATGGCCACTTTTGTCTATGTTGCGGTTATGGAAGTTTTTAGCTCATGGGAGTGTTTTTTTTTTTTTTGTAAAACTAATGCTTGGAATGTTTTCCTGCAATATGATGATAATGGAAGGGTCAGAGTGTGTGCGTGTGCCATCTTGTGAGAGGATAGCATAACATTGTGTCTGTGAGCATATAATTCTTAAATGACGATAACTCGCTTATTTTTCAACCGATTTTCAAACAGATTGGTTTTGTTGTAAACGTCACAGACGTCTGCATAATATGAGCCGTTATATGATATGTTTGGGGGGAAAAAAATACAATTTAGCAAAATAATAGCCACGTTGATAACATTAATAATAATGCAGTCCGTTTGTAAATCCGTCAAGTTTTGAGTGAGTTATTAGCTGTTTTTGTTTGGGCATCCATAGAGCATAGTGTATTTAGTCCTCTCACAAGATGGCCGCCGTGAACGACGTCAGAGGCTTTGCCCATAGGCTTTGCCTCAGGCCATCTACCTTTCTATCTATCTACTGTAGATGGATGGTTGGATAGATGGATAGATATACCGCTATTTCTCTTGGACAGTACTGGAACGTGTAAATCTAGGCTGGTGCCACTACTCACGGACCCGTGCCCATCTAAACCCCCGCCTACTGCATCCGGTAACTTTCCACGCACACAACGCAGCGGGCTCGTATGCGGTTTCCGCATCCGCTTCTTAACAGGATCTGCACATTGCAATGGGAAGGGAAATGACTCCCTCAAGTGCGGATCCCTTCTGCGCGTGCGCATCACACCCATTTAGCTTAGTAGCGCGCGCCAGCTGGGGCGGGGTGTTGCCCAGTCTGCTTAATATAAGCAGACATGTTTCATTTGTAGGCTCCAAGGACCACTGCCTGCATGTATTTGGGTCCGACTTAAGTTTTGAGGCGCTGTGATTGACAGTTATGCCTAAAACAGCCCATTCCTAAACCTAACCCTAACCTCAATAAAACATACCTAAAAATAACCTCGATAAAACTATACCTAAATACCTAAACGGCCTATGACCTACACTTTTAAGTGAAATATCCCTTTAACCTCAGTCAAACTAAAAGCAGTGGCCGGGGAAATCATTTTTTACTCAAAACTCAACGCAAATACATGCTCGCCTGCCATAAACATAATTATAAGAATAAACACAGAAGCACCAGAGAGTAAGTGGGCCAAAAATGAAGTATTTTACTTAATATTATTCAATATTATAATCAAATCATTCAATCCTTCCAAAGTGCTATTCGGTTACTTGTTTCTCTCTCAACCTGGCAACACCGTGTGGAGAGCAGGACGCTCCGCCCACCCCGCGGAGAGCTCAGCTCGAGCGGAGCAGCGGCGTGGAGAGGAACAGATTGTTGCAGAGAATGTCTTCTTCATTTGTCCACAATTCACTCGTTTAACGCCAATTCAGAGAACATTAAACGTCACCTATTTATCCGCCGAATTCGACAACAAGCACCGCGGCATGTGGTTCTTCTAATGGACGAGGACAGACGGTAAGAGAGAGGGGGGTTATGCATTACTATTGTCAGTATTATTATTATTGTTATAAAACCTTCGGTGCTCTCCTCCTGGGTCGCTTTGACACAGAGAGCAGCCACACCAAGAGCCTAGAAGCGTTGCGGTATTGAAGGGTGAGAAACCGAGCACTGTTCGTGCAGCCTGAATAGTGACAAACTGGAGTTGGAAATGCATTGCTTTCCAAGAGGGCGACGCAAATATGAGCTATTTAGGCGTGTGTACGCGTATTATACAGTAACGACTAAACAAATGCATTATATAGTCAACCCTGGGCTGTTGCCCAGTCTAGTGGATTTCTGCCTATTTCCGGCCCAGAGCTTGTCCCTATTTGTTGTCCCTCTTTTCTCAATAGAGGTCCATGTAGAAGAGCCTCCATGAGACCCTGCCAGTGGAAGTGAACTGAGTTTGCGCAACTCTTGTCTATACCCCAAGGCTCTGAGCACCACCAGAGCCATAGAGTATAGACAGCGCTGCGCTATTGACGGGACAGAAAACATCCTGCCCATACATAGACCCCGCGGCCCCATAGACACGCACGTCGTTCCCATTCTCAATAAGAGACGCTATTGAACCGGGCCCACGGAAGTGTACGGAGTTGGCGTCACCCTTACCCTATACTTCCCCGCCTCTGAGCGTTACTACAGAGCCATCTAGCAGAAGAATTGCGACATTGAGGGGCCAGAAACTGAGCGCTCGAGCGCTGTTGGTGCAGCCCCAATAGTGACAAGCTGGAGTTGGAAATGCATTGTTTTCAACGAGGGCGGCGCAAATACGAGCTATTTAGCTATATTTTATGGTTGTTTTTTGTACATGTACCTATTACTTAAAATGATCTAAAATAAAGCGTTGTAACGCTGGGCTGTTGCCCGAGTCCAATGCATTTCTACCTACTTCAAGTCTTAAGTAGGAGAGCCGCCATTGGACTGGCCCCATGAAGTGAACGGAGTTGTCGTAATTCTGTGTATACTCTATCGTTCTGCACTACTAGCACGATGACGGCCAGCCTCTGTTAGCATGCACTTAGAAAGTCGTCGTTATGAACGCCGTGTTGTTGAATTAAACCCCACCGAGCCTCTGGCGGTTTTAGTGAGTTTTATTATGATCGATAATGCTGAGTTAAGGCGTGAGGTGCACCCCCCCCCGCCCACACACACACACACACACACACACACACACACTCGCACAATAATAGCAAAGTATGTGCACTGCTCACTCTCACTGTTAACCGTGGCTACTGCTAGTTAGCATATTGCTATAAGGTGGACGTGCAAAAAAAAAAAAACCTATGGCTGCTGTGCCACAAATGTTTAGTCAAAGGTAATCGATCCAGATGTTTGTTTGTTTGTTTGTTTTTAACCTCAAGTTATTACTATCATCCTCGCAGATCGTCACTCTAACGTCATATAAAGTCGTGTTTATTACATTATATAAGCACTGGGAAGCCACCTCAGTTGTACACATAGCTTGTCAAAATAGCAGAACAGATCTACAAGCCCCCCACGTGCCTTGGAGAAACACGAAACATGATGCTTGGAGATCTGTGATATTGTTTCGGCTGAAGCTATACTGTTTTGACATTTGATTGATTTGCTTGGTTGACATGTAGGAGTCAACAAAACCGCTACAAGGAATCGAGGACATAGCCATTTATTTGCATCATTTCACGTTTCCCTCTTGTGATGAGCAGAGGTGACACCTGCTCGCTTGTTTACATACACCATGGAACATGTGCTCTTTGCATTATTAACCCAATAAGGCCTGTTCCCAAAGCAGCGGCGGATCTAGGCATGGGCATGGGGGGGGCAATGCCCCACTAAAGGCCCCACTAAATGCCTCCCTAAATGCCTAGACTGCTCCACCAAACACAATGGCATGCAAAACAACCCAAGATATTTCAAGTCAAAGTGCTTCTATTTAAAATGATTTGAAACACTACTACTGTTACTAACTACAGCTGTGTCACCACTAAACCAACAGCATTTCTTCATTGAAAATGGAAAACTCTCTGAGTCAGACCTTTAGCTTTATGCATGCTGCGTCTGTTGCAACTTGCAATTAATGAGTAACGATGCTAACCATGCCCCCCCCCCCCCCCCCCCAAAAAAAAAAAAAAAAAAAAAAAAAAAAACGTTTGCCCAAATTTGGGAATTATTCTCTCCGCCTAATAACACCAATTTGTATTTTCTACCCGTGTCACCTGCACAACAAGGTATGACGTGTGGCGATCAGACATTCCTGGAATGAGTTACAACTGCTAAATGTGTGGTTTGCATCCTCAAAAAATATATACCACAATGATTTTCTTTTTTTAACCACCCAGTCACAGGTGTGCAGCTGTGCGCCAGGCGCACAAGCATTGATCCTCCTGTCACTTTCTTGACTTTGTTTATGCTTTCTTGACTTTGTTTATGCTCCAAGCAGCTGGAACACTGGTGGAAATAATTGTCCCTTCCGGGTGAGGGCCGTAGTACGCGATTGGAAGCTGGTGTTCCAGCATACAGAAAGGCAGCATCATTTGATGTCAGACCCCAACACCCTGTGAGACCCTCACGCCCTCAAAGCAAGGGTTGCATGCAAGTTATTTCCAATTTTGCAACACATTTTGAGGGGGCAACCCACACGTTTAGCAGTGTTAGGAAGTCCAGGAATGTCCAATCTCTCCACGACATACTGTATCTTGTCGTAAATGTGACTAATCAACAATTAAGACAATATATATGGTTATGGTATTTGGCTTCCCAAATACCATATTCTTCATCGCACAGAACCAGAAAGTAAAACAACTGAGTGCTAATTCAAAGTTTACTTTTTGACTTCAGTGGCATGACCTTCGGGGCAAGTAGAACACAACAACTGTACTTCCCCAACGCCAACGGTCAAAAGCCTCTGACATCTTGCCGTCAACCCTGTATTACAAATAAGAATAGCAGATCTACAAGCTTGTAACTCATACAGAGCCGGTATATCTCATATTTTAAATGTTTAAATACCAGATGTGTGCCTTAACCAGTTTAAAACACTGGTACATATGTCAAACACAAGGACGGGGGGACTATGAAAGCGGTACTTGATGAGGATTATAGAAAAGGAAGCTTCAATAATGCAATCAGTTTTGAATACATGGAGTTTCATCTTGTGTTGAAACAGTCTGGAGGCTCCGGCCCTCGACTTGTATCAGTTGTTCTATTTTGGCCCGCCGTGTATTGAGTTTTGACATCCCTGGGGTAAGGTTTTTAAAAGCTAGTCTGTGTCCCATTCACTATGAACCACTTCTCCCATTGTTTTAAATTGTAGACACACATGCGTTCAAGGTCTTCTGGGTTAACTAATGTAATAGCTCGGTCAGTACTAGTGTCTATTGTGTGTTAATAGTCACAGTTGGGAGGGGTGAGGCGCTATGAAACAATGGTAAATAATTGATCCGTAACCGATAGGCTGGTTTACTTTGAGATGGATGGATTTATTGGTTAATTGATATTGAATATGATGATGATGGAAATGAGCCTTTTCTTGGGGTATAAATCCTCTTAGCAGATTTTGTATTGAAAAGTATTTGATCAATCGCTGATCAAGCGATTGGTCAATTACTACTTAATGCGATAGTTTCCATTGTATGGAATTCATCAGTAAAACATATAGACCGTGAAACAAATTTGGAAAAAGGGGTGGCAGGAGTTGTGTTTTGCATGACTGCACAGGAAAGCTTAGACAGACAGACAGACTTGCAAAAAAATATTGGTATTTTGCATTGGTGAGGACCTATTATATGAAGTGGTGAACTGGTCCTTTTAATACTTTATCAGGTTTATCAGACTCAACGCCTGTGTGTTCACTGTTCATGTCTCATAGGTTCACAGCACAGAGGCAGCAGACGGCTCGCTGTGTTGCGAGGCCTTGGTGAGTTTCCAGCTGTTTTAGGCCTTTCACTGAATGTTTAGCAGGTGGTCATGGCCCCTGGTGGACCCCCAAGGGGTCCTTGAAGCGATTCCCAGATTCCAGAAGGTCCCCAGCTAAAGAACGAACATTTTAAACGCTCTTGCTGCCGCCTTATTTGAGTTTGTTATTGGAAAATGGCCGACAACAAGCGACATGATGTTCTTGACCATTCTCTGTCGGCCAGAAGCCCAGTGAATGAACGCACATGCCCAGGAGCACTATCGCCTCACTGCTGCCATAGACTTGTAAGGCGCTATGCATCCTATTAGGATTGATTGATTAGTTCAGCAGACAGAAGGTCTGTTAATATGGTTATGGCAGTCATATTAATACATAACCATGCTGGGATTACTGGAATGTGCAAATAAAGAAGCGGCTCAGTAGTTTTAACACGCCACAAATCGATTTTGATCAATTCTGAACACTTTTACGTCAACGTGAATACATGCGAATTTCTGGCTTTCCCCGGAAGTTAACGGAAGTTGCCATTTTTCAGCCAATCGTGGCGCGGTGCTCCTGAAAATGTATACCCCGCAGAAACATTTTATTTTTCCCCTTGTGCTCGCAAAGCTGTTGTAAAGGTTTAAAAGATGGAATTGTGTGCTATGCACACTTTCATAGCAGCAGAACAAGTCAAGACACTATTGAGGACTGAAAAGGGTTGTTTCGCTGGGGACTATAATCAGTCATTTTAAATATAAGCACTTTAATTTGAACAGCAGTAACTTCCGCGACTACCATGAGAAACTTCCTCAACTACCGCTAATAGTCTCCAAAGCGTACCCGGCGCCCAGGGTGCCTTGAATGAATATCTGTTATATCTGCATACCTTTTCAGAAGAGCAGGTCATAAGATCAAGGTTATTACCTACTACTATTTCATCATCATTTATTACTAAAAAATAAAATGAGAACACAATTCTTATTAAAACTATTTATCTATGTCTATTTCATTCAAACCTAAAATGTATTTGACTAAGATTAAAAGATCTAAAGACTAAAAGACAAACCGTAAACACTAAAACTAAAAGACTAAATCATGTTTGACATGTTGAGTGAGACTAGATTAATAAAATCATGCAAACTTGCCTAAAACTTCACTTAATTTGTTATAATTGTCAAGTGTAGCAACCATGACCAACCGTGAGAGCACTCTGGTCTTTATATTTTGTTTTCATAGATGGTTGCGTCCCCCTCTCAAAAGAGCACTGGCCTGAAATCTGCAACCTTCACCTGCCACAACGATTTATTGACCTGCCAGGATCAGGTGGGCAGCCCTTTGTACAAGCTCACAAAGTGCTGCAGCATGACCCTAGGGTAGGTGGTATCGCAAAAAAACATTTGGAATAGAGTTAGAGCTTAGAGCTTAAATTAAACAGCAGAACATATTGCATTTTCTTTTCTTATTTAACAGATCACTTTTTACGGTAAGCCGTGAGCAAGTGCGACACAGTTCTTCCATAAATGTGCTCGGAAAGGGGGAAACCACGATTTTCGATTTTTTTTTTTCTTTCTTTCTTTTTTGCGATTAATTGTGAAGCCCTGCTGTATTCTATGCTTAATTGTTGCGTCACTGCCTGTCTTTCGGCATTGCACATGTAGCAGTAAGAGACGCATTGCTCTGAATGATGGTTATATAGCACTGGAAATCAGGTTGAATATTCTAGAAAGGTTTTGGAAATCCAAACATGTGGACAGACTGACTGACTGTAAGACTTCCTTCAAATGTGGTTCAGTTTCAGTGTCTTGCTCAAGGACACTGTGCGTGCGTGCGTGTGTGTGTGTGTTGTGCGTGTGCGCTGGCTGGTAGGGTGGGGGAGGTGGTTTGGGATTACCAGATGGCCTTTATCTCTGCCCCACATATTTACCCATTTTGTCCTGACTCAATTCTAGTATCTGATGCTAGATTCTAGTTTTCAACAGTAGATTCTTGTTTCGACAGTAGATTCTAGTTTTCGACACTAGATTCTTGTTTCAGACGCTAGATTCTAGTTTCAGACACTAGATTCTAGTTTCTGACACTAAATTACAGTTGTTTTTTTGTTTTTTTTTTTATCTATGTTCCTGTGTCAGTGATGCTCAACATAGTTCATGCCAAGGACCACCAGAATTATCTGGTATATTTGGCTGCGAAGCCCCATCTGAAAACACAATGTTCTAGGGATCCCGCAGAAGCAAAGCATTGGAGTTAAAAATGTTTCTGAAAATAATATATTCAAAGACTTGTGTCACATTTTCACGATTTCTCAAAAATAGCAGAGCTCAAGCTCATAGCTATGAGCTTGTAGATCTGCTATTTTTCAATAGCTAAAGGCTTAGAACAGCAAAATGCGTTGGGGTTAACCCATAAAGACGTGGGAACACATTCTACAAAATGTGTTCTGTAAATGTTTTAGACCAGGGGATTTCAACCTTTTTCATACCAGGGCCCACTTTTTGTTCAGAATTTGAGCTACGGACCACCATTTGATGACATTTTACTGACCCCGTAAAATGTCATGCCACAGATCCCAAAAAATAAAGATTCCTTTTACTTTTGTCCACAATACCAGTCCTGATTTCAGAGAAAACAAAACAGTCAAACATACAGTTCAAAATGACTTCTACATTCTCTAGTTGTGTAGACTTGGGCTAATTCACATGATGAATATTTTAACTCTTGAGAGTGTAAACATGAAACCAAATGGTTACCTGGTTAGGTAACTTTCCACCATTTAACCTGAGGACCACCTGGAACCCTCTCAAGGACCACTGGTTGAAAAGCTCTGGTTTAGATGAAGGAAGAAACGGCAAAAACTAACGTGGACGTTGCCATATCGGCGTGCTGCTCATCATGACATTTTGAAGATCTAATCTCGTCTTGTCCTGTGTTCTCCAGGTGTTTTGTAGGTCCAATGATGTGTTGTCCTGTGATCCAGGTGTTTTGTAGATCTAATAGCATCTCTTCCTGTTGTTCCAGGTGTTTTGTAGATCTGTTGGAGTTCCTCTGCTGATGGAATCCTTCACAGCACCAGGTGTTTCTACAGCTCCGTTAGACCAGACCTCCAACACTTGTGGAGTGCGCTGCACGCAACTTTAGGTAATATTATTATTAATAGTGTTATAGTAGTGTTATATATAAAATACCAATGCTGGGGCGAGATGAGTTATAGGTATTGGATATCAACTCAATAACTCCCAATGATGTAGGAAAAGTCAAAATACAAACCTCCCGGTGATGTAGTTGACGTTCATTATTTTATCCTCAATGATCGTGACATTAGTTTTAGTTGTATAGCATGTTTTTAGCATAAACGGCTAACAGAAGGTCCCGTTCACCTAGAAATGATCAAAACCATCGGGAGCATGTGTATGCACGGCGGTCTGTATGTCCATCGCTTATCATAATCCAACAATCGACGTGTCAGTACGACTTGATTCATGATAATACTGATAACACTGTCGCACCGATCGAGTCCTCCACGCTGATGAAAACTAGGGATGTCCCGATACTGTACTACTCGGTATTGGGTATCAAGGAAAAAGTATCGCATTGGCCCTTTGTTGTCATATTGGTTCATATCGATATCGGCAATACTGTATCGGTACCAGAAAAGTATCAGTATTGGCCCTCATTTGTCATCATCAGACCATTCCGTATTTGTAAATATACCAGTCTAACCAGTGATCAGACACAGTGGTAAGGGGTTGACACTATGGCAGGTAAATAAAATGTTGTGGAATTTGCTTTGAAGTTGCCTAAGTGCACATTTGAGTGAGGAGTGCTATTCTAGTCTGATATACAGTATTATACTGCTATTTGGTGGACAGTCGAAAGCTAGAATCTGGAGTCGAAAAACAAGGACCTGGTGTCTGAAACTACAACTTAATGTCAAGACAAAATGTGTTAAAGGGGAATTCCACCCATTTTCGATTTTTTTCCCGAGAGTGTACTAATGTACGCTCTCATAAAAAAGAAGCGTTTAGAGAAATCCATTAACATGGTTAAAATGTTTCACCTTGTTAGTGGCTTTCTTCAGACCTCCATTTCTTAGGAACACAGAATGGGGGATTTTTTTAATCATGTCCACACAACACCTTGAAGGTACATCAATGACATAGTAAAATATTGAAAATGGGTGTTCCCCTTTAATCTTGTAAATATCATTGGTCACGGAGGTAAAACTGAACGTGTGTGTGTGTGTGTGTGTGTGTGTGTGTGTGTGTGTGTGTGTGTGTGTGTGTGTGTGTGTGTGTGTGTATGTGTGTGTGTGTGTGTGTGTGTGTGTGTGTGTGTGTGTGTGTGTGTGTGTGTGTGTGTGTGTGTGTGTGTGTGTGTGTGTGTGTGTGTGTGTGTGTTGTTATTTTGTCCCAGGAAACTGGTTGGTAGAGCCATCGATCCTGTTCCACCATGCTGGGTCTCCAGGGGACGTCCTCGTCCTCCTCCTCTGCCTCATCGTCGTCCTCCAAGGTGTACCGCTGCATGGCCTGCTCCTCCACCTTCACCGGCCTGGCCTCCCTGCTGGTGCACCAGGCCACGCACGCTGCAGCCCTGCCCTCCAAGCCGCCCCCCGCCCAGCAGCAGCACCCCCAGCTCGCCCACAGGGGCGAGTCGTCGGCGTCGCACCAGCAGCTTCCGCCGGCGCTTCCGCCCGCCAGCTCGGCCATAGTGCTGTTCGAGAGCCCGTCGGACTCGCTCTACATATGCGACTGCGGCGACGAGTTCAAGGACTTCAACCTCATGCTGGAGCACAAGAGGGTGCACCTCTCCAACCCGCACCTGCTCCGACCGCGCGGCGCCGACGAAACGGCTCCTCCCCTCCGAGAGGGCGCCACCGCCGCCACCCCCCCGGCGCATCCGGCCCCCCAACAACAACAACAACTACAACAACGCCAAGCGGCTGCCGAGCTTGGAGGTACATCGTTGACGGGCACCAAAACCGAGCCTGACGCCGAGGAGGATGCCCCCGCCGCCGCTGCACCTCTAGAGCAAAGCAAACCCCCCTCTCCTCGGAGGCCGGCGCACGAGGGAGCGGACGACTCGTCCGCGATGCGAGAGCCGGCGCCGGACGCTAGTCGGGACGCGTCCGGACCCATGCCGGACATTTCCGAGGTCGTGCGGCGCATGTCCGACGCCGTGCAGGAGATGTCCAAGGCTATGCAAGACGTGTCCAAAGCTACGCGGGACGCGCCCGAGGCCACGCGAGACGTACCCGCGGACATAGAAGACGCGACCGAATCTGCACGAGACTCGCCCGAGTCCGTACAGGACGGGCCGGACGCTACGCGAGAGGACGTTCCCTCCTGCGACGACCCGACGGATTCCGTCCCTGCCACCGCCGCCGCCGCCAGCGCTTCGGTTTCCAAGGGCGACCATTTGCCCAAAAGCAACAACTTCATGAAGCTGCTGGCGACGGCCTACATGAGGCGCTTCCCCCACGACGAAAAACAGCCGCTCGTCCCCAAAGCCGAACCCGTCCCGGTGGAAATCAAGTCTGAGACGCCGCTGCCGCCCGGCGCGGAAGACGACCCCCCCTCCCCGGCGTCGCAGCTCCGGCAGCTCCTCAAGAAGCCGAAGTCGGGGGCGACCAAGACCAAGTCGCCCGGCCTCCAGGTGGCCCTGGACTCCAGCACCAAGAGCATCGTGTCGCTGACCAAGAGCTTCTCGCCCGTGGTGCTGCTGGAGACGCGGCAGACCCTGGTGGACCCTTCGGCCCCCCGCGGCGCCGCGCCGGCCGGCAACTACCAGTGCGGCCGCTGCCGCCGCGTGTTCCGCGACGTGGACGCGCTGACGGAGCACCACGCCATGCACCGCAAGGAGAGGATCAAGTGCTGCCGCCACTGCAAGAAGCTCATCATCGGGAAGATGCCCTTCCCGGACAACCACGTGTGCCCGCAGCTGTCGGGGAAGACGGCCGCCGCGGCGAAGTTCGCCGCCTCCTCCTCCGCCACGCCCGGCGCCTTCGCCCAGCTCCGGCTGCAGAACCAGAAGAGGGTGTTCTTCTGCCCGACGTGCAAGCACAGCTACGCGCGGAGGTACAACCTCAAGATGCACAAGTGCCGCGTCCCGGCTCCGCCTCGCGCGGCCGCCGCTCCCGCTCACCAGAAACAGACGCGGCTGACATCCATCCAAAACGGCGGCAACAACAACCGGGTCCCGGGCGTCGCCGAGCTGCCCATACTGGGCATTTCCAAGAGCGTGGGCACCGAGATGGGCGGCGGCGGCGGCCGGGTCAAGGTGGAGCAGCCGCCGCCGAGCCCCGACTTCTCGGATTCCATGTGGTCGTCGGGCGGCGGCGCGGCCAAGGCGTTCCCGCCGGCCGAACACGCCGCCGTTGAGGGGCAGTGGACGGTCCCGCTGGGCGACGACTCGATGGAGGCGCTGAGCGAGGGCGACCTGGCCGAGCTGGTGGAGGGGGAGGAGGACGACGACGTGGAGGAGATCGACGACGGCGAGGAGGGCGGCCCGGGCAACGCGCCGCTGCCTTTCTTCGTCAGCAACGGCGTGCGCCGCTACCCGTGCAGCCGCTGCCAGAAGACGTACAGCCGCCAGGCCACGCTCAGGCGCCACCTGATGCTGTGCGGGACGCGGCAGGCCCCCTCCTCCTCTTCCTCCTCTGGCCCCGGCGGGGCCGCGGTCCAGCACTTCTTCGGCGCCGTCCCGTCAAAAGCCCAACAACAACAACAACAACAATTTGGCGCAGCGGCGGCCCCGAACCCCGGCAAGCCCATGTTCGACTGCTACGTCTGCGGCAAAAGCTTCAACCGCAAGGACAACATGCTGGTTCACAGGAACAAGTGCGAGCAGAAACGGACCGTGACGAGCGGCGGCGGCAGCGCCAACAAAAGCCAGGCAGACGGCGGGGGAGAAGGCGGCGGCGGCGACGGCAACAACTGGGGCATCATGTCGCTGCCCTCGGTGCTGCCGCGCCGCGTCACCTGCGAGTGCGGCATGGGCTTCACGTCGCCGCGCCTGCTGCTGGAGCACCTGCAGAAGCACGCCCAGGAGAACTACACCTGTCCCACCTGCGGAGAGACGGTGGGCTCCTGGTCCGACTATGAGGTACTTTCACAATTTTTCAACAAGCAACAACATTGGGTTAAATAACCCCATAATGTGCAGTTCCACATGTACAGTAGCGACTAGAAGCACAATATGACACACGATGATTATACTATCAAGAAGAAAACTTATGGCTTGAATAATTATTTTAAAATGACCTGTTTGAGTACTGTTCCTTGTAGACTGATAGCTTTTTAGAACGTGTAGCTCTTCTTTAATCAAATGTAAGCAGCCAGGTTAGGCCTAAAGACGCCTAATGAGAATCTAATCAAATGTGTTTTTGAGTTTTCTTTTTTGTTAATTAGAACTTAATTAGAACATTGTATAAAATAACCTATAATATGTTTAAAGGTAGGGTAAGTGATTTGAAATTCATGGTGTACGGTAGTACCAACCTGGTGCACTAGGGGCGCCCATGAGTAGCTACACTATGTGAACCTGCTGCTCGATCCTGATTGGAGGAGAATTCACCCTCCACCTGGGGAACTTTTATTAGCTCCTCTGCTAACGTGGGGGAGGGGGAAACTCCATATATATGGTCTGCACACCTTATAATAGAGCATTTTAACAGAAATATTTTTGGGGGTGATATCTGACAAAAGTGAAATCACTTCCCCTACCTTTAAGGTGATAGCTAAAGTGCCATAAGTGTCGTAACCCGATTAATCGCTTAAATAATCGGCTAACCTTAACCCTCACGGCTCTGAATTATTTTGACCAATGTTTGGCTAAGATATCTGAATTGTTGACAAAATAAACTCAAATCCATGGACCACCATCCATGGCTAAAATGCTGAATAAATGGTGGGCCCTGATATGAAAATGGTTGCTTGACGCATGAATAACATTATTTTGTTGTTGTTTTTTTTCCATCATCCACCTTACAGGTCCACCTTCAGATCCACATGCACCCCCACCACCAGCTGTACCCGGGGGGCCCGCAGCCGCGGCGCTCCCAGCCGCTGCTGCTGCGCTTCCAGCAGCAGCCGTCGCCCTCGCCCTCGCGGCAACCTCCGCCTCCTCCGCCGCCCGCTCCCCCCAAACAACAACAACAACAAATACAACTCCACCGTCCTCCTCCTCCGACGATGAAGAGCCCCGGCGCGTCCACCACCCCGCGACCAACGGCCGCCTCAAACCACCGCACCAAGCCGCGCTTCGCCTGCACGCGCTGCAGCAACACCTTCTCGTCCAGCACGTCGCTGCGCCGCCACGTCACTCTGAACCGCTGCAAGGGCGGCTTGGCCTCGGCCTCCTCCTCCTCACGCCTCTCTGGCGCCAGCGGCGCCGTGTCCCACGCCATCAACAACCACCACAACCAGCCCAGGACCAACCACTGCTCCCGCTGCGGCGCCGTCTTCCCCAGCACCATCGCGCTGGTGTTCCACCAGCGGAGCGGCGCCTGCTCCGGCGCCGCAGCCGGCGGCGGCGTCGTCACCAAGCCCATGCGCTGCCACGCGTGCGCCCGCTGGTTCGCCACGCCGCAGGCGCTGCAGAAACACATGGCCCACCACCACCCGTCCTCTTCTTCCTCCTCCCAGGGCGGTGGGCGGGCCGCGCTGCCGTACCGCTGTGACGTCTGCGACGGCAGCTACCCCAGCCTCAAGTCGCTGAAGAACCACCGGCGGAGGGTGCACCGCATCATGGCCGGGGACGCGGCGCTGTTGCTGCCGCCGCCGCCCAGGCCCAAGCTAGAGCGCCTGCTGGCCGGGGAGAGCCTTTAACTCGTTTTTCGACGTAACAATATGACCTGACAAACAAGAATAGCAGGTGTTCACACCTGCTATTGAGCTGTGAACACCTGCTATTTTTGAATGAGACTTTAAACACCCCGTACAGAATGGGTAAAAAAAAACAGGACGCAAGCAAAGTGTTTGGCGATTTTGTCTCAAAAATCATGAACAACATGATGACGTTCTATTTGAGAACACTAGTTGTGGATCACGATTTAATTCTTTTTTTTATATATCTATATATAAATGGGCTTCTTTTATAATCATGTGTCAGACGATGTTTTTGCTGTGCATTTTCTATGCTTTGTTGTAGAGGGGGAAAAAAAACCTCGTACTCTAAACGAAGATGGGAGTCGGATTTGAACCCTAACCCCACCCCCACCCCTTCCCCACGGGGCAGCCCTGTTTAAAGGGCCGGCTTAGTTTGCTGGACTCAAATCTGCAGCTGTAGGAAATATTTGCCATTAAAGAATCATTCGGTGTTTAAAAAAAAAAAAAAAACTCTATGGTGCACATACTCTACAGTGGTGCTGGTGGTGGGGGGGGCAGGCCAACAGCACACACACCAAGGCCCACCCACTCCATCCTGTTTAGGGGAATTGACAAAACTTGAACTGTTTTTTTTTTTTCTTTCTTTTTTCTTTGGACTCCAGGGGCTCACTGGGAACAGAGAGGAACTCCTTATATGGTCACCCACTATAGTAGGATTATCCAAAATCCTACTATAGTGTGAAGGATTATCCATAAAAAAAAAGAATAGAAATATTTGAACTATTTGAAGCACGCAAAATCACTTACTATACCTTTTAGTTAGTTAACGACAGGCTTGTTGCTGGATTTTGTTTTATTTTCATTTTAAATTTTATTTTTTTTTATATCATTGAAATCGTGCTATGACGGCCTCACGCGTCATACGCACCGTCCGGTTGTATTCCTCATGGCGTGCTGACACGTACATAAAAGTGGTTGCAAAGGTATCGATTCATTCTTTGGATTTTTTTCTGGTACAAAAGCATTTGTCTCCTCGTGACCGGGGTCAAAGTTGAAGGGAAGGTGCGCCATATCGCAGAAATATGTCCGTCAACCATACAAATAATTCTCATTTTGTGGGTTACTTTATTTGTCACATTTGACGCCAACGTTCTCCAAAACCCAACTCAAGAGTTACATACATTCATCATGTGAATTAGCTAAGCCTAGACACAACTAGTGAATGTAGGAGATTAATGGTCATTTTGATCTGTAGGTTTGACGGTTTTGTTTCCGAAATCCAGCCTGGTATTGTGGACAAAAGCAAAACAAGTCTTTAATTTTGGGGTCTGTGGGGGCTAAAATGTCATCAAACGGTGGTCCGTGCCTCAAATTCTGAATAAATAGTGGGTCCTCGTATGAAAATGTTTAAAAATTACTGCTTTAAGCTATCTTTTAATCCATCATTTGCCAATCGTTGTTTTGTTGCATTTCATCTGGGAGAAAATTGGGACGAATCCATTCTATATCCCATGCAATGTCGCTGTTCTCTGCAAATCAGCCATTTCAATGGGACGGAACAGCACAGACTGTTAGAGGGCGGAAGGTCAAGGCACCAGAAACATGATGACATCATCATGCATCCGGTTTCGGAGATCTGACGCTTCAAAATAAGGGTTTCTACCGTGAAAGCCATGGCCTGAGCCGTGGCATAGACGGATAACACGTAGCCTCGTGTCCGCTTTCGGAGGTGGTTAATATACTATTGATGATAATTAATACCTTTGCAACCGCTATATTAATGGCAAGTATTTCCTTCCAGTTTTTAAGTCCAAAAATATGAACCAACCCTTTGAAGCATTTAGACTTTATTTTGACAGAGCACAGAGTGGGGTTTGATGAGTTCATAATCATTTTTGATATTATACATTTAATGTTTTTGTGCCATAATGTGATCTTTGTTCATCTTCAGCTATTCTAACTGTCGCCACTTGTAAAAAAGTGTCTTGTTTAGGTTTTTGTTGCCACTGTAAAAAAAAATAACTTGTTTAGATTTTTCTCTTATTTTATTTTTTTGGCTCCAGGTTAAAGCAAACTTTCAGAAAACACGTCTTGTAAATATTTCTCACTACCAGCCGGGTCCAAAATGGTAAATGGCTAAAGCAGACTTTATCATAGACGTAGTAGGCCAGTAGCCTAGCTTGTGTTTGCTTGTTAACAAGGTAATAAATATGCACATTTGTGGATTATGTGTCTCCTTTCATTCAGCGTGGTGCTGCTTTTAAACGGCTTACTATAAACCAGTGGTTTTCAACAGGTGGTACGGGGACCACCAGTGGTCCTTGAGAAGGTTCCAGGTGGTCCCCAGGCTAAATGATGGAAAGTTGATGAACCAGATGTAACTCTTGAGAGTGTAAAAATGAAACCAAATGGACCCTTGCGGGTCCATTTGGTTTCATTTTTACACTCTCAAGAGTTAAAATATTCATCACGTGAATTAGCACCACTTCATTAAGAGGTTTACACTGTTTTGTTGGCAAAGTCCAGCCTGGGATTGTGAACAAAACCAAAAGAATCTTTAGTTTTAGGTCTTTGGGGGTAAAATGTCATCAAATGGTGCTCCTTGGCTCAAATGCTGAATAAATGGTGTTCCCTGGTGTAAAAAAAAAAAAAAAAAAAAAAAAGTTGAAAACCCCTGCTATAAACCAGTAATTTTGCGGTTGATAGTGCACATACAAATACCAACATTGTTTTGTTAGCAGGTAGAGATTACCGTAATGATATTTGATACTTTGGGCCTACCGGTGTTAAAGATACCGGTAATAAAGGCCAATTTTTGGCCAAAAATCAAAATGTATGTATATACAGTTGTGTTCAATAGCAGTCTGTTTAAAAAAAAATGAGTAAAGCCCAAAATCCTTATAGTGGGTTTTATTTCCATGCATTGGAAACACTGCACGTTATATTATAAATCAAAACATGGAGAAAAAAGCAGAAATTATTTATTACTTTACAGAAAATTAAGAAAAATGTACATTGGGCTGTTCAAAAAAATAGCAGTGTCTGGATTTTACTTTACAAACTCACATATTCACTGTATTAACTGAAAAATATCCAGGATTCATCGTTCCTAAACTAATATTTAGTTGTATAGCCCCTGTTTTTGAGAACCGCTTCACATCTGTGTTGCATGGAGTCGACCAACTTCTTTCATCTGTGAACAGGTATTCCAGCCCAGGATGATTTGACAACGTTCCATAATTCCTCTGCATTTCTTGGTTTTGCGTCAGAAACAGCATTTTTAATGTCACCCCACAAGTTTTCTATCGGATTAAGATCCAGGGATTGGGCTGAATCCTGGATATTTTTCAGTTAAAACAGTAAATATTTGCGTTGCTTCTACTTAGATGCTGCAGCAGTTACCCTGCAGACAGACACTTGCTTCGTCCTGCAGACGCCCGGATCATTGCTGTCAAGAAATCGTGAAAACTAAACATTCGTCCAGCTCAGGACAGGCGATGCTAATGTCAGGAGGTGAGGTGGAATTAGATTCTGTTTTTTAAACAAATCTGTTTACAAACAGTGTTTGCTCACACTAAAGTTGCCTCTATCATCTTTAACCTTTTCACTTAAAATATCTAGATAAAGTAGACACCTCACCACATGATGAGATCTAGTGGATCTATTTTGGACTCATTTGCATAAACGGTGAATTTTACAGGAGGAGCGCACGTGTGTGAGCTTTAAAGGTCTGCAGCAAAGCACAACAATTCTTGAGGTAGTCGGTTATACTGCATCACCACCGCTTTTCTCTGTTTTTATTATTATTTATTCATGTTGATAGATCATTCCTAATTCCTGTCAGGTTATAGCACTATGCTCATAGCAGTTCTTTAGCCCTAGAAAGCCCAGGCATATTTCTACAATATTTAAAAAAAAAAAATGTTTTCAAAAAAAAAAAAAACCTACTACTAGTTTGTACTACCATGATCTATTTTAAAAAAAACTATATTGCCTGTGGTTTTCAACCAGTGGTACCTGAGGGGGTTCCAGGTAGTCCCTGGTTAAATTATGAAACGTTGACAACCAAATGGAACCTTACAGTGGGGCAAAAAAGTATTTGGTCAGCCACCAATTCTTTTATATACCCTTTGTTGGCAATGACAGAGGTCAAACATCCAAACATGAGAAGTTGAGTTTGATCATCCAAATGCTCTCTAGCTGCTAGAGAGCATTTGGATGATCAAACTCAACTTCTCGTGTGAGGTTTGCTAGACTCTACCTAAGCCCACCCAAGGTTTGCTTGAGAGCATTTGGACGATCCAGAAGAGGATTGGGAGAGTGTCATATGGTCAGATCATATGAAACCAAAGTAGAACATTTTGGTAGAAACTCAACATCTCGTGTTTGGAGGAGAAAGGATGCTGAGTTGTATCCACAGAACCAGTGTTGGGACATGTGCACTATGTAACTTGATATATTACATATATTACCAAAATGCAGTAACTTGTAATATAAATATATATTACTTAACAAAAACAATCTATTATATTATACTTTTCTTTCTGCATTACTGCATTACTTTCTGCCAATCTGTTTCGTTGAAAATATCTTGACAACTGCAGAAGTTAAATAATTGCTTATTTTATATAATTTGTCATTAAATCATTTATTCAGGAGTGACGTTTTTCAAGTTGATTTCATATGTATTTGGCCAGATAGCCAAGTGTGCTTGCTTTATTGTAGGTATGCCACTGGCCTACGCAATATTTAATTAATAGTGATACTAAATATTTAATTACACATTTTGTAAAATAAAAATAAATATAAATAGAGTAATATGTAATAGTAATATTAATATATTACACTTGCTCAGACAGTAATATTGTAATATATTGCTTTAAGATGAAGGTAATAATTAATAAGTAATATATTAACAAGGTAAAGTAATATTCCCAACACTGCACAGAACACCATACCTACTGTGAAGCATGGGGGTGGAAACATGGGACTGTTTTTCTGCAGAGGGACCAGGACGACTAATCTGTGTAAAGGAAAGAATGAATGGGGCCAGGGGCGGATTGGCCATCTGGAGTACAGGGAGTTTTCCCGGTGGCCTGCGCCACCTAGTGGCCTGGACAGGTAGGCAGGCAAACTAGTGTTTCTATCCTTCAAAAAAGAAAAGGTGTCCTACACCAGAGCCTTCAAGTAGGAGAGATCTTCTACATTCTCTAGTTGTGTAGACTAAGTTGGGCTAATTCACATGAATATTTTAACTCTTGAGGGTGTAAAAATGAAACCAAATGGACCCGCAAGGGTCCATTTGGTTTCATTTTTACGCTCTCAAAGAGTTACATTGGTTAACCAGTGGCCTGGCAAAGGCAAAATTGTCCCGGTGGGAAAATATGTGCCAATCCGCCCCTGAATGGGGCCATAACCTCCTTCCATCAGCATGGGCATTGAAGATGAAACATGGCAGGGTCTTTCTTCATGACCATGAGACCACACCGCCCCGGGCATATTATATTATATTATATTACAGTTAAACATAACCATTACTTCATTTGCAAGACATCTGCCAATGAGAGAATGTAAGAATAGTGGTTATAGTATACTGTATATTGAGCAACAATTGCCTGTCATATGCCTGTCTACTAATGGTCCCAGCATCAATACAGCATGGAATCATGTGTCCATGGCTCACATTAAAAGGTTGGCCACCACTGATGTAAAACATAAACCTCTAGTCCAGTAGATGGCAGCAGACTCAATGATAACATAAACTCAACTCAGAGTCAGTACATGGTTTTATTGTTTGTTTTGCAGTCCTTTTCTGAAAATGTTGATTTGAATGTAAGAGGATCTGTCAACTGTTGGTTTGTGTATAGACCAACTAGTCCGAATAGCTAGTTTATCGGTCCACCTAATTACAGATCTTTGACCCATGGGATGATATTGCAATAGTAGGCTATAAAAGGCCGGGCAAAAAATTAAATTGATATGCCAAAGTTGCAATGTGAAAATGGAAGCCAGCGTTTTCCCGGGAAACGCTGGCTTCTAAAGGTGACTAATAACATATCCTAAAAAGTTGAAATTCAACTCCTGGGGAAAAAAAACTACACAAAGTCGGGGTACCTAAAATTAGAAAATATTTCATTTGGCCTTAAGTAACTTGTGAGGAGGGGTTTTTCATTATTCTGAGAGAGAGACATACTCTGCAGAAGGAGCCAGTGCCTAGTCTGTAACTTCTGTTGGAGCTAGAGTCTCCTGTTTGATCATCCCAGCTGCTGCCTTACGTGAGAAGTTACTGTATCGAACTTCAGCCAGACTAGTGCCTGGTACATGTAGAAAAAGATTGCAGTACTAGCCTTCTGAAGAAGAAGAAGAAGAATGCACTTTAAGGTTTGTTTCATTCAATATAGAATTATGACATAAATATTAATATTACCCAGTGTTGTAGTGGTACTTTTAGAAGTGCGGGGGCGCCTCTTAAAGGGGAATTCCCCCCATTTTATTTTATTTTTTCTGAGAGTGTACAAATGTGAACCAAATGGACCCGCTAGGGTCATCAATGCCATGAAGAAGAGTGGGTGTTTGGTGGTGCCTGGGCTATGGTGCACAAACATTACAGCACAACTGCCTGGACCTGAAATAGAATGATATATGCATTGCATGTCCAACTATGCGAAAATACTGTATATAAAACTAGTAAAAAAAAAAATCTCTCTTTTAAGGGAGTCATAGCTAATGAAAATTATTATTCCAGTGGAAAAGAGTGAAGAAAGTGTAAGGAGGCTACATCCACAAGACCATCCATGAGCTTGGTCTTGTCCTGAGAGGTTGTGTGACCAAACCAGACAAGCACGGAAAAGGTGAGAACACTCATGGTGGCCTTATAGAAGTGAGTCATTGCTGCTTGGCTGGCTTCTTGAGCTGCCGTAGGAAATACATACGCTGATGGGATTTGCTTATGATGAGGCTGATGGTTGTCCCTAGGAATTTAAAGGAGGTGACTCTATCCACCTCTTCCACATTGATGTAGAGGGGGGAAATTGGAACCAAGGTCTTCCTCCTGAAATCAATGATCATCATATCTCTTTGGTTTTAGAGACGTTCAGGATCAAGTTGTTTTCCTCACACCACCTCACCTTGTTTACATACCAGTCACTCAAAGACTTTCATAACGAGAGATGTTAGGGCAACAAGCCTATAGTCATTATCATATACTATATGATCAACTCTACAAATGATGACTATTTGGAATTATATACTTTATTTGAATGGCATTAATTTAATAAATATAAAATATGAAAATTGGGGAGAATTGTTGGCATTATGAGGTATAGTGGAAAGGCCAATAAGAGAGTTAAGTGTTATTTTTCTTAAGGGCCGGGAATGATCACAGCAGATTTAAAACAAGCAGGCACTATACAGAGTTGCAGTGACCAATTGAAAGTAGAAGTAAGGATAAGTGCTAGTTGGTCAGCACAGTGTTTTAGGGTGGAGGAGGACGACACACCACCCGGCCTTCCTGGGGTTTTGCTGACGGAGCAACTGTCTGACATCATGTTCATCGATAACAGGTGTAGAGCCACCCTGCACTCCAGAAAAAGAGGGGGACTGATTTTCGCTGTCGAATTGACAGTAAAAGTCATTTAGTGTCCCCGAAAGGGAGGGGTCCCTAACTGGAACATGGTGCTTGGTTTTCTAATCCGTGATGTCCTGCAGGCCCTGCCAAACACCCTTAATGTCATTTGCTTGCAGTTTGATTTCAGTTTGCTTCGTAGGAAGCCTTGGCTTTTAACACGGCTCCCTGAAATTCATATTTCAGTTTCTTATAGTTACCGGTGTCACCACTTTTAAAGGCAGCATATACTACATATACATGGTATAAAAGCTATCTGGAACTAATAGCACCAATCATTTGCATTATTTTGCGGTCATTTATGATCGATAGTAGTGTCAGATAGCCCATTTAACTCTAGAACACTAAAAGGTTGTTGCTGATATCTGAGGTGTCTTCATGATGTCTTCGGTATCTTCGGTAGCTTCATGATGCTCAGTGACATTATAGAATGTGTTTTTTTTTCCCTGCACACACCCCTAGTTTTTTTTTCTCCAGGAATGTTTTGGGTAAATTTTACCCATGTTTAGTAATAAGGTGATTTCCCATTCACTCATAATGAACTTTTTTTATTTTAATATTTTCTTCAGTGGACAAATCTCACAGGTCTTAGGAATGTCTGGACCAAAGGAGAGGTTCCCAACTTAATTCCTCTTTTTTTAAAGGATTTTTTTTTAAATAATATGCACATTTTTCTTCGTTTTTGCCACCCCATGATAGCTCTCCCCATGATATTTCCTAGTTTTTTTGTAAAGTCCTGATGAAATATGAAAGAAGAGTACCCCAGGTCGCCATGTATTGCTGTACTTAAAGGGGAATTCCACCCATTTTCATTTTTTTCTCATGCTATGATGTCCAGATTCAACCAGTGCTATATGCATTGCATATTGCTACATACATGCATTATAATAACTGTAGAGCGTCGAAAGAAATCCATTAGCATGGTGAAAATACATCTCGATGATGTCATCAAGATGTTTCCCTTTAAAGGGGAATTCCACCCATTTTCAATATTTTCCTGAGAGGATACAAATATGAACCAAATCCATTTGTGCCCTTTCAGGAAAAAGAGGGTCTGAAAGAAAAATCATTAACATGGTGAAATACACCATCAATATGTATTTCACCATGTTAATGATTTTTTTCAGACCTCCATTTTTAGGAAATCTAGAATTGGGGGAACTTTTTTTTATCATGTCCACACAACATCTCTAAGGTATATTAATGACCAGTGTTGTAGTGGTACTTTTAGAAGTGGGCGGACGCCTCTTAAAGGATGAAAGAATTATTAAAGGATGAAAGATGAAAAGAATTCCACCCATTTTATTATTTTTTTTCTGAGAGTGTACATTTGTACACTCTCAGAAAAAAGGAAAGTAATTGACATGGTGAAACAAATCTTGATGATGTCAAGATGTATTTCACCATGCTAAGGTTTTTTTTTTTTTTTCAAACCTCCATTTCTAGGATACACAGAATGGGGGGACTTTTCCCCATGTCCACATAACATCTCTAAGGTATATTAATGACATAGTAAAATATTGAAAATGAGTGGAATTCCCCTTTAAGACACGTGCATGCACACTTGAATTTGAATGAATGAATGAATGAATGAATGAATGAATGAATGAATGAATGATTTTTTTATTAACAGAGATGAGAGTTACAGTACAAGTCAAGTACACACTGCTACAAAACTGATAACAGCTTGGAGAATTACAGTACAATTCAAGTACAACTGCATCAAATCTGAAAAAGCTGATTGGCCACACTTGTTCATTTCATTAAGGCATTCAAATACCGTACATATAAAACAACTACTTCAGTAAAATCAGAAGCAGCAAATCATGGAGGTAAAATCATAGTGGAGGTAAAAAGGGAAAAGAGAAATGTACAATGAGGAGAGGCGGGGTGGGTGGGGGGATTTTATATACATTTTTGTTTTACAGAGGCCAGTTTCGAATTGCAGCCATCTGTAGGTGCCCTTTGAGAGCGGTTTTGAAGGAGTCAAGGGATTCACATGCCTTTATGACTGTTGGTAGGGCATTCCACATTTTGGTGGCATATGAGTGGAAGGAATTAAGACCCTTGTTTGTGCCAAATCTGGGTTGGACATGGTTAGTAGCACTCCCTCTGGTGTTGTGGGAGTGTACCTCATTGACATTAAGGAAGTATTTGGACAGGTACAAGGGTATTTTGGTAAAGTATCGTATCTTGTGGACCAAACCCATTGCGAGATGTTGTACTCTGTCGTCAACCCTAAGCCAACCCAAACTGTCGAAGTGGGCAGGGGTGAGGTGGGTTCGGGGTGTGAGGCCAAGTAACAGTCTGACAAGTTTGTTTTGGGAGGTCTGTAACCTTGTTTTTAAGGTTTTTGAGGTGCTGTGGTACCAAGAGGTGCAGGCAGAGTCAAAGAAACCTTGTACCAGGGCTCCAGTTATGGTAGCCTATTCAGAGTGTCTTTGTTGACCAGTGAGGAGATCCTGTATAGGAATCTAGTTCTTTGGTTGTCACAAGACAAAAAAAACATAGGTCTACTTTTGCCCCAAAAATATTTTAGATGTGAGAAGTGGGGGGACGCCGTCCCCCCGCGTCCCCCCTCCACTACAGCCCTGTTAATGACAGTTAATGACAATGTTGAAAATGGCCCTGGGTGGACTACACCCGTTAAGTTCCATGTATTCTGATGAGAAATATCATCCTCGTCCTCCCACCCGGCAGGTGGCAGCACACCGTGGCATCGGGCCCGGCGCGGCTTGAGACGAAAACGCGCCAAAAAGCTGCAGAAGAAGAAGAACAAGCAGCAGCAGCAGCAGCAGCAGCAGCATCCCAGCTCCATCCCCTGTGGTTGTGTCCTGTGTCCGGTTAGCGGCTCTTTACTTACGCGCTGACTGCAGCAGCAGCTAGCCCACTTAGCTTCAGTCCTCCCTGCTAGCTGTCTGTCTGTGCCCGAGCCGAGCCGAGCCGAGCCGGGCCACGCCAAACCGCCGGACCGACCGCAGCGGGGGAAACCGCTACTATTATCGTTAACGTCATAATAAAAAACACAAACCGCCGCTCTCTCTATAACAGTCAGTGTTCTCGCTGCCGGGCCCGGGGCCTACAACACGTCACGTTGGGGGAAAGACTGGACTGTTATGGTCAGACGGGACGCCGCCGACGCCGAGGCTCGTCAGGTAAAAAAAAAAAGATGCTAAATGCTAATGCTAAGAGCAGCCTCTCTACTAGCCCGGAGCCCTAGACGAGTTACGACAACTCCGTTGACTTCACGGAGGGCGTTCCTAATGGCGGCGTTTCGATACAGACCTCTGTTAAAAGTGGGACAAACGAAATGCCGGAATGCATTGTAGTCTACGGGGCGCGCGCGAGCGCCCCTGCACCACGCGACCAGGCTGTTTTATGCCCCCTCAATGTCGCAACTCTGTCGATGCTGTTATGGGCTGTGCTCGCTGTAGCACATTGTGTGAGTGAGTGGACCGTTGAGATGTGATGCTTCTTTTTTGCTTCAACTATGTCATTAAATTCGTTCTCTAAATGACTACGATTTGGGCTTTTCCGGCTTGTTAAGGTGAGGGCTTTGGTCTCCAGACAAAAACGCACAAAAAGACGTTATTTTACGCTATTAACAAACGAGCCTTTTCTCTCCAGAAAGAGTGTCTTTGCTAAGTCGATCGGCTAAAGCTGTTAAAAGCTATAATTTCAGCATAATGATCCGTTTCTCTGTTAAAGGGGCATTTCACCCATTTCCCACCATAATACAATATACCTTTCAGATGTTGTGTGGACATGATGAATAAATAAAAGTTTCCCCGTGCTGTTAACTAGAACTGGAGGTCTGAAAAAAACATTAACATGGTGAAACATGTTGATCACGTCATCAAGATGAACGTGTGTTCATGTTCATGATTATTTCCCATGCGTTTTTTATCTGGGCGTACAAATGGGACCATAAAGGTGCCATGTGGTCCCATTTGTACAGTCAAAAGGGACGAAAATGGGTGGAAATCCCCTTTAATGACAGCCATAACTCACTAGTGTAATAGACAGTGGTATGGATTTGTAATTGGTGTTATAACTTGGTGTTATAATTGGTGTTATAACTTGTTATAACTTAGCAAGTTATCGGCTTATAGCAAGTTTGTCGGCTAACATTTAGTGTTTACTATGATGACAATCATGGGGCATCATCTTTGTCACATCACTGCTTAGAGCTGGCTGGCTGTATAATTCATTCGTACATACATATACTTACATCCTCTCCAATCCAGCACTGGAAGTGGAAAGTTCCCAAATAGTGGGGTCCCTTGAAGGGCTTGAAGGGGCTTCCAAACAGACCCTTACAGGTGGTCTATGTCTAGGTCTAGGCATTTAGAGACTTATTATGCAAGGCTAACACGTGTAATACATCAAATGCATAGTAATAATCATCTAGGTCTAGGATCATCACTGCATCAAGAACGTATCATCACTAACAGAATAATAGGCTATATAAACATTATAAAATTGTATTAATTCAACATATATCAAGTGTTATATTTAGTGTTTGGATTGTGACGTCAGGGTGCGGGCGGGTGGGTCATAATGCATTGTGGCGCGGTGATAAGTGCTGTCGCCTCACAGCTAGAAGGCCGTTGGTTCGATTCCCACTAGGGACGCTGTGGGTGCTGGTGGTGCATCTGGTCCTCCGCATCATCAGTTCACTGCCCAATTCCAGGGTTTGGTGAAAGGGCCGTTTGCAGTAGGAATGTCACTAACGGTTAAATTCCTTGCCGGCTAGCCGATAGGATTAACCCCCCCCCCCCCCCCCCCCCCTTTAGTATTTCTTTGTTAAATACCCTGAATTTAATATACGTTGACATTAGTAGACAAATGGTAGCCACATGTATGTATACTTCCTTGTATATTTCCTTTTTTAAAAAAAAATGAACAATACAAATACATAGTAGACTTAATCAATAAACAACACATGGTGACCTGCACGCATGCAATTCTAGCATGCAGGAAGAAGACAAACTTGCATGATGTCAACGTGTTCTGTTGACTTTTCGTTGAGGAGAAACTCCTTAGTTCGTCTGATAAACACAACGTTTATGGTGACGATGATGATCATGATGATGATAAGTTACTAGCGCATGGAACTGGAACTTTGCCCAATAGACGTGTCTCTATGGATTTAATTAACGCCACCATTTATACGCCAACACCATCAACATATTGCGTTAGTTTCGTCCATCGTCCCACTGTATCACTGGGTTTTAGTTTTGATTGTGCCGTCACTGACTGCCATGCGGGAACTGGAAGCTGGTGCTTAGACACCAGCATTTGCGCAAGTGTAAGCCTGGAGACTGAGGCCAACAGAGCCATCTAGTAGAGGCCATCTAGAAGAAGAGCGACATTGAGGGGTCAGAAAGTGATCGCTCGAGTGCTGTTCATGCCGCCTGAAATTGGGACAAAGTGTAATAGTCCCTCTTAATTAACCGCAAAACGATAACAATGCTCGGGTAGGTTCTCCCCATGTCCCCTAGGGCAGGTACCCTCACAAAAAACATGCAGTAATCCTGCTCTCTAAACTGCCACCCCCTGGCCAGCTGGGGCACCTGATGGAGGGGACAGGAACTGGTTGGAATAACGTGTTCCTTCCATGCGCTTTGTCCAACCAGGGAAACTCACCCCTGTCAGGTGATTAAAAAGGCAGCTTGGACTGGGTGACAAAAAGTGCCTCCTCCCCTCTTCTGCTTTGTCGTTGCAATCACGTAAATCTATCTTAATACAAGTAGAAACCATCTAAGCTCCTTCTTGCAAATAAAATTTGAAGATTTTTTTTTTAAATATATGAATAGGTATATATGTGAATGGAAATTCTGAAATTCTGGGCTTTATATAGTAGCATCCATTAAATAGTCATCTGGATATATGACTGGCCATACTCAACATGTAAAATCACACCTGTGTGACGTGAGGGTCGCCCTTTACTGTACATCATCTCTTCTGGACCAATCCTCAGAATATATATGCCTTTGTCCTCAATGTGTTGTTGTTTTGCATTGCTTGTGTTTACAGAAATGCTCAAAACTGTGCATTCATTGTCAGTGGCGTTTAATGGTTGTGTTAGGGCAAGGTTCGTGTTTACACAAACTTAAAAGAAAATTAACTTTTGTGCCGCAGAATGAAGAATTGCTCTCCGCAGATTCTGGAAATGTGCTCCGCGGAATATTGACTTTTTTCCCCCTGTGGATTCGTGCAGGGACTAAACAGGATGTTTGTGCGTATGTTCATGTGCAAATAACTGTGTTTTAAACTGGTCTTTCCTCGTCCGCAGAATCCAGACTCGCTGAAACGGAGTTCTCTTGGGCAGCAGTGAAGAAGACCCAGCGGTTTGTGGACTCTCCGCCGCTGCCGCCATGTTCAGTCAGTTCAGCGTGGGAGGGAGACCCAAGTCGGCGCAAAGACCCCGGGTGGGCCTCACCATGAAGGTGAACCGCAACGGCGACAACCGTACGAACGCTTAAGCCCAAACCACGCCAGTGGGTCACCATGCAAAACTCCTTGGCAACCACAAATTGAATACATTTAATTGACAACCCACGTTGGCATGCGTTGCCTTGCTGACAGGATCAGGGGCGTTTTTGCCATTAGGCAGACTAGGGAGTTGCCTGGGGTGCCATGAGGGGAGGGGGGGCACCATTTTACTGTGCCTGTCATAGGTATTACGTTACAGGAGAAAGGACACACACCACAACATCACCACGATGACCAACTCTAATACCATACGTTGTACAATACATTGTTGGCGCTCTCGATCCATTGGTGTGGTTTTGGCTTAACATGTCGCCGTTATTGTGGCAAAAGATTAACTGTCAACATGATTATCAAAATTGACTTAAAACAACAAACATGGCCACTTATGCGTAACCCCTAGCTTCCCTGTTTTGAAAGTGCAAGTCAGGTTGTACTTGCCCTCAGGTCATGGTCACTTGCCCCCCAGGTTCCAGGTGGTCCCCAGTTAAGTTGGTTAACCAGATGTAACTCTTGAGAACGTAAAAATGAAACCAAATGGACCCTTGCGGGTCCATTTGGTTTCATTTCTACACTCTCAAGAGTTAAAATTCATCTTAATTAGCCAAGGTCTACACTGTAAAAGAAAACAAAAAGGGCAAATTAACACATCAAAATGACCATTAGGTCATTTTGATGTGTTAATTTGCCCGTTTTGTTTCCCAAATCCAGCCTGGAATTGTGGATATCTAGAAAGCAGGGAAAGACACAGAGGCAGAGTGCAATGACTGCCTTCAGGACAAATTTATCTTGTGTTGTGTTATAGTGCACTAAGTCGCACACTTGCCCGATCGGGCAACCAGGTAGCAGTCTTCACTTGCCCCACCATTTTTTTTACTTGCCCCGGGCAAGCGGGCAAGTGTTAGTGTCAAGCCCTGGCCCGATGGTGGTCTGTGGCTCAAGACATTGAATTCACAAACGGGGCCCTGGCATTAAGAAAATACGCTAACAACGCTTATCCCTCCACCTCCCCACCCCCCAGGTGATGAAGGACCAGCCGCAGCTGTGCTTCAGCTGCGAGCAGCTGTTCCCGAGCCGCGCGCGCCTGGAGGAGCACGTCTGCCCGGCGGCCGCCTTCATCTGCTCGTGCGGCACGGAGTTCGCCGACTACGCCGACATGCTGACGCACAGCAACACGCACGAGCCGGGCCACCGGGTGCAGGGCGCCGACAACGTCATGCTCCGCTGGGCCGCCGAGCGCCGCGAGCAGCAGAAGCAGCGCCTGGCCGTGTACCCGCCCCACCCCGGCGCCGCCGCACAGCGGGGCGGCGGCGGCGCCGCCTGGGCCCAAGGAGGAGGGCTGATGCGAGGCCCGCCGTTCACGTTGAACGCCTCCTCCTCCTCGACCGCCGGCGCAAAGGTGAATGAATTCATGATAGCTTTTATGGTTCATTTCATTTCATTTGGTCTTCAAAGAAGTCATTTTCATCCAGCGGTCCCCAAGGTATTGATCAAGCTGTTTGGGGCTCCTTTGGGGACGTCAAGTAAAGTGGGTCAACAAGGGTCCTGAAAAGCAACTGGGCAATTATTTCTCTACCTTAAAAGGGGAACTCCACCCATTTTCAACATTTTTGTATGTCATTAATATACCTTTTTAGAGATGTTGTGTGGACATGATAAAAAAAGTTCCCCCAATTCTGTATTTCCTAAAAATGGAGGTCTGGAAAAAATCATTAACATGGTGAAATACATCTGATGACATCATCAAGATGTATTTCACCATGTTAATGATTTTCCCCTTTAAAGATCCTAATATTATATCCTAATGTAATATTTACATGTTATTTTTTTTTTGGGGGGGGGGGGGGATCTTTTTCAATCTTTTAAGTCTTTCTTTAACTCACGGACTGCCGTTCCCGCATTCGCTTTCCCGTTAAATTACGCGGGTCCGCGTCGCGGGTCCGCGTCACGGTTCCGAGGGGTCACGGTTCCGAGGGGGCACGGGTCCGAGGGGGCACGGGTCCGACGGCCGGGTCTGTGATGGCGCGCAGGACAAGGTTTCCTGCGCGCTACACGCCCCCCCCCACACACACACACACCCACACACACGCACACACTCCACCACTCTGCGTAACAATAACACGTTGTGATCTCTCTCTCTCTCTCTCTGACTTGATTGCTATCGTCATCCTATAAAATTACTATGCTGTTCTAGTGTTCTATGCATATGCAATGTTATGCATATGCAACCCATTATAGGCAGTCGGGTAATTGCTTTGGACGGACGGAAATTTAAATAGCGCAAAAAAGTACAAATAGGCCTACACAGCATGTATGCAATTTAATTGCGTAATAGCGTACCTGATCGCCACTATGGCACGGGGACACGGGGTTGTACTTTGCAGTACGTCTATTGGCATTTAAACATGATGAAGAAAGACCGACCGACCGACCGACAGACAGACAGAGGTCTCCTTTCTATAGCCTAATAACGGACCATCTTACCGCTGCGTAAAATACCCCTTCTCCAACTTCACTCTTCGCCACGGTTCTCCTGTATTTGCTCTGTGGAATGCATTTCCACCCGCACCATATATCAAAATTAAGAAGAAAAAAAAAAGGTTTTTAGGGGAGCAGCCTAAAATGCGAGTCTTTGTTGCATTTTGGGATTTGAATGAGGCTTCACATACCTGACAAAATAAAGCGCACTGTCCGCGTCCATAGCAACAGGATTATGGCCTCCTGCTGTGATAGCGACATTTTCATATGAGGAAATATGCAATTGGAAATGGAGAGGCACATTTTACGCAGTGCAAGGATGTGTTGTTAGGGCCGTTACAGCTGGCAGTTACAGCTGATAGACGTTGCTTATGGAGACATAAATACACTGTAGTGTACAGAATTGTCTCTGTTTTGGCCGTGCGTAAAATGGTTCCAAATTACGCAGTGCAAGGATGTGCCGTTATACCAGACATGACAGTTAGAGAGAGAGAGAGAGAGAGAGAGAGAGAGAGAGAGATGCATCTTCGTGTCGGGGATTCGGTGGACGTTTCCACCGAAATCCCGACACTTAAATTTTGCTCGATCCCGCATCGTAGAGAACACCTACCCACATATTCCATACAGCATCTGAGAGAGAAGGTTTTTCCCATCACGCTGTATTTTGAAATGTAAAAAATGGTCCAGAATTGACCGAGAAATGAATGATCAAAAAAACATCTTTTTTGCCGCAAATTTCCGACTTTTTTGCCATTTACTTTATAACATTTCGCAGACTTGGGATAAATGCACGCCACATACAGCAAAAAAAACAAGGAACATTTTTTTCAACATAACATGTTGAATGGTAAGAAATGATTGAGAATTGACCGAGCTATAATTGTTTGAAAATAAGATCTATAGGCCTAATCGTTTGAGAATAGGCTATACTCATGCATGTGTCTGTCAGCCCGCAGCCAGGCTGCGTGCTTAGGCCGCGTTGCCGCATCGCAGCTGCACATGATAAACTAAAATGACTAAATGGACGAAAACCCTTTGGCGGGTCTAATAAAAACAGTTGAAAATGTGGAAAAGTTACAAAGACATGCTTAGTTTAGTTAGCTTAGTTTAGTGCTGAGAGAGAGACAGAGAGAGAGGCCGCATCCGACACGCGACAAGAATTGAAATGTAAATGACCCATTAGACTGGTGCGAAAATCCTTCTGTGAGGTTTAGCGGGGGAGGAGGGTGAGGATGGTCAAATTGACGGCGACGAGGCCCCGTCTTTTTAGGTAGTTCCGCCTCTAAATTCATATTTAGAAATTATTACAGACGAAAAGAAAAACAGAGATGACTTGAATTGCATATTTAGGAAAAGTCATGCAAGGGGGACCTTTTCAGACCATCACAGGCAGAGAAAATCCACTTCAAAATCTCAAAAACGCTCAAAATGACCTCTCAGGCATTCTAGTGTTAACCCATATGAATCTTTCCTAATCTTCATGGCTAAATTGGGACCGACATACAATTGTCTGTTTGGCAGTGCCCACACATGCAGAGAGAGAGAATTCGCAGAATTGACAAATATTAAGCACTCAATGTCAGATCACAACCAGTATAGACATCTCTCTCTCGGCATTTGGAACCATTTTACGCACAGCCAGTGTAATTATGTTGTTTCCTTTATCAGTTTCTTAAGGCTTAAGAAACTGATAAACTGCTCATTCAGGCCTGCAGGGACCATGCAGTCTCCTCATTAGGATTCGACCACGTCTATCAACTGTAAATGTCTGGTATGGCCTATAACGACACATCCTTGCACTGCGTAAAATGTGCCCACCCATTTCCAATTGCATATTTCCTTATTACCGGGCACATTATTTGCTTACTTTGCTAGAATCGAGGGGCCGTATTCCTGTTGATACATAGAGCCGGGCAGTGCGCTTTATTTTGTCAGGCATGTGAAGCCTCATTCGAATCCCAAATTGCAACAAAGACTCGCATTTTACTTCCCTAAAAACAAAGCAAAAAGACAAAACAAAAGGGCTTTGCTTAATTTTGATTTGGTGTAGCTGGAAATAAAGGAGAACCGTGGCAAGGAGTAAAGTTGGAGAAGGGATATTTTATGGGTTAGGACCGTTAGTTATAGAAAAAGGAGACCTCTGACTGTCTGTCGGTCGGTCTTTTTTCATCTTGTTTAAATATGAATAGACCTATAGCACAGTCATTTTAAATGATGATAGCAATCAAGTCAGAGTGAGAGATATGTTCTTACGCAGAGGGGCGGTGTGTGTGTGTGCGCGCGTGTGTGTGTGGGGGGGGGGGGGGGAATGAAGCGCGATACATGCGCGCAGAAAACCTTGTCCCGTCGGGCCGCGCGTCACTGACCCGGCCGTCGGACCCGTGCCCCCTCGGACCCGTGCCCCCTCGGACCCGTGACCCGTCGGAACCGTGGGTGGACCCCAAATTACGCACGCCGGTCACGACCACGGCTCGTATCACGACAAAATGTAGATTTCATTCTTTAATCCAACTATTAGTCCGAGCGCATCGTCTGATAATGATCCCGTTGCTGACTTTCATTTGGAACAGAATTGCTGCGACAACTTGTTTTGTTTGTCCCATTTGCACCCATTCAATCCAATGCATTCAAAAGCCTCTAGCATCCAAAAGCCCATGAATGTCGTTTGCGCACGGGTAAATCAACTAGGGCTAGACGTCACTTCCTGACTTTTGACCCGGAACTTTTTGCTCAGATCGTCAGAGGACAGGTTAGTCAAGACACCAGAAATAAGCATGACGGCACCCCCCTCCTGTTTAGGCGATCTGGCGCTTCAAAATAAGGGTTTTTTACCGATTTCACTGGTTTGAGCCGTGGCAATGGGGAGAAAACGACGAAGATGTGCCCGCTGTCGATGTGTTAATTAGATAATCTAAAACAAAAATCTCGTCTTTTTGACAGCATTAAGGGCTGCAGGAGGCCTCCAAAGAAATCCCTATGGCCAAATTCCAATACCCAAAATCTCGGCCACTCGCTCACTCCCTCTCGCTTCCTCGGGGTGATTTCAGCCGTGAACCAGAAATTGTTATCGTTCCGATTCTTATCGAGGAGTCGAGTGGAGGCGAGTGGAAGAGTGGAGTGGGCTGTTGAGGCCGCATAGAGCGAGGATACATCGAGTGTTCATTCAGTGCAGCAATTCGTCTCCTCGTGGCGGATGTCCGCCGTGAGCAGACGAATTGCTTTCTGATTAAGGAAAATAGGACTGCTGTCCACCAGTCAAATGTGGAGGTGGTGGAGGACTATGATTCTTAAGGGGCCACTGCGGCTCCTATGGTTGTCATAGATACTAGGGCAGGGGTCAGCAACCCGCGGCTCAGGAGCCGCATGCAGCTCTAGAACACAGCCCTAGTGGCTCAGTGACTGTAGCATTATTACATACACACTGGGGTGATCCACACCAAAATAATAACATTTCAGTCACCCAAAACGTGTTGCGCTGTCTGACAGTTGCCAGTTAAAGTAGCACTTGGCCATGTCAAAAAAGCCCAGCAGTTATCAGAGGTGGAGCTTTCAGTCTGAACCACCCATTTTCAAAGGTTTACTCAGTTTACTATGTCATTAATATACCTTAGAGATGTTTTGTGGACTAGAAATGGAGTTCTGGAAAACGCCTTTATTTTTTTTAGAAACTCCATTTCTGAAGAAAGGTTGTGTTTCACCATGTTAATTTAGATTTTTCTTTGAGGACCTTTTTTCCTGAGAGTGCGCAAATGGAACCAAATGGACCCGCCAGGGTCCATTTGGTTCACATTTGCGCACTCTCAGGAAAAAAATAATAATAAAAATGCGGCTACAGACAGATTTTAAATTTAATTTTGGGTCGAAAATGGCTCTTTCAACATCTTGGGTTGCGGGCTAGGGGCTCCATTTTCATCTCATCACCCTTTTATACGCAATTAGAGCATCTAGCGTTGGGGGAGAGGCGTTCCCTCCTCTGCGTTCTCATGGAATAGGTTAGCGGGTGCTTTTAAGTCCCAGTATCCATTGGACGACAATAACCACCAGTATCTGTTGGACGACAATAACCACTTAAGGGACTGCGTTACAAACAATCCTCTAGTAAAGAAAGGTGGCTAAGGGAAGAAAGAAAGGTGAGGAAAATACCAAAAAGGAAATACACTGCGGGCTGCGTCACGGACAGCGCATGTAACGAAAATTGAACCCTCGATATTTTCAGGAAGTGATCTAATAATGAAACGGTCTAAAATAAAGAAGAAAAAGAACAAATGACATTAAAATTCTGAGATTTCTTGCTTATATATATATTTATATCTCAGTCCTCGCTAGCGGCGCTTTGGACTGATTATATAAAGCGCATCCTCGCCAAGTACTGTATACCTTCTAAATATATGATATGCATATAACGTTGAGTCACTGCACCTTTAACGTTGACGTCGACCCACTGCGCCACATTTGTTGTGGCATTCCAAAACATACGTACACTACAAGTTTTACATACAATACAAGTTTGAACAATCAGGCTTTCATATCATATAGAAGCTTTCATAGAAATTGATCTCTGGAACAGCTCGTCTGATTTTGGCCTCATAATGATTTCCACTTTGTTTACAATGTTCAGCATTGCTGATTTTCCGAGCTGGCATAGAATGGAACAAAGCCTGGTTTTATCTAGCATCACTATTATAATGACTCAATGGAAACAAGCCTGGTTTTATCTAGCATCACTATTATAATGACTCAATGGAAACAAGCTTGATTTTATCTAGCATCACTATTATAATGACTCAATGGAAACAAGCCTGGTTTTATCTAGCATCACTATTATAATGACTCCATGAAACAAGCCCGGTTTTACGTAGCATCACTATTCTAATGACTTGAATATTAAATACCGCGCACTAACTGTTCTGTGTCTCTTTGTGCTTGCCATACCAGGTGAACGCCAGGCTGCCGCCGCTGGCGTCCAAAGTGAACTCCATGATGCTTCCCTCTGGCTCTCAGCAGCAACTCCCGCTGCAGTCGCCGGCCGCCGCCGCCACAGGCTCCCCCACGGCGGACCTGTGGACGCTCTACCAGCCGGTGGTGATGCTGCGGCGGGAGGAGGCGCGCTTCAACCGCGACGCGCGCTTCATCTGCCACAAGTGCGACATGCGCTTCAAGACGCGGCGCGAGCTCACGACGCACCACAACGCCACGCACATCACGGACAAGGTGTTCGGCTGCATCGGCTGCGGCGTGCTGCTGTCCAGCAAGAAGTCGGTGCCGCGCTACCACCAGTGCCACCTCGCCGCCGCCGGCCAGTCGTCGTCCTCGCTCAAGATGCGGCTGATCACGGCGCGGCCGTTCAGCGAGCGCAAGCAGCCGGGCCGGATGGCGCACGGCCCGGCCAACAACCGGGCCAGGAACGGCAGGATCGACCTGACCAGGGCGCCCGCGTCCTCCTACCGGAGGGGACGCGGCGCGGCGTCTGCGGCCTCCTCCTCCGCGCCCAGGCCGCTGCAGGCGAGCGCACGCATGCAGACGGAGTTCATGCTGGCCAACATGGCCAATAAGCCCCCAGGCGTGGCCGGCAACGGCGGCCGCGGCTACAGATGTCAGATATGCTGCATAGACTTCGACGCGCTGCAGATGCTCCAGCGGCACAAGTGCGCCAAGGCGCGCGAGTTTGTGGAGCAGCAGCTGCAGCTGGGCAAGCTGCCCAACCGCTTCCGGAAGCTGACGCAGCCCTCGCCGCTGGCACCGGCGGCGGGGAAGGCGCCCGTGTACCCCGTGCTGCACCTGAACAGGAACGGCAACAGCAGCAAGCCCGGCCCGGCGACCATGAAGGCTGCTTTCACCGGACCCGCGGGACGCAGACCGCACTCGGTGAGACCGGCGCCGGCAACAGCGGCGGACGACGACGATGACGACGAATGTTTCATTGTGGAAACCACCCCAGCGCCTGCCGCCCAAAAGCAGAGTGTCCCGGCGTCGGCACCCGAGGCGCAGAAGTCGAGCAACGCAGCTGGCAATTCGGAAGTAACGTCGGCCGGCGCAGAGAAAGGGTCAAGCAGCCCGCCGGCCAGCGAAACACCCGACGCCGCGAATCCGAGCAGAGCCGCGGCAACAGCTTCCCCCGACGTCGAGAATCTGACCGGAGAAGTGGTATCTTCTGACGTCGAGGATCTCGGCCCCGAAGTGGTGACTTCCGACGTTGAGAATTCAAGCGGCGACGCGGCAACTTCTGACACCGAGAACCCGACCGGCGAGACGGCGGTGACTTCTGACGTGGAAAACTCAAGTGTACCCGTAGTAACTTCTTCTCCTGGCACGGAGAACCTAAGTGCGCCGGTGGCGGTAACTGCCCCCGACGCAGAGGCAGAGAACCCGAGCAGCCCGACAACGCCGGACGCTCCGGCCTCGGAGTCCGCCGAACCCGTCGTCCAACGGTTCCAGAGCTTGAACTCGCCGTCGCCCCCAACGCCTGTCCAGATGTTCCAGAGCTTGAACTCGTCCATCCACATCGTACAGATGTAAAACTTGCCCCCCCAACCCCCAAACCCTCCACCACTTAACCTCAGACGTAAAGTGCATAAAGTTGACGTTAAAAGACGTCTCCTCGTGTGAACTGTTTCGGTCTATAAATAAATGAATGGGTACGAATGCTTTTATAAGCATTCTCCAAAAAAACAAAAAAAAAAAAAACAAGAACGTCTAGCTACTTCATGTAGTATGAAGGCTTTGTGACGGCAAACTCAATAAAAATATATACTAGTATGTTAGGGCTGCACCATTATGGCTAAAGTGATCATCTCGGGACTGTTTCTGCTTGATGTAACCACGATTATTATTATTAAATCACCCTTACTGGTAACGTTGAGTTATTTTTGTCTATTTTTTTTTTTTTTTTGTAATTGTTTTCAAAGTCTTTGTTTCTCGTTTGTTCTTTGGGAGTCATAAGCCGTTAACGCACCCGTTATTATTTATAAGCAGCGGTCTCTGATGTGGCAGACCCTGACAGCTGTGATGGTTTGAACCTGTAAAGGGTATGCGCACTTCCGTGCATAAAGTGAGCGGCACGTAACATGGATTTTAATCCATTTCGACCTGACACTGCGTGGCACACTGAGGGGTGCACACCCGCTATTTTTCAATAAAACGCAAAACACCTGTACAAAATGGGTTAAAGGTATTATAGGAAAGTGTGTACAAACTCTCGTGTTTGTAAACAGATTTGAATCTAAACTCCACCTCACAACTGGTCCAATGGTCACTTTGACCATTGGATGCGTAGACTCAGTCCGAGGAAAGTTGTATGATGGCGTCGTAAACGCGTATACCCTCTACTAGGGCTCATTGCAGGCCAACAGCTGACCCAAAATAAACCAGATGTTTGGACTGAAATCGAATTAAGGGGTAGGAAACAAGAAAATAGTTTTTTTTTTTTTAAATTGTTATGTATTAATCGTGCAGCCCTACTGTGTGTCTATATATATATGTATTGGGGGCGGTTCTGCTCGATTTAGACAGAGTAACGGACTCAAAGATATGAATTGGTCCAAGATTGAGGTTGTCCGAAGAACGTGCCGAAAGGGGCTGCCGCCGGCTCGTAGATCTAAACAAAAATATGTGCAGAGACGAAATATGTCCGAATCGCTTTCCTGTCCTTTCCAGACCGCACCAAACCCCCAACGCGACGCCCAATCCGGACAGGAAGGACATCAGAATTTGGTGCTGCCAGGTCTGAACGTGCCCTAATTCGACGGTTTTGCGGGGAGACTTTCAAATTAAAAATTTGGGAACCGCAGGTTACATCTGCCAGGTTCTGCAAAGATTTATTATAATTGTAAAGCCAAGTGGGCGATTTGCCCGCCCAACTTGTTTGATGACCGTTTTCCTCCTTGTTATTTGTACAGTCAATGCACAAGTCAAAACGTCTATGTACATAAGTTTAAAAAAACAACAACACACTAGGTTTGCATAGATACATATTGTAGGGATTTTCTTTTCTCTTTTTTTTGTAAACGTGCTTTTTTTATGTATGGTGAGAGCTTGACCACAATGCCTTGTGCGTTCTTACCACAGCTTTGTCAGGATTTACAGTGAGAAAATAAAAGCTATATTTTCAGGACGACTGCGTGTGATGGTGTAGATTCATGTAAAGTAAACGTTACTCGTTGATGGTAAGGACTAAGGCCCAAGGTTTAGGTTATGACCAGGAATATTTTAAGAGGGCCAGTATGGATCTAGAGTTGCAATACGCAACGTTGTCTTCATACTCGATTTTCATTTGTGGTCTGCTTGTAAGTTCATCTCGCCAACATTGCACCTCTAGGCCAGGGGTTTTCAACAGGTGGTCCGGGGACCACCAGTGGTCTTTGAGAAGGTTCCAGGTGGTCCCCAGGCTAAATGATGGAAAGTTGGTTAACCAGATGTAACTCTTGAGAATGTAAAAATGAAACCAAATGGACCCTTGCGGGTCCATTTGTTTTCATTTTTACACTCTCAAGAGTTAAAATATTCATCTGAATTATCACCACTTAAGAAGTTTACACTGTTTTGTTGGCAAAATATAGCCTTTTGTATATAGCCATTTGTGGACAAAACCGAAATAATTCATTAATTTTAGGTCTTTGGTATGAAAATGTAATCAAATGGTGGTCCGTGGCTCAAATGCTGAATAAATGGTGGTCCCTGGAGTCAAAAAGGTTGAAAACCCCTGCTCTAGGCCATGCTTGAATTATCCTCTTTCTATCTGCAAAGCATTTGTTCATATCCTCCGTAGGCATGTTATGAGCTATACTTTGTCAAGAAATCCTCTCTAGAAGTTAAGGGATTTTTTAGCAGATAAATGTTACCAAGAAATGTCTTGGTGTTTCAAATGGCGTCTAATAACATGTACTAAAATGTTGAAATTCAACACCCGTGGGAAAACTTATAATTATAAAAAAGTGGTCAAACTCAAGGTACTAATAGTCACAACCTATAGTGGACAAAACATGCAAAATGTCATCATGCTTTATGGAGCATGTGATGTCTGTCTGGCAGTTTCCATGATGCCGAATCATTAGAAACTAATGCCCAATCATTCGTTTTACAAAAAAAAAAAACACACACGCTCATCACACTGAAAGCAGCCATAACACTTGCCCAAATGTGCTGACTAAGCACATGTTATGATGGTATTTCTGTTTTTAGCCCAAAGGAGTTGTTTTCTGAATGGCTTCAGCTTCAAATGCTGGAGTTTGGAAGCACTCCGTATAAGTCACTGAACGGCCCTGTGCTGTGTGTACCACATGTTTCCCATTTGCACATAATGCTTGACAGAAAGTGAATCCTAACATGTCTATGGTGGATTTTTTATTATAAATGAAAGCTTTGCAGATTGAAAGAGGATAATTCCAGCTTGTCCTAGAGCTGCAATGTTGGTGGAAAAATCACCGAAGGGTATTACATCATGGGTATTACATCATGAGTTCCGAGGCTTTTATACTCAGTGTTGTAGTGGTACTTTTAGAAGTGGGGGGACGCCTCTTAAAGGGGAATTCCACCCATTTTCATTTTTTTTCCTGAGGGTGTACAAATGTGAACCAAATGGATCCTCGCGGGTCCATTTGGTTCCATTTATACACTCTCAGAAAAAAAGGAAACTCATTAACATGGTGAAACACATCTTGATGTCATGAAGATGTATTTCACCATGCTAATATGATTTTTTTCAGCCCTCCAATTCTAGGAAACACAGAATGGGGGAACTAAGTATAGCATGTTGAGAAAGTTTTGTTTACAATGCCTAATTGTATCCATAAAAGTAAATGACAAGAAAAAAACATAGGCCTACTTTTGCCCAAAATATATTTTAGATGTGAGAAGTGGGGGGATGCCGTCCCCCCGCGTCCCCCCTCCACTACACCCCTGTTTATACTGAAGTGCCACCTCCGCTCTCAATGTATTATACCATAATAACTGTTACGTAAAATACAGTAGAGTGTTGATACCCGCCCTTTTGGTTCAATTCCTAAGCCCATGATGCTGCCGCTGACAAATCTATCTCATCACTAATTGGCATCACATTGATATATCTAAGGTAATGAGTTATTTCTCAAAACTTCTGATTAGTAAATGGAAAATGCGTTTTCAGCTGATTAGTTGAGAAGTGCCCGTTTCTCAGCTTCAATTATTCCGCATGTTCCACAGTTCTGTTCGCTCATTTCTGTGTCTTCCAACAGTTGCTCTTGTTTGACCTGAATCCTGTGTGTCTTCACAATTCCTTTTTTTGAAAACTTATTGATATGATCAATAACTTATTTAATAAACCTTTATAGTTTTATAATGGTTTTAAGCATGTTTTCAAGTCTACACAATTATTACAAGAGTTATTTTTTCCACACATGATGCCTGTAATTCTTTCCTAAATGGCACCTATCGCATCAATAGGCCTACAGGATGAAAGTTTTGGGCAAAACATTAACCAAACAATGAACAACATTTCCCAATTGGGGGGGCAGGAGAAAATGGTATTGGGCGGCACCCATAGCATTTTCTGTTACAGGACTTTTATTAGTCAAGTAAAGCATCAATAATACTGTATTGTCCCGAATATAAGACGACCTTGGTAAGACAACCCTCATTTTTCAAGACGCATTTGTGTAAAATGAACATTGAATGTCGAATAATACAGTCCCCAAATATAAGACGACTCTATTTTTTTAGGATATTCCCATTGGAAAAAAAAACACTGTCTTATATTCAGGCCAATAGGGTAACATCAGTTGTTGAAGTTGCAACAGATACGCAGCATGCATAAAGCTAAAGGTCTGACTCAGAGAGTTTTCTGTTTTCAATGATGAAATGCTGTTGGTTTAGTGGTGACACAGCTGTAGTTAATAATAATAATAATAATAATAATACTTAGACTTATATAGCGCCTTTCAAGATACCCAAAGCGCTTTACAGACTATCCCATTCACACCCTATCACCCATACATACCGGTGATGGTAACTACGTTGTAGCCACAGCTGCCCTGGGGCAGACTGACAGAAGCGTGGCAACCAATCTGTGCGCAACGGCCCCTCCGACCAACACCAAGCATTCACGCACAATCATAACTCATTTACACTGCATGTTTCATTCAGGTGGGAGGAAACCGGAGTGCCCGGAGGAAACCCACGTGGTCACGGGGAGAACATGCAAACTCCCACAGGTCATACTGGGAATCGAACCCAGCACCTTCCGAGACCGGGAATCGAACCCAGTACCCTCTTACTGTGAGGCAGTGATCTTAACCACTCTGCCACCGTGCCACCCAGTTAGTTAGTAGCAGTAGTAGTGTTTCAAATTATTTTAAATCTAAGAACTTATTTGAAATATCTTTGGTTGTTTTGCATGTTTGGTGGGGCAGACTGGGTATTTAGGGGGGCATTGCCTCCCCATGCCCATGCCTAGATCCGCCCCTGGTTGAAACCCTCTCAGTTTGATGATGTATGAACTGATCGTTAGTTGCAGCCACACTACCCCAAAATGACCACAAGAGGTCAGTGGTGTAGCACAGCAACAGCTTGGGTGAACATAAGCGTTTCTGCTTGTGTTTACAATAGGGGCCACGATGTTCATTTCATCAAGACATTTAGAGCAGTGGTTTTTGACCGTTTTGATACCAGGGACCACTATTTATTCAGAATGAGAGCCACGGACCACCATTTGAGGACATTTTAGCCCCACGGACCCCAAAAATAAAGATTTATTTTGCTTTTGTCCACAATTCCAGGCTGGATTTGGGGAAACAAAACTGTCAAACATACAGATCAAAATGACCATTAATCTTCTACATTCTCTAGTTGTGTAGACTTGGGCTAATTCACTTGATGAATATTTTAACTCTTGAGAGTGTAGACATAATACCAAAAGGAACTGCAAGGGTCCATTTGGTTTCATTTTACCCTCTCAAAGAGTTACATCTGTTTAACCAACTTTCCACCATTTAGCTGGGGACCATCTGGAGCCCTCTCAAGGACCACTGGCGGTCCCCAGACCACTGGTTGAAAACCAGTGATTTAGAGACTTACAAATAAGCACTGTTGGGCAATATTACTTAGGAGAGTAATATATTGCGTATGACTTATTACTGTACTAATTGAGTAATACAGTACTACACATTACTCAAGACAGTGTAATATGTAACATATTACGACCCGAAACGCAAAAAAAGCTGCAAGAACAGCTCAGTTTCTGACCCCTCAATGTCTAACAGTAATAATAATAATATGTTGCAGCCTGTTCATCGCAATTCATTAGCTCAAAGTAAAGTGGCATTAGCTCATCAACCTTCTCCAACGCAATGCCGTTGAAAACAGTAGCATGAGCAAAGTAACTATTAACTCAGATGGGTGACTAGCTGGCATCTCCCTAGGGCAGGGGTCGGCAACCCAAGATGTTGAAAGAGCCATTTTCGACCCAAAATTAGATTCAAAATCTGTCTGGAGCCGCATTTATTTATGTATTTATTTATTTTCCTGAGAGTGTGCAAATGTGACAGGTCCATTTGGTTTCATTTGCACACTATCAGAAAAAAGGTTGTCAAAGAAAAATCATTAATATGGTGAAACACAACTTTTGTTCAGAAATGGAGTTTCTAAAAAAAATAAAGGAGTTTTACAGAACATCTCTAGTCCACACAACATCTCTAAGGTATATTAATGACATAGTAAACTGAGTAAACCTTTGAAAATGGGTGGTTCAGATTGAAAGCTCCATCTCTGATAACTGCTGGGCTTTTTTGACATGGCCAAGTGCTACTTCACCCCAGTGTGTGTATGTAGTAATGCTACAGCCACTGACCCACTAGGGCTGTGTTCTAGAGCCGCATGCAGCTCCTGAGCTGCAGGTTGCTGACCCCTGCCCTAGGGTGAGGAGTTCAGTCACACAGGAGAGACTCGGGAGTAGAACTGCTGCTGCTTCACCCTGGAAAGAAGCCAGCTTAGGTGGTTCGGGTTCATCTGGTCCGGATGCCTCTCAAGCATCTCCCTAGGGAGGTCCTCGAGGCACGTCCCACTGGGAGGAGACCACCGGGGCAGACCAAGGACCAGATGAAGGAACTACACATCGACTCTCTGGCCTTGGATTGATTGGAGCTGTTGCCCCGGCGACCGGCTAATGTAGGCCGCCCCGGCGGCCTACATTAGCCTACATTTCAAGTACTACTACAACAGAGCATGGACACACCAGTTAAGAATACACTTGTTTACGATAGTGGCCATCTTGTACATTTCATCAAACAATTAAAGACATACCATTCACTTCTGTATTGTCAGAAGCAGCAAATCATAGTGGAGGTAAAAGGGAAAAGAACAATATACACAGAAGGGAATCAAGGGGGTGGCCACGGTTAACATTTTGACAGTGGCCAGTTACAAATTGCAGAGCTGGATTTGAAGGAGTCAAAGGATTTGCATGTCTTAATGACTGGTAGTAGGGCATTCCACATTTTGGTGTCATAGGAGCGAAAGGAATTACAACGTAAGTCCCTTGTTTACGCCAAATCCGGGTTGCACATGGTTTGTTGAACTCCCTCTGGTGTGGGAGTGGAGTGGGCAAGTAAAGTAAAGCAGTCCCCCCACTTCTCTCACATCTAAAATGTGTTTTTAGGGAAAAGAATAACTTGTTATTTACCTAACTCCATATCAACTTGGAAAAACAGCTATGGTGGACATTATAAACAAAGTGGAAATACAAATAGTGTGTGTGTGTGTGTGTGTGTGTGTGTGTGTGTGTGTGTGTGTGTGTGTGTGTGTGTGTGTGTGTGTGTGTGTGTGTGTGTGTGTGTGTGTGTGTGTGTGTGTGTGTGTGTCTTACAGAGGCCAGTTTTGAATTGTAGCCATCTGCAGGTGCCCTTTGAGGGTGGTTTCGAAGGAGTCAAGGGATTCACCTGTCTTAATGACTGTTGCTAGGGCGTTCCACATTTTGGTGGCATATGAGCGGAATTAAAGGGGAATTCCACCCATTTTCAAAAACTTCTTGAGAGGGTACAAATGGAACCAAATGGACCCGCTAGGGTCCATTTGGTCCCCCCCCCCAATAAGTTCCCCAGGTGGAGGGTGAATTCTCCTCCAATCAGGATCGAGCAGCAGGTTCACATAGTGTAGCTACTCTTGGGCGCCCCTAGTGCACCAGGCTGGTACTACACCATGAAATGGACAGGTACATGGCTATTTTGGTAGAGTATCAGATCTTGTAGACCAGACCCATTGCAAGAATAAATAATGGGTATGAAAAAAAGTTGAAAACCACTGTTTATAACTGGTTTCGCAGCACACGCGCGCGCACACACACACACACACACACACCAGGGGCGGATGTAACATTTCCCAATGGGGGGGGGGGGGGGCAGAAGAAAATGGTAAGGGGGCAGCTTCATGAAGCCGCCCCCATACCATTTTCAGTAGTGTTTCTGGGCATTTAGACTGGGCATTTACCCCCCCATACCTATGCCTAGATCCGCCCCTGACACACACACACACACACACACACACACACACACACACACACACACACACACACACACACACACACACACACACACACACACACCCAGGACCCCCACTGCACGCTGTAGCGGCGCAGCCCGGTTTTGGTGGGTGGGCGGCTCTGCTACTCCACACATTCAGCATACTGTACATTGCATTAGCAGCATGCTACTACTCTATGGCTAAACCCCTCTAACATAAACACCAGCACAGCGGCAGCACTTTCTCCTCTCCACATAACAACAACAACAGTCACTACACTAGTAGCACCTCCACTACCATGGACTATATGGACACAGAGGGACGGCAGGTGAGTCCTGCTGTGGATTCCAATAAAAAAACACACATAACAATCTGTCGCTGTTTGGCTAAAATCAAGCTGCAGACAGAGGGGGACTGATGTGGCCTACAGAGCCATCTAGTAGAAGAGTTGCGCCATTGAGGGGTCAGAAAACAGCCTGGTCACGTGGTTCATGTACTCGCGCGAGCCCATAGATTTCAATGCATTCAGTAACTTCCGGCTGTCACTATTCATGTCACTATCCAACAGAAGTCTACGTAGAAGGACCGGCCCCATGAAGTGAACGGAGTTGGCGTAACTCTGTTTATTTCCAAGGCTCTGGTGGCCTAGTGCTGAACGAATACATGAAGGCTCGGCCCCCAAAAAATACCAGCCGAAAGGTTGCGACATTGAGGGGGTCAGAAAACTGAGCTCTCGTGGGGGGCAGTTGCAGCCTGAAAGAGGGACAAAGGAGGGACATTTCCATTTTTTTCTCCCCTGAGAGTGTACAAATGTGAACCATTTGGTTCAGAAAGCACTCTCACGCTTTCCTGAGAGTGAGAGTAGAAAAATCATTAACATGGTGAAACACAGCTTGATGATAGAGCCGGCATTGGACTGATCCCAAAGAAGTGAACGGAATTTGCGACGGCGTAACTCTGTCTATACTCAGGGCCGAGTATTATTTGGGCCGAGTCTTCCTTGTTCCAGTACTGGACTGCTATGATGTGCCGCAGGCATTGTTATGGTTCTGGAGTGTGTGCATTTTTCGCGAACATGTTTATGTCACAAGTCTAGAACAATATAAGGTGATGGAGTGGCATCTAAATATGTTGATTTTATTATACACGTGCATGCCATGCAATGCATTCTGTTCTAATGCAAGCTTGATGCAGAGACGTGCATGAGCGATCATGCACTGACGTCCATTCATTTCTTCAAACAGAGCATTGATTGATTAACGTACATCACGTCGTTCTATGATCGTGCAGGCAAGTGCACAGGTGGATGGATGGTTGTAGTGTTGTTGCGCTGTAGACACATATTGCAGGAGCCTGTTCGATTGAGGTTGGCAACATTGCCGACCCATTCACACACAGCTGCCATAATCCAGATGTTGCCAACATGTGGACTACTATACATTTAGATTTCCACTTGTCCAAGTTGTCCTAAAACGCCCAGGGCAACTAATGGGATAGGTAGATTTATTATAAAACATTTCAAAATTACGTAAACATTAAAATGTTTGATATTTCCGCAAACATGAAATTGTTTAATAGCAGATGTCACTTTTTCCCCTTTCCAGGTTCATCTTTCTTGTCACATCTTTTAATAAAAAGTAAAAAAGTGGATGTTGAGTAGTAAAAGTAAAAAAGTGGATGTAAAACATCAATAATAACATCAGTTGTTGTTGAAGTTTCAACAGACACACAGCATGCATAAAGCTAAAGGACTGAGAGAGTTTTCTGTTTTCAGTGATGAAATGCTGTTGGTTTAGTGGTGCCACAATGGTAGTTAGTTCGTAGCAGTAGTAGTGTTTAAAATAATTTTAATAACTTTAATTTGAAATATCTTGGGTTGTTTTGCATGGCATCGTGTTTGTTGGGGCAGCCTGGGAATTTAGCGAGGCATTCCCCCCATGCCCATGCCTAGATCCGCCCCTGCTAACTCCAGTCTTCTCTCCACAGAGCTCCAACATGAATAACATCTTACAACACAGAGATGGCCGATGTGTCCAGGAGCATAGCGTCCCATCGTCTGAAAGGACGCCCGGGGGCCGGTGTGTCCAGGAGCATAGCGTCCCATCCTCTGAAAGGACGCCCGGGGGCCGGTGTGTCCAGGAGCATAGCGTCCCATCCTCTGAAAGGACGCCCGGGGGCCGATGTCTTCAGGGGCATAGCCTCCCATCCTCTGAAAGGACGCCTGGGGGACAATGTGTCCAGGAGCATAGCGTCCCATCGTCTGAAAGGACGCCCGGGGGCCGGTGTGTCCAGGAGCATAGCGTCCCATCCTCTGAAGTGACCTCTGTTCCAGGCAGTCTGTTCCACACGTCTATGAGCTGTGTCATGCAGGTAGCCATCACTCCATGTGTCTATGAGCTGTGTCATGCAGGTAGCCATCACTCCATGGGTCTATGAGCTGTGTCATGCAGGTAGCCATCACTCCATGTGTCTATGAGCTGTGTCATGCAGGTAGCCATCACTCCATGTGTCTATGAGCTGTGTCATGCAGGTAGCCATCACTCCATGTGTCTATGAGCTGTGTCATGCAGGTAGCCACCAACCACCAAAGTAATATCATTACTTTACTTACTGGATTCGAAGAGTAATAACATATTACGTTATTACTTTCCCAAGTTCTCAACTTTTTAAACTTTTTCACAATTGTTTTCAAAGACAGTTGAGGTCTTGTATTTAAAAATAAAATACAAAATAAAGCAGCAAGCGATTTGTAGTGTACATAACTGTGCGCAGGGTGCAGCGTGTGGACTGGATCTACAATCTAGTGCACATCTCTGTTGTTACAGTACCTGTCGATAGCTTGTAAATCTGTTCCATTTTTGCATGCAACAACAAGCTCATTTTAAAAAATTAACTTGGCGTTACTTGCAAAGTAATGCATTACTTATTACCCATTTTTGCAGAGTAATCTCGTTACTTTACTTTTTGGAGCAAAAGTAATAACATTACAGTAATATGTAATCTAAAATTCGTTACAGCCCAACACTGATCATGATACAGATACAGATGCCACAATACGATACATATTGATACATCAATTTCCAAATACATATCAATTATACGTTTATTAAAAAATAATGACCATGTTGCGCAAATACAATAAAACACTCTCAGGCTCACAGAGATCTTTAAATTAAAGCGACACGTCTAAACATCCTAACAAGGGCTCTAGAAATGGAGTGTATTGCAACGTGCAAGGTGGGCTTTGATAGCATTAAACATTAAGACGTACATTTGTCAACAATGGTCACTAGATAATGATGTCTCCAGTAGTTCCCAGCAGTTTTATAATGAGCCAATAGAGCCAATGGCTCTCGAGGTGGAGTTAGATTCAAATTTACAAACACCGAGTTTGTACACAGTAAAGTTTGTTATATTACCTTTAAATATCTATTCTACAGCATAAGCGTCAACTTCAACGCTTAGCTGGGGACCAACTGGAACCATCATGGTTCCAGGTTGAAAACCATTGCTTTGTGGTTTTCAAGTGGTAAAGTAAAACACTCTTCTTCTTTTTTTTGTCGTTGTTTCAACAGACGGCCGAAAAGAAGATGCACAGAATGGACCACAGACATGACCAGGGCAGACGTGAAGGACATCCGCCGCGTATGCAGGGAGGCATCACCGAGACACCCACGCCCTTCTCCCCGGGACCCGCAGGTGGTTACACCCCGTCGACACCCAACACGGACGGCGCTATCCTCCAACCCTACATCCCTGACATTTCCGGAGAGGCGTCGCAGTTCCACAACAACGACGCTCAAGGCTTTTCGCCGCACACTGCCACCAACGCTGCCCCATCGCAGTCTAGGAAGGTTCGCAGGAAACGCGGTCGGACCTTTAAGAGAAGGCGGGGTCACGCCAGCCCCGCCACCGCCACAGATCTGGCGGACACTCGTATCGGTGCCGACGACGCTGCAGCGAGTCCGGCAGCGGCAGCGCCTACAGATCAAAAACCTTCAGAAGAAGGAAGGAAGAGGAGGAGGAGGGGGAGGAAGAACGAGCCGGTTAAAAATCCATCCGGACTGATTCAGTCTGAGCCTGACCGCATGGCCTCGCGACACGGCCTCCCGGCTGTGGACGCGATGGCGGTGGACGAGGTCGCGGCAGACGAGCGTGGAGCGGCGTCGGAGGTCGCTCGCGCGTTCTTGCCACTGGATGTCCCCACAGAACCTCGTAAAAAACCCGGACGCCCGTTCAAAAGAAGACGCAGGCGCGCTCCCCCACCGGAAGCGTGCGGTGACCCGATCGGACACAAAACTACGGCAGAGGAGAAGGCGACGGACAGGTTCGGACAGGAGGAGGAGGAGGTCGTTCAAGACTTTCCGTCAGAAGCCCCCGCAAGCCCCGAAAAGCCGAGCAGGAAACCCGGTCGGGCGTTTAAAAGAAAACTATGCGCCCGGCCGCTAGCTGACGTGGACGTGTCGGAAGTGTGTGACTCGGCCCGGCATGAAGCAACAGCGGCGGAGGAAACGGCGAACAAGTGCGGAGAGGCGTTGGAGATCGCCTTTTCGAACGACGGGACGTCTGCGGAGTGTGAAAAGGCTCTCCAGGGGGGCGAACAATGGCAGCCGCTTGGTAAAAGAAAAAAGAGACAGACGGGGAGACCCTCCGAAGACACGATTGGCGATCGTCCGAGCGTAGCTGAAGTGGAAGCTTCGGCAGGGACCGGCGATGTGCACAAGTCTAAAAGTAAAAAGAGACGGGCAGAGGTCACTGCGGAAGCGGATAGTGTTCGTCTTGCTGCGGGCAGCTTAGAAGCCTTGGCAGGAAGCAGGATCGACGCCTTACCAGCACCCAGCGAAGTCCAGAAAGTGCAGAAACGAAATAAGACTTTTACGCACCAACCGAACTCTTGTTTGGGTGTTGCAGCTGGCGCAGATCTTCCGGCAGACGCCTTGCCAGTGACACGTGAGTTCCAGAGATCCCCAAGGCAGAAAAAAATACCACCGCAGACGGGCGAGGACCACTGTGACACGTCTTCAAGTGCAGCTGGTGCCGAAGCCCTCTGGGAGGGCGGGACGGACGCCATGCCGATGACGCAAGGGGTCCAGAAAGCAAAGAGTCGAAAAGCGAGACGAGCCATGAACGTTGCAGACATTCCAGGTGTAATCGACGACACTTGTTCGGGGGGAGTTCCCATCCACTCCGTGGATCCTTACCCGCAGAGCTCCGCCGCTGCGAACCACAAACCTCCTAGGAGGAAAAAGAGGCGATCCAAGAACGCTCGACGCGTAACTGACGCACGTCTTGGTGCAGGTGCGGGAGATGGTTTGCCAGAGACTAACCCCAACCCCCTGGCAGACCCTCTCACGCGTCATGAAGCCGTGTTAGAGAGCGTCCCGGACCCCGGCACTGCTGCCGAAGGTAGGAGGCCCAAGAAACGCCCTTCTGCCTCGAGGCCAGATCTCGCCGGGGATCTCGTTGAGGGCGGCGGCGGCGGCAGCAAGCATCCTCTGCGAACGCTGAGGTCGAGGAGAGGAGGCGGAGCAGGCGGAGGAGGCGACGGATGTGCCGTTGTCCAGCCGATCGAAGACTTGCCCTTCGCCGCCGGCGTCACAGGCTACAAGCGGCGGCGGCGCCAGCCACAGCCCGTGCAGCAACCTGGCTCCGGAGGCGGCAGCAACGCCGCAGCAGCAGACGAGGAGGGAGCGCCGGTTGAGCCCCACGATGAAGAGGAGGGAGCGCCCGTCGCCGATGAAGAAGAGGGAGCGCCCGTCGACACTGAAGTAGAGGGAGCGCCTGTCGGCACTGAAGAGGAGGGAGCGCCCATCGCCAACGAAGAGGAGGGAGCGCCGCTTCAGCGTCAGGCCAGAAAGAAGAAGAAGAAGAAGCGGCGGAAGATCATGTGGGGCAGGAAACGTCCGAAGACGTCGGAGAGAGCCAGGCAGAGGGTGGAGAGGCCGCCCCGGCAGAGGAGGGCGGAGAGGCAGGGGCAGAGGCAGAGGCAGGGCACGAGGGGGCAGCACCGTTCGGCGCCGCTGTATCTGCTTCGCCACGACGATGACGACGACTACGACGACTACAGGCCGCCCGACTACGACGACTACAGGCCGCCCAGCGGCACCGACACGGCGCCCTCAATCTCTCCGTACCTCTCCACCGGCAGCTCGGAGGAGCCACTCGGGACCACAGAGACGCTGCCGGCCTCCTCCTCCTCGCACGTCAAGTCCGAGGACGTGGAGACGGAGCTGGACTATTTCAACCCCCTCCCTCCTCTAAGGAACACGGCGGCCCCTCCAGGCGCAGCGACCCGGGTCATCAAGGCGGAACGACCCGATGTCTATCACCGCGCCGAGGTGATCCAAAACAACGACCCCTCGGCCCTGCAGAGAAAGCAAAACGCGAGCTGGGGGAGCGGGAATCTGATGAACCCTCCAGAGGCGAGGTTCAAACAGGAGTCTGCAGCACCGCCGCCGCAGCCCGGAGCGTCCGGCGACGGTCTGCTCCGCCTGAACGGCGCCATGGCCTCCGGGAGGGAAGGCCAGCAGCGGTACAAGTGTCCTGTCTGCGGCGTGACGTGCCGCTTCCTCTCCGGCTACATCCTCCACACCCGCCTCCACAGTGGGGAGACGCCCTACCACTGCCCCGAGTGTGGCCGCGGCTTCAACCGGAACTTCAACCTGAGGAAGCACATGCGGATGCACGGGCAGGTGGGAGGAGTTCACCATGATACCCAGCGGCAGCAGGGCCATGTGTACCAGCGCTGCCCCGTCTGCGGCATCAACATCTCCTGCGCCGACTTCTCGGCGCACCTGGATCGGCACCGGGAGGAGACGATGGCGGCCGCGGCGGAGGAGGAGGGGGCCAACCGCGAGAGGCGGAGGAGTGGCGAGACGAGGCTCGACGAGAGACAGCGGCGGAACATCCGGGACCGCCGCGGCAAGTTCGACGCCGAGACCACGTGCAGGTACTGCGGCAAGCGGTTCCCGTACCCATCGGCGCTGGCGAGGCACGTGCGCGTGCACACGGGCGAGCGGCCCTTCAAGTGCGACCTCTGCGGCAAGGGCTTCGCCCAACCGTACTTCCTGCGCGTGCACGAGCTCTCGCACTGGTCGGTGAAGCGCTACAACTGCACGCTCTGCCTCAAGGCCTTCGCGCACATCAGCAGCGCCCAGAAGCACGCGTGCCTGACGGAGCGGCGCGGCCGGCGCCTCCTCGCCTCCCTGTCGTACACCTGCCACGTCTGCCGCGAGACCTGCCCCACGGTGGAGGCGTTCAACGGCCACATGCGCTCGCACGCCGGCGCCAAGCTCTACCGCTGCCTCCTCTGCGACAAGCTGTTCGGCACGCTGCCGGAGTACCAGCTGCACCGCGACGGCTGCAGCGGCGGAAGGGAAGGCGACCACGAGGAGGCCAAGATATCACGGGAGTACCTGCTGCCTGAGCCGTTGCGCAGCAGGCGCAGGCGCAGCAGTGTGGAGAAGAAGGCCGACGAAAACGAGAGAGGGGTAGCGCTCCGGCGGGCGCCGCAGCAGGCCCTCCCGTCGCTCCTCGCGGCCAAGCTGAACGCCCTAGACGAGCGCTCGGACCCCAGGAGGTACCTCTGCCCGAGCTGCGGCCGCCTGTTCCGCCACATGGGCCGCCTGCGCGCCCACATGCTGACGCACGGCGGCGCACGGAGGAGTGGGGGCCTCGGGGGAACGGCGTCGGCGGCGAGCTTCGATTGCGAGCGCTGTGGCAAGGCGCTGGTGGGCGGCTGGGCCGCGCTGTGGCGACACCAGCGGCTCCACCGCCAACGGCGTGGCCGCTTCGCCTGCCCGCTGCGCTGCGGCCGCCGCTTCCGCTTCGCCGCCGCCTACGGCCGCCACGTGGCCGAGCGCCACCCGGAGTACCGCTGGGTGGGCGCGCGGCGGCCGCGCCGGGCCCCGCCGCGGCCCTATCAGTGCGAGGAGTGCGGTGGCCTCGGCTTCAGGACGCTGGACGCGCTGTTCGCACACCAGCTGTGTCACTCGGCGACGAGCGCGGGCAGCGGTGACGACGACGACAACGACTACGGCCTGTCCGTCGAGCATCAGTATCCCGGCGGGACATCCAAGGCGGCGTACCCTCCTCCTCACCTGAACGGTTACGGCTCGGCCTCCTGCGGCGACGAACCTCACCGGAACCAGAACCATGCCGGCTTTCAGCCTCCTCCGTCGCTCCATTACAATCCGTATCCGTATTATTATAATTTGCAGGACTCAAACCCGGTTGTTTCTGGCGTAGCCTCACAATACCACCACCACCACCTCCTCCACCCCGATCAGTACCAGACTGTCCCACAGCCCAGAGGCACGCCGACGTCGCTCCCCGAGAGAGGAGGAGGGAACTGGACTCGAAATCATCACGCTGGCTCCTCCTCCTCCTATCTGCCAGCAGGCAAACCCAACGGTTCCAGACTTTGTATAAACCCAGGGGCTGAACCCAACGGTTCCAGACTTTGTATAAACCCAGGGGCTGAACCCAGCAGTTCCAGACTGTACATGAACCCGGGAACTGAACCCAGCGATTCCAGACTGTACATGAACCCGGGGGCTGAACCCAGCAGTTCCAGACTGTACATGAACCCAGACGCTGTACCCAACGGTTCCAGTCCTTATACGAAACCAGAGGCTGTACCCAACGGTTCCAGACTGTACATGAACCCGGGGGCTGAACCCAGCAGTTCCAGACTGTACATGAACCCAGACGCTGTACCCAACGGTTCCAGTCCTTATACGAAACCAGAGGCTGTACCCAACGGTTCCAGACTGTACATGAAACCGGGGGCTGAACCCAGCAGTTCCAGACTGTACATGAAACCGGGGGCTGAACCCAGCGGTTCCAGACTGTACATGAAACCGGGGGCTGAACCCAGCAGTTCCAGACTGTACATGAAACCGGGGGCTGACCCCAGTGGTTCCAGACTCTGCGCAAACCACAGACAGCACGAGGTGACCGCCGACGGCATCGAATGCGCCGTGTGCAGCCGCCCCTTCACGGACGTGTCGCGTCTGTACCAGCACTACCTGCTGCACGCCCGGGGGCATCTGTGACGAGCTTCCCCGACCCTTATTAAAAATCATCCCTGGCTAATGAAGATAAGTTTGCCTTAAAACATTATAAATGCCCTCTAGAACTCAAATAAAATAGTACAAAGAGAATCCTTTGCTCAATTGGAACTTCTCCCGTCGCAAGATGACAATGTCACATGTCCACGTGTGGTTCAGCCCTGTGGATTGAAAACAAAAAAAAAGTTTTCAAGGTTTTCAAAGCAATATATTTTAAATACTTTTTATTATCGCATGCATTCCATATATTCCAGATGGCTGAACACACATGGACATACGACATCATCAACTTGCAACACAAGCAGTCCCTGTTCAGTGAAATATTCTCTATTTTTGAAAGTAATAAAATATTTACAGCGTTGTTATTTTTCTACTTTGGTTGTAGAGTTCAAGTATAATGTTTTAAGGCAGATTTGTCTTATTTGCCAGGGTTTGTTTTAACACTATAGGCTACAGGACAGTTGTTTTCACATGTTCATAATAATTCAGCACAAAAACAACTGCTATGGACAGTGTGTGTGTGTGTGTGTGTGTGTGTGTGTGTGTGTGTGTGTGTGTGTGTGTGTGTGTGTGTGTGTGTGTGTGTGTGTTATGATTAATTGAGACATTATTTGTTCTTTTGAAGGACCTGATAATGTGCCTAATGATAAGCCAAACTAAGATCTGTGTTGTTTACATTTTGAGTCGGCTGTTCGTGGTAACGGAACGGTTTGATTGGAGCCACCGAAGAATTCCATTTTGCAGATATACAGTATACTTGATTTTGCGCGGAACAACTGAAGAGTTAACTTTTAAGTTGTGTTACATTATGCCTTACATGAGCAGGGATGTTTGATCATTTGTTTTAACCCACTGTTTTTACTCCCGAAAAGATGAATCATTTGCATAATCTTTCAGATACACCCTGTTTTGGCAGATATGATGTACTGCAGCCTTGCGTCTACAATACAGTATATACATAAAGGAAGGATTAACTTCCTGTGATACTAATTAGGATTTAATCACTTTGTTCCTGTGGATGTAAACATGGAGCAACTGTCTTGTCATGCTTGATAAGACAATGGTTTGTTGCACTTATCTCATACTTGGCTAAATACTTAAAGGGGTATTTCACTTTCAAGAAAACCTTTGGTCATTTTATCATCTACTCAGTCTCATGTGAACACCCGACAGTTTTTACATCATAATAATAGATTCATCTAACCCTAACACCCAATCTTTTTTCTGGTAACTAATATCTTCCTCCTAATACGTGAGAGGGCTGTGGAATTCCTTTTACTGTTTTCATTGTTTCATTGTTTTCATTACTGTATTTTTTTTTTAAATATTGTTTTGGAAAATGTAGAACCTCCTGTGGCTCGCTAGTTGTGGTTAAATGTATAAAACAATATTTTAAAAATGACAAAATGGCCAAAAGTTTGACCAAAGTTGACATTTGACTTCTTTTACACAAAGTGCCTCCATGCCAAAAACGCCAAACAGGGTAACCAATAAGGGCTGCCATTGATCCGAACTCCCACCGTTTCGTCCTCCCATTGGTCCAAAATTACTGACCCTATCTCTAACCCTCACCCTCAGCATACTATTTGCAGACTAGCGACTTCACTACACAAACAATTCCTAGGCACGTTGTGGTTAATTATTATTATTGTTATTTTTTTTTCCGGTGCTCACCTTATTACCTAAAACTGGAGTAACTATGAATAGGTCTTGAGAGTGGTCCATTTGGTTCCATTGATTCCCCTTACAGCAAGTCTGTAACTGAGGGTGCACTCTTGGTTCCCTTGGAAATGGAAATGGTTCGGGTTAACGTTTTTCATGTGCATGCATTCCACCCAATTGTCAGTTGAGTAAATGAGGAGTAAATATATTTAAATTATCTTTATCCATGGACTACTGTTTGATGTTGAGTCTAGTCTCTCGGACTAGTTTTTGTCCACAATTTCGGAGATAAACTGGCAAATGTTGGCAAATTGTGTAAATTCTTGAAAATTACCCCAGACAAACCTCTCTACCAATGGTTTCCCTCCATGATAGAACATTGTTTAAAAAAAGTTTTCACTGCATACGGCAGGCTGTGTTGACCGATTTTGAAGGGATTTTGAAGGAACGTCTGGTTCCAAAAATGAACCAGTATTTAATGTCCATTATACAGTATTTACATTGGAATGAATGAGCCGAGCTGGAAGGTGTCCACAACTCATGGTTGGACACTGGCAAGAGGGCTAGGCTTATGGAAAGGTCTATTGAGGTCATGTGGCTTTAAAACAGGATTTATTTGGAAAACAGTGCCTCGTTTGCAATCATCCATGTATGATCCATGTAAAGAAAATGCATATCGACGAGCTCACAACACGTCATAATAATAATTTAACCCCTGGACAGCTCTTCAGAGTTGCAGATCCATAAGGGTCCATTTGGTTAGCAACTGTCCAGCATTTAGCTGGGGACCACCTGGAATCCTCTAAGGGACCACAAGTGGTCCCAGGACCACCAGGGGTCCTTGAGTGGAGTTCCCGGGGGTCCCCAGCTACCCCCAGCTATAATCTGTGTTGATGGAAATGAAAAAGTTTGAGAACCACTGTCTTAATGGGGGTCTATGGTGGTTATTGGTTGATGGCACAATATGTTGAGTTGACAATGCGTTATGTTGGGTTGTTGTTGATCATTGTTACACATTCCGTGCTAACTACAGCATGTATGTTGTGAGAAATAAAACTGTCAAAAAGTCAGTTATATTCCTGTTTGATTTGTAACGGGTTCGATATCGCATAGGTTTACATTCACTTACACTGTGACAAAAGCTTTTGCATGACAACTTCATTTGTTTTCCCAACCAAGGTTCATCTTTTAGTTATTAGAGAAAGTAAAATATATATGCTGTATACATATATTAGTATTATTTTCTTTATTTTACCTATGGGGGGGTAGCGGTTTTTGACAGGCATTCAAACATGGGGCTATGTTTATATTATTATTAATGAATATTATTAATTATTATGATTGGTGATGCTTTACAAATCAAATTTACAGATCCTCTGCGAATTAATTAAGTGTTGGGATCAGCCAGGAAAATATTGTGTTCTGGGGAAAACCATCTGCCGAATATTCCCTCAGACACTTCTGGTTGTGCTCAGGCTTTTCTCTTCACAGTCTTACAGAATGAGAACTTTCAGATGAAGTTCTATGGAAACTCATCATCCGGTTAAACTCCGGGGTCCACGTTTTGAGAACCAGACCTGACTGATAATAGGGTTACGGTAAACAAGAACGCATTGACGCATTGCCATTTAATTGGAAGCTGCCCTATTATTTCTGCAGAATTGTTCTCCAACCTCTGAGCCTTGGACCAAATGGACCCTTGCGGCTCCATTTGGTTTCATTTTTACACTCTCAAGAGTTAAAATATACATCATCATGTTGTATATTTGACTGTTTTGTTTTCCCAAATCCAGCCTGGCTGGAATTGTGGACAAAAGCAAAATAAATCTGTATTCTTGGGCTTTTTGTGGTGCTTAATGTCCTCAAATGGTGTTCCGTGGCTCAAATGCTGAATAAACAGTGGGCCCTGGCATCAAAAAGGTTAAAAACCACTGGTCTAGACCAGGGGTTTTCAACAGGAGGTCCGGGGACCACCAGTAGTCCTTGGGAAGGTTCCAGGTGGTCCCCAGGCTAAATGATGGAAAGCTGGTTAACCAGATGTAACTCTTGAGAGTGTAAAAAATGAAACCAAATGGACCCTTGCGGGTCCATTTGGTTACACTGTCTACTTTACACTGTTTTGTTGCAAAATCTAGCCTGGGGCTGGAATTGTGAACAAATCAAAATAAGTCCTTAGTTTTAGCTCTTTGGAGCTAAAATGTCATGAAATTGTGGTCCGTGGCTTAAATGCTGAATAAATGGTGGTCCCTGGTGTCAAAAAGGTTGAAGAGACCAAGGGCTTCAGAGCCATCTAGTAGAAGAGTTGCGACAGTGAGGGGTCAGCAAGTGGCTCATGTACTCACACGAGCCCATAGGCTTCAATGCATTCAGTAACTTCCGGCTGTCACTATTCATTGTCACTATCCAATAGAAGTCTATGTAGATGAGCCGCCATTAGAATGGACCCCATGAAGTGAACGGAGTTGACGTAACTCTGTCTATTTCCAGGGCTCTAGTCTGGGCCGCTTGTCTCTCGCGCGGCGCGAACCAACAACCTGGCAACACGGGGTCCGACCCGTGACGTCAATTAGAAGCGACGCGTGTCTTCAGGCAGCAGCAGATCAACAGCAGTAGATTAGTGTTGTTGTTGTTGTTGTTGTGTTTACATTGACGCGCGCGCGGCGTGCACGCACCTGGGTCCGTACAGGTAAGGGCAGCACCCAGAAACACACACACACACGCACCCACCACCACTCACATACACACACACACACACGCGCACGCCACACACAGTGGGCACCCTGCAGTGCCATAGCTTAGCCTCCAGTCAGCTAACATGCTACATCAGCAGCCAGGGATCATAATATATGCGGAATGCGCATCCATTGCGGATGTGGTGCAGTGTCAGAGGTGGCAGCTGGAGGAATGCGCAGCGATGATGCGACAGTTCTCTGTGTGCTGTGTGTGTGTGTGTGTGTGTGTGTGTGTGTGTGTGTGTGTGTGTGTGTGTGTGTGTGTGTGTGTGTGTGTGTGTGTGTGTGTGTGTGACAGTCAGAGCTGTGATAATGATATCAGTCCAATGCCAACGTGAAGACCGACCTGGAGGAATTGAGAGAGTGTATTATTGTGGGCAGTTTGTGTGTGTGTGTGTGTGTGTGTGTGTGTGTGTGTGTGTGTGTGTGTGTGTGTGTGTGTGTGTGTGTGTGTGCCCGACTGCCAAGGAATCCGATATGTGATGCCAGTCTGCTAGAGTGAAGACAATATGTGAAGACAGTATGTGATGACAATATGTGATGCCAGTCTGCTATAGTGAAGACAATATGTGAAGACAATATGTGATGCCAGTCTGCTAGAGTGAAGACAATATGTGATGCCAGTCTGCTAGAGTGAAGACAATATGTGATGCCAGTCTGCTAGAGTGAAGACAATATGTGATGCCAGTCTGCTAGAGTGAAGACAATATGTGATGCCAGTCTGCTATAGTGAAGACAATATGTGATGCCAGTCTGCTATAGTGAGGACAATATGTGAAGACAATATGTGATGACAGTCTGCTATAGTGAAGACAATATGTGAAGACAATATGTGATGACAGTCTGCTATAGTGAGGACAATATGTGAAGACAATATGTGATGACAGTCTGCTATAGTGAAGACAATATGTGAAGACAATATGTGATGCCAGTCTGCTATAGTGAAGACAATATGTGATGCCAGTCTGCTATAGTGAAGACAATATGTGATGCCAGTCTGCTATAGTGAGGACAATATGTGATGCCAGTCTGCTATAGTGAAGACAATATGTGATGCCAGTCTGCTATAGTGAGGACAATATGTGATGCCAGTCTGCTATAGTGAAGACAATATGTGAAGACAATATGTGATGCCAGTCTGCTAGAGTGAAGACAATATGTGATGCCAGTCTGCTAGAGTGAAGACAATATGTGATGCCAGTCTGCTATAGTGAAGACAATATGTGAAGACAATATGTGATGCCAGTCTGCTAGAGTGAAGACAATATGTGATGCCAGTCTGCTAGAGTGAAGACAATATGTGATGCCAGTCTGCTAGAGTGAAGACAATATGTGATGCCAGTCTGCTAGAGTGAAGACAATATGTGATGCCAGTCTGCTAGAGTGAAGACAATATGTGATGCCAGTCTGCTATAGTGAAGACAATATGTGATGCCAGTCTGCTATAGTGAAGACAATATGTGATGCCAGTCTGCTAGAGTGAAGACAATATGTGAAGACAATATGTGATGCCAGTCTGCTAGAGTGAAGACAATATGTGATGCCAGTCTGCTAGAGTGAAGACAATATGTGATGCCAGTCTGCTAGAGTGAAGACAATATGTGAAGACAATATGTGATGCCAGTCTGCTATAGTGAAGACAATATGTGATGCCAGTCTGCTATAGTGAAGACAATATGTGATGCCAGTCTGCTATAGTGAAGACAATATGTGATGCCAGTCTGCTATAGTGAAGACAATATGTGATGCCAGTCTGCTATAGTGAGGACAATATGTGATGTCACTGCCAGTTTACTATAGTGAGGACAATATGTGACCCAGGTTTACTGAGGGGCTGCCATTTATTTATTTTATTTTAACAAAATTGCGTCTTGTATGTAACATATGGATCTGCTATTTCTTCTGTCGTAAAATGTATGCCGCCCATCATCTCAAATGAATGCAACATTATGTACTGTAATTTTATCAGGACACAGTATGCAAACATTTGAATAATATGTCCTAATTTGCCACAAAAAATGAAACCAAATGGACCCTTGCAGGTCCATTTGGTTTCGTTTTTACACTCTCAAGAGTTAAAATATTCATCATCTGAATTAGCACGACTTGATTAAGAAGTTTACACTGTTTTGTTGGCAAAACCCAGCCTGAACAAAACCCCACCTTTTGGCGTGGGAGTTTAGTCACTGTCCAATGCCAGTCGAAATAGTTTAGCAACTGTTGCTATGCAGCTCAAGCTTCCCTGGTCAAGCTTTCCTCTTCTAACGTGCCTATTGGACAAGGCCGGATTGGGGAGGGACTTAATGAAGGGCTAATTGACTCTAAGTGAAGAAAATGGGTAAAAAAAAACTACTCCAACTCAACTACTGCTACTTTAACTACAACTTTCTATTCTATGTAGAACTGTGAACACTCCATCTAATACAATCTCTTTTTGGATTAGATTATAGCCACTTGTTCCAACTCGTGGGATCTACTTCATGCACGTCTTTCAACTGGCAAAACAATTCCAAAAAAATAGCAGATGTACAAGCTCACAACCTGTCATTCATTTGCCATTCAATTGGTTGATAACAATGCAGACTGGTATGATTCATCCCTCCTACGATTCATCAGTGCCCATACCAAATGTTATAATCGTTAAAATATTAAAGATGGAGTTCCGCGAAATTTGGTCTTTTTCTAGTTTTACACGTGTTTATTAGGTCTCAGTACTTCATTAGACCTCCTGAGATCCTTTTTATAAGCAGTGGTGTACAGAAAACGTAGTTACTAATTCTTCCTGGGGGCGGGGCCGTTGGCAGTGGCACAGTCCAACGGAGTCAACACGAAAAGTATGACGTATCAATCTACCACGTGTCAACGCCCCTCCCCGTCATTGTCATATTTTTAAATACGCCAGCCTCTGGGGGGCGGAGCTACCACAATCACACATGGGGATGATGGGGTACGTGTGATCATGGCGGATCGAGGTGGCTTCAAACATTACCAGCTGATGGAGGATTAATTAGGATTATTATTAGTTAATACTTCTTAATGAATGCCTGTGGTGCCAAAGGAACTCGGGTGAACGTAAAAAGGCGAGAGAGAGAAAAAAAGAACGTATCGGTTTTGCTGTTGTATACTGCTTTTTGTGTATATCTATGACATGCACCACCATAGAACCACAGTTACATACGTAACTAGCGATTTAGTTTCTCTTCTCTAAGATCACCTCTAAACATCGTATGGGGCATATAATAGTAGTCGCACCAACCCCCAGGTGTCTGCTGTTAAGACGCTGTGAATAAATGAGTTGATGTGTTGAAGAAAACTTTTAAAACGATCTGGTATCATCTGTGATCATCTGTGTTGAAACAGAGCCATAGAGTATAGACAGAGTGACAACTCCATCCACTTCATGGGTAGTCCAATGGCGGCTCTTCTGCTTAGACTTCAATAGAGAATGGGGACAACTCCTGGACCTGAATTAGGACCCAGACAACAGCCCAGCGTTAATGATCTTAAATCGCTTTATTTTAGATTGTTTTTAGTGATAGTACAACACAAACATGTCAACGGTACAATAACAACGTTACTGTACCGTTGACATGTTGAAAACCTGCCTAAAGTCCCTATTCAGCTGCATCATATAAGCTGCATGAACTGCAGCTCGAGCGCTTAGTTTCTGACCCCTCGATGTCGCAACTCTTCTATGACCAGAATGCCTGCGCATGCGCCGTTGTTTTCTCTGTCGGCTGCTGATGTGTACTCTAGGTGTTGCGACATTGAGGGGCCAGAAGCCAAGCGCAAATGAGATAAAGTGACAAACTGTTGGAAATGCATTGTTTCTCAACGAGGGCGGCGCAAATAAGGGCTAATTTAGGAATCTGTTCATCATGACAACTGTTGTAAGGTATTGTACAGGCTTACTACAAAACTATCATAAAAGCTGGGCCGTTGCTTGAATCCAATGCATATACTACTTCCAGTCCAGGACGTGTCCCCTTTTGTCGTGCTAATTCAATAGAAGTCTATGTAGAAGAGCCGCCATTGGACTGGCCCCATGAAGTGAATGGTGTTTGCATAACTGTCTATAGTCTATTATAAGGCTTTGATTTCGAGCCGAGGACCCCCAGTTTGACATGTATTAGTTTAAGGACCCCCATTTGTGGCATTTCTATCTCCGAGACCCCATTTTTAACTGTAAAATCGGTGTTAATTAACTCTTGAGTGTACAAATGGTCATATTTGATTTCATATGTACACTTAGTTTATACCCTGGCCATTTGGTTACAAAGTATAACATAGCGAGGGACCCCCTGGACGCCTCTGTCTTTGGGAATCACTGGGCCACAACAAAAAGCAACTGCTTGTTTTAATAAGTGCTTGTTTTATATAGATAGGAACTTCTACACACAGGAGCTGTTACTGTAAACTCGGTACCCAGACAGAATGTTAGACAGGTTGTGGTTATCCAATACTCAGTGAACTATGGGTGATACCCTATCATAACATGTTGACAAAATAAATTAATAAATAAATGTATTATTAATATATCATTATTATTACTATTACTGTTTAATGTAGGTGAATCTCCATTATTAGTGTTAATGGGGAGTTCTGTACCAGAATCTGGCTCAAACTATAGCCTCAACAGTTTGTCATCCCTCTGAAATTTTGTAAACAAATGGGCAGAACCATGGGCGGTCCTTTTGTGAGGAGGGGGAGGGACTAGGAGAGGGGGGTGGTCTTAAAGTAAGAGGCGGAGGTGGGTGGTGCTAAAGTTAAAGTCATGCATACTTAATGAACTGGTGGCCATTGCAACATACAAACGGCTTTTTAACAAATACTATACACTTTATTGAAAAAATTCTTCCTGATTATGTTATAATAACACCTGATGATCATCTTTTTGGGACAGGAAAAAGCACGGCACTCCATCTTTAATCATGTGAATTAGCCCCAAGTCTACACAACTAGAGAATGTAGAAGGCTAATGGTCATTTTGATCTGTATGTTCCACTGTTTTCTTTCCCAAATCTAGCCTGGTATTGTAGACAAAAACAAAAGAAATCTTTAGTTTTGGGGGTCTGTGGGGCTAAAATGTCCTCAAATGGTGGTCTGTGGATCAAATGCTGACTAAATGCGCTAAGTGGGCCCTGCTATAAAAAAAAAAGGTTGAAAAGCACTGCTTTCAGACCCTTTTGCCTGTGCATAATAAATAACAACACTCAGATTGCAGAAGTTAATAACTGTATTCCTATTGGAATACAATACATGAAGTACAATTTGTTTGGATGCATGTTTCTTATGTAAATAGATAATATATACACTACTAGTCAAAATGCTCCAAGGTGGAAAATAGGCCTGGGAGTCGACTAAAAATGAATCGATATTTTAAAGGGGGAATAACATGGGAAATTCAAGTTTTTATTTTTTGTGTTTTTGGTGTTCCCATGTGTGTTTTCTATACCCACAAATGATCTAGTTTGAACAATCAGTCTTTCATACCATATACAGTAGGTGCTTTAATGTAAATCTCTGCTCTCAGCAACAGCTCGTTTGGCCTCATTATGATGTCATCAATACACCCTGCTTTGTATAATTCCTCCTCTCCTTCAGCCTTCACTTCCAAATTTGCATTTCCACTGGGTTTATATAATGTCCACCAGTGTTGAATTCTCCAAATTGTCATGGGATTCAAACAAGCCTTTTTTTTAATCTAGCATCACTATTATAATGACTCTACTATAAAATATCCTCCATATCAGCGCCCTCACCATCTCAGGATATTGTGGTACTACAACTAAACCATAAAGAAATGACAAAGTCAAAGTCGTCAGATTAGTCACTCACGTTACCGCAGTGAAATTAGTTCTCCGCTTTTGACCCATCTCTTGGAGCGGTGAGCTGCAGCGTGCGCCGCGCTCGGGAATCATTGGTTGATTTGACCCCCAATCCATCCCTTTGATGCTGAGTGCCAAGCAGGGAGGCATTGGGTCCCATTTTTACAGTCTTTGGTATGACCCGACCGGGAATTGAACCCCGGCCTCCCAGTTCCAGGGCAGACACTCTAACTGTCTGGTCAGAGGACAAAGGACTGGTTATATCAGTGGTGATTGAGGCTCAAACCATTAGAAATAAGCTTGAGAGACATAATACAATATGATATTAAGTATTGGAAACAATTTTAGGAATCCATGTTATTTTGCGCTTTAAACGAATTGCAGTTAATCCCCAGCTGTTCCCTCCCTTGGTTATTCCCGTAGCAAGACCTTTCTGAGCTGCGTGATGTCACAGGGGCAGTCAGCTGACTCAGTTTGTTTCACCAGTCTTGTGACTGGGTGAAGTATGGAGCTCTGCAGTCGCCCTTCTCCAACACCACAAAGTCTCTGACACGAAGAACACATACAGTACCTTTTGGCTTTCAGACAGGGGCAGATGTAACATGTTCCATTTCGGGGGGCAAGAGAACATGTTGGAGGGGCAAGAGAAAATGGTATGGGTGCGGCTTCATCGCCCGTGTCGCTTCGCGCCACGGGCGATGAAGTCGCACCCATACCATTTTCAAGACCACCTGTTGAAAACCCCTGTTTTAGAGGAGTCCCAGGAAATTTGATGAGTCCCACATCAGCAACATCAGTAGTCATATTTTGTCAGGTTTACAAATGGCTGCATTTAAATTCCATTTAATTTTATATGGTTATAATGTGGTTATATTCATGGAGCTGAAGGAAACTGGACTTTTATTAGTCAAAGTAAAGCATCAATAATGACATCAGTTGTTGTTGAAGTTGCAACAGACACGCAGCATGCATAAAGCTAAAGGTCTGACTCAGAGAGTTTTCTGTTTTCAATGATGAAATGCTGTTGGTTTAGTGGTGACACAGCTGTAGTTAGTTAGTAGCAGTAGTCACACCATTTTAAATATAAGCACTTTAATTTGAAATAACTTGGGTTGTTTTGCATGGAATCGTGTTTGGTGGGGCCAGACTGGGTAGTTCTGAGTTCTGAGTACTTCTTTGTGATGCCACTGAATACATGACCTCAAGTTCTCAAACCTCCAGATATAGGCTACACAGATAGTATAGCCTTAATACTTAAAATGAGTGTTATTCCCCATTCACTATTTTGGCCAGGCATAATAATACAAACACCATCCTACCACACTGGTTGTGTTGTAAAGATTAGAATGAGCATACATATTAGGGCTGCAACGGTTAATCGGAATTGATAATTGAATCAGTTGCCTAGTTTAGTAATTTAGTTAATGATTAATCAGATTGGTAACCACTAGTGTTATCATGGGTGTTGTTTTCCTACTTAACCATAGTTTTTTTTCCCCAATATTACTATAAGTGTAATTTACCTAAAGAGCAGTGATCCATCTCTCCATTTAAAATATGGGCAAATTGTCCTTCCACAGCACTGCCATAAGCTTTGGAATGCCCTGACTCCCTTTCTCAAAAAGTCTAAATCCCTGGAGTCTTTTAAAACAGTCCTAAAAATCCACTTTTATGTTGCAACATGCAAAAGGATGATTACACTGATTTACATTACAGAAACAATTAGCAAACAACCATGGCACATTACAAACTTATTTGGGACATAGTTTGAATGGTGATTAATCACAATTCATATTTGTTGCTTACGCTGCGATGATGAATCCTTTGACAGCTCTAAACCAGATGTTTGCTGTTGTTTATTTTCCAGGTGCTTGAAGGATTTCCCACCCACAACCCCCCTGGATGTGACACAGCCGTGTTGGACTTATTATTGATATTATTATTATGTCAGAGGGATCTTTACATGAAGGCTTCTGCTTCCGCGGGCGTTGCTCTTTTCACAAGCTCTTCACCAAAACCCGGAAGACATTTTTGGAGATCGGTGGCTTTTCAGCATTTCCACACCGAGGACACGTGGAAAACAACTTCCTGCCAGGGACACCCCTCCCTCTCCCTCTCATAGGTGATTTTTAACACCTGTTTTACAATTAAGATTTGTTTTATTTTTGCCGATACTGTAGTTGGCGAGAGGCAAAACGGTTCCTCATTTAACTGGGGACATCTGGAATTCTTCCTCTCAAAGGGTGTACCTCCCTTGGAACCTCAATCGAAGGGTGTACACCCCCCGCCTGGAAGGGTATAGCCTCCCTGGAACCTCAAAGGGTATAGCTTCACTAGAACCACTCTAAAAAAGGGTATACACCACCTACAACCTCCGCCAAAAGGACATACCCCAACTACAACTTCCCTCTTTTGGAACCTTCCGCTCCGAGCAGCGCGGGTTCCCTTAATGGCGTAAACGCGACGCGGCGCGCCATGTGACGACGCACCGACGATGCGCGCGGCTGCACGCCGTCGTCGTCGTCGTAGCTCGGCGGGGGCGTGGCCAAGCAGCGCCGCCGTGAGCCAATCATCATCATCACCATCATCATGACGGAGTACTACGAGGAGGGCGGGCTGCTCTACGAGCAGTCCCCGCCCATGCACATCAAGGTGGAGTCGCCCGAGGGTCCGCTGGGCAGCGGAGGAGGAGGAAGAGGAGGGCCGGCGTCGGAGGACGGCTTCCCCCGCGAGGACGAGGACTCGTCGGGCAGCTGCGAGCAGAACGGGGGCAGCAGTGGGGGCGGTATGGCGGGGGGGCTGCCCTTCAACGTGGTGGTGGTCCACCCCAACGTCATGACCCCCGGCATGTCCTCGGACGACCTGCTGACGCTGGAGCAGAGTGAGTATGGGACGGGATACTGACCCGCGTGCACACACCTTTAGCCTGAAATAGGCTTAAAAAGTATGATCCTTATTAGACCAACAGACCTTTCAGTAAGCCCCGCCCTCTCCCCAGTGTCCAACCGTGCATTGGACACTTTGCAGCCAACTAGCGGGTTTGCTAGTTTTAATTTAGATTTTTATTTTGGTGAAAATATCTAGTTTTAATTAGTTTTAGTTTAGTCATAGTCATAGTTTAGTTTTAGTAATTTTATTTTTTCTGTGCTTTGGTTGTCAGGGGTAGGATTAAAAAATGTGCCGAAGTAGGAAACGGTTGGTATTCAACCCTTGCTTTGAGTTTCTTAGTAGATTGGATGATTGCACTCTCCCACAAGAACACAATTTTTACCCTCAGTGTTTATGGAACTCAGTAGTGGATAGAAGATCTAGAAGCATCTCCTCCTCATGCTGGTCACCAACACATTTTGGAAAAAAAACAGCTTTATAAAAAAAACTAAGGGTATTTTGGGTCTAATTTCAGTTAGTTTTAGTTAGTTTTCTGAACCCCACATTACAGTTTTAGTTTAGTTATCTAGTTATTTTTGCATTCATTTTTAGTTTTTATTAGTTTCAGTTAAGTCAAATGTTTTTTGAGTTTTAGTTTTCGTTTTTTTTTAGTTAGTTTTAACTATTCTAACCCCGGTCATACCTCCTCCCCGCAGACAGGGGGATGTCTGCGGCGCTGGCGGCGGCCGGCAGCGCGGCCAAGAGGAAGAGCCGCTTCAGCGGCGCGGAGCTGGAGGTGCTGGTGTCGGAGGTGACGCGCTGCGAGGGCGAGCTGTTTGGACCGGCCGGCCGGCTGCGGCGCCGCGAGAGGGAGCGCATCTGGGCCGGGATCCTGGAACGCGTCAACGCCGTGTCCAGGTGCGGGAGGGAGGGAGGAAGGGAGGGAGCCGTTATTGTTAAGAACGGGTTTCGATCAACCCCCGTTTTTTGTCCTGGAAAAATGACTCAAAGATTTGCGCCACGATTGAACCATTTTGCAAAAAAAAAAAAAATCTGATCTACAAGCTCATAGCGCACCACCAAGGCCACTCGGTGGTGCGCTATGAGCTTGTAGATCAGATTTTTTTTTCAAAATCTATAGTAATGACAATAATGCTAATAATGCTAAGTAATGCTAATGCTAAGTATTGTTATTAATGCCAATAATGGTAAGCATTGTGAAAATACTAATAATGCGAAGCAACGACAATCATGCTAAATAATGCTAAGTATTGTGAAAATGTGAATAATGCTAAGTAATGCTAATGCTAAGTATTGTTAATAATGCTAATAACACTAAGCAATGCTAAGTAATGCTAAGTAGTGTCAAGGGTAGGGGAAGTGATCTCACTTTTGTCAGATATCACCCAAAACATTTTATTCTGTTAAAATGCTCTATTATAAGGTGTGCAGACCATATATGGAGTTTCCCCCTCCCCCACGTTAGCAGAGGAGCTAATAAAAGTTCCCCAGGTGGTGGGTGAATTCTCCTCCAATCAGGATCGAGCAGCAGGTTCCCATAGTGTAGCTACTCTTGGGCGCCCCTAGTGCACCAGGCTGGTACTACACCATGAATTTCAAATCACTTACCCTACCTTTAACAGTGCTAATAATGCTAAGTAATGCTAATGCTAAGTAGTATTAACAATGCTAATAATGCTAAGTAATGCAAATAATGCTAAGTAATTCTAATAACGCTTCGAATGCATACCCACCCAAAATAGGTTACGCCATCATGTTTGGCAACAATATAAATACATCAATAAATTTGTCATTTACACTGATAATGACAATGCAGCTGATTGGTTCATTGTCTTGCAGGCATTAACACAACAATAATAATAATAATATTATATATTACTGATATTAATTAGGCTAGACATTCACGATAGAACAGTTATCCTTTTGGAGCGGTCAAGTCATTACGTTCTTTACAGTGGTACAGTATTTATAGCTGCACACGTGCACGCGCACACACACCTGCAGCTAATCAATGAATACGTTGAGTATAGACACGTTATGCAAACTCCGCCCACTTCATCGGGCCAGTCTAGCCGTGGCTCTTCTACATTAGCCTCGACACCAGGGCTTTCGTGTATTTCCAACTCCAGTTTGTCCCGATTCAGGCTGCATGAACAGCAGCCAGAGCGCTCCGTTTCTGACCACTCAATGTCGCCATGCTTCTGTTAGAAGGCTATGGCTGTGGTCACCCTGGTTACACAGTGCGCTTTCAAGACTGAGAACGTTAGTTGCGGAAGTGACTGTATTTACAGTCCCCAGAGAAACAACCCTGTTCAGTCCTGACTAGCGACTTGACTTGTTCAATGTTATTTCCAGAAAGAAAAAAAAAAAGATTCTAACGAACAAAGCAGAGATGGGCACGAGTCTCGTCGGTCGAGTCCGAGTCGAGTCCGAGTCTTTGGCTTCGGAGTCCGAGTCGAGTCCGAGTCTTTGGCTTCGGAGTCCGAGTCGAGTCGCGAGTCTCTGACCTCGACTCGCGAGTCAGTCGCGAGTCTTTTTTTTTTCCTATCGTTTTTAAAATGTAGCCTGAATACAAAACTATGATCCGACGGATTGCACAATGCTACAACACATCCACATAGACACGGCGGTCTCAGTATAGCAGGGGTTTTCAACAGGTGGTCCAGGGACCACCAGTGGTCCCTGAGAGGGTTCCAGGTGGTCCCCAGGCTAAATGATGGAAAGTTGGTTAACCAGATGTAACTCTTGAGAGTGTAAAAATGAAACCAAATGTACCCTTGCGGGTCCATTTGGTTTCATTTTTACACTCTCAAGAATTAAAATATTCATCATCTGAATTAGCACCACTTAATTAAGAAATTTACACTGTTTTGTCGGCAAAATCCAGCCTGGAATTGTGAACAAAACAAAAACAAATCTTTATTTTTGGGTATTTGTATTTGGTGTGAAAATGTAATCAAATGGTGGTACGTGGCCCAAATGCGGAATAAAGTGGTCCCTGGAGTCAAAAAGGTTGAAAACCCCTGCAGTATAGCATATATGTTAGGAAAGGGTGACCAAATGTACTCACAAATGCTTGCTTATCACGGTTGAAGTTCCACAACTGCAACGGATTTATCGTCAGGGAGGAAAGTTATATCCACAGTGATTGATTGATTGATTCATTAGAAGAGGGTCCCCAACGTCGGAAATATTAAACATGTATTTTGCAGCATCACCATCCTTCTGTGTGGAATCAGGTTCCAAGCCCAGGAACACTTGCTTGGTTGATTTATAATCCATTTAGTCGGTTGTTTATAATACTAGAAGCGAGCATAACAGCTAGCATAACTTGCGCCCACACATTTGTTTGTTGTATGGTCACCATGACAACCCGTATTAGCCGCCTACGAAGTCAAATCACGGCAACAAAGCCGCTCGATCCAAAAAGTTGAGATTACAAACGTGCAATCCTCACTCAGTTTTCAGGCGATTGTTTTAATTCCAATTTGTCAATACAGTGCATAATTTATATATTTTATATTTTCATTGGGTAAAGGTATAGGCCATGTTTTTTTCATCAAACAATATGAAGATAGATGTCCTTTTTATCCACGCAGCTTAGAGACACGTGCGCTGGCAGTCAATCATGCCAGTCTGAATCTGGGCCAGATCTATTAAGCAAAGCTGCCTATAATATTAAATGAAAAAGTCAATAACTTTGCCTGCTATGTACTGTATGTTTGTCATACCTTTTAATTTTGCATTAAAAACATGTTCAGCGAAATCCCCCGTTTATAGCGTGTGCGCGCTGCGCACGAGAACTCCTGCAGTGCCCAAACTCTGTTTTCCTTTGCGCGCGGAGGTTGATAGGAAAAAAGGACAATGGATTTTTTTGTGGGTACAAAAAAGTAATGCAAGACTCTTAAAGACTCGAGGAGTCATTGAGAGTCATTGAGCTCGAGTCAGAGTCGAGTCAGAGTCATTAGGGACGGAGTCCGAGTCGAGTCTCGAGTCGCATTTTGCCAACTCGAGTCGGAAAAGAGTCCGAGTCTTCAACTCGAGTCGCCATCTCTGCGAACAAAGCAGTTATAAAAGTGTGCAAAGTTCACAATTTCATCTTTTAGACATTTACAACAGCTTTGCGAGCACAAAGGGAGAAATAAAATGTTTCCGTGGGGTATTCATTTTCGGGAGCACCGCATCGTGACTGATGGCAACTTCCGGCGGAAGTTAACTAACCGGAACTTCCGGAAGTCCCGACTTCCGTCAGTGGCTTTGGGGCACCGTGAATCCAGGCTCTCATCTCGCAGCGCGGATGAGAACCTATAGATCGAGGCTAGGCTATGGTGCAGAATGTGTTGTGCGTAAATGCGACGGATCCATTTGTTATTTTCACGGTAGTATCACGTCATGCAAAAATAATAGATCTTATTTATACTGATATCTCGATTTATCTGTGGGCACATCATAATCCAGCCAATTCCAGTATTCCACCGTTTTTTGCCGCTTGAATTTTCGCAGCTTCTCTCCCTCTTTTCTTCATACTTTTAACTTTCATGTTGTCCACTGTTTGCCCGGCTTTTAGCTTTAGGGACTGGAGGGTTCAAGAACCTTGTCCTGAACCCGTTTTTCTCCCCCATCGTCGTCAGTGTTGTAGTGCTACTTTTAGAATTGGGGGGACGCCTCTTCTAAAACCACCCATTTTTTTCTGAGAGTGTACAAATGTGAACCAAATGGACCCTAGCGGGTCCATTTGGTTCCATTTGTACACTCTCAGAAAAAAGGAAACACATTAACATGGTGAAACACATCTTGATGTCATCAAGATTTATTTCACCATGCTAATGATTTTTTTTTTCAGACCTCCATTTCTAGGAAACACAGAATGGGGGGGGGGGGGGGGGGGGCTTTTTACCATGTCCACACTCTAAGGCATATTAATGAACATATTGAAAATTAGTGGAATTCCCTGTAGGACACGTGCATGCACGCGCACATTTGCATGCAGGCATTTGCATGCACCTGCGCAACACACACAGACACGCTATTAAAACAAGTATAGCACATTGAGAAAGATTTGTTTACAATGCCTAATTGTATCCGTAAAAGTAAATTGACAAGACAAAAAAAACATTGGCCTACTTTTGCCCCAAAAATATTTCAGATGTGAGAAGTGGGGGGACGCTGTCCCCCCCGCGTCCCCCCTCCACTACACCCCTGATCGTCGTCCTCCTCCTCCTCCCCTCAGGGTTCCCCGCACGCTGCGCGAGGTGAAGAAGCGCTGGGACGACCTGAAGAGACGCAACGGCGGGCGGCTGGCGGACGCCCGCCACCGCACCTGCTACCTGCCCTCCGGCAGGGCCAGCTCCATGCTGGGCCGGCCCTCGCAGGCCAGCCCCAGGCTGCAGCAGCAACAGGCCCGCAAGCAGGGCAGCAGCAGCAGCAGGGCCAAGAGCAGCTTCCCATGCTTCACTGACTCTGATCCAGGTGACTACTTTAAACTAGGATTCACGACGATGAAGCCTTTTTGCTGTTTTAACCCGTTTGGACACTAGGTTCTAGTTTCTGACACTAGGTTCTAGTTTCTGACACTAGGTTCTAGTTTCTGACACTAGGTTCTAGTTTCTGACACTAGGTTCTAGTTTTATTTTTTTATTTATTTATTTTTTTTCTTCCAGATTTTTTTCAGACTTTCAGACTCAGATTGTTTGGAGTCAGTTTGAATATCATGTTGATTTTCTACAGGGCAAGCATAGAGTCAATCCTGAGATATGGGATAGCTAACTGGTTTGGTAACCTAACTGTCAAACATAAATCTCAGATTGAGACATTGGCTGGAAAGATCATGGGCTTGTCTAGCCCCCCGATCACCCCAAAAGCCATCTTTGATCAAGCTGTACTTAGACAGGCTCAAAGCATTGTCTCCGACCCATTACATGTTCTCAACTTCGAGTATGTGACAATGCGAACAGGCAGGAGATACAGAGCTCCACCGTTGATAAAGTATAACAGGTATAGGACGCTCTTTTGTACCTCTCTCCATTAAGCTCCTCAACGGTGAGAGCATTTAGCCCCCAACCGTGCTAGGGTACACACTAGGGTGTATATGTGTGTATGTGTGTATGTGTGTAACTTTATTGTCCTATGTCCACTGTTATCTGTCTGTAGTCACTGTATGCAGCTCTGGTCTCTGACTCCAAGACAAATTTCTCCCACGGGAGACTAATAAAGCTAACCTTGAACCTTGTAATACAAGTGCTATGGGGCTGAGATGGAGTCTGAAGAGGTGTGTTTTCAGACTGCGGCGGAAGATGAGGGAATGAGTCTGTGGTTCCGATTGCAATGGGAAGTGCATTAGTGGTTTGGCGGTCTGCTAGTTTGCACACATTAAGCACCATTTAATATATTTTTTATATCGGAGACCCCCTGATTCTGTATAGAGTCAAATCATTGTTAATGTAACTCTTGAGAGTGTACTAAAAAGGGAACCAAATGGACCCCTTTTAGCCATGCTAAAAAAAACATGCTGTATTTTTTTTTGTTTCCTCCAGCAGGGGGAGGGGACGGCTCGGAGCGGGGGGACGCCCTGGACAAGGACGAGGACCACCACCCGGAGAGGGACCACCACCGGGGGGGCGACATCGGGGACCCCCCGCCCGACTGCGAGGGGGGCCCCGACAGCATGGAGGACAAGCTGGGCCTGGGTCTGGGCTTGGGCCTGGGACCCCCGCCGCCCTCGGAGCGCTGGCTGCCCCCCTCGCCCCTCTACAGCGCACCCTTCTTCAACGGAAGCCCCCCGCCCAGGTCGGTTGGCACGCCGTTGGTTGGTTGCTTGCAGGGGCGCTTGAATACACTAACACTTGCCCGCTTGCCCGGGGCAAGTAAAAAAAAATGGTGGGGCAAGTGAAGACTGCTACCTGGTTGCCCGATCGGGCAAGTGTGCAACTTGGTGCACTATAACACAACACAAGATAAATTTGTCTTGAAGGCAGTCATTGCGACCTGGGCTAATTAAGATGATGAATTTTAACTCTTGAGAGTGTAAAAATGAAACCAAATGGACCTTTTACGTTCTCAGGAGTTACATCTGGTTAACCAACTTAGCTGGGGACCACCTGGAACCCTCTCAGGGACCACTGGTGGTCCCCGGACCACCTGTTGAAAACCCCTGGTTTAAAGCACCCAAGTAGGAAGTAAACTTAAATGCAAAATTTACAATATATTTTTGGGGGGCAAGTGACCATGACCTGAGGGCAAGTAGAACCTGACTTGCACTTGCCCGATGGGCAAGTGCCTCGGAGACCTTAGTGTCAACCCCTGTTGAGTGCAGGGGCGGATTGGCCATCTGGAGTACAGGGAGTTTTCAGCGTCCGTGGATCCATATGGGTTTCATTTGGTTTCGTATTACGCTTGTTACCTTATTGTTAGACATCTGCATTACTTAATCTACAATATACTGTATGTCTACAATTAGAGAAATTACAACAATTGTTTTGGGCTTTTTATGCCTTTACAGTATTGATAGTCAACAGTACCGTAATTTCCGGATTATGAGCCGCACCTGACTATAAGCCGCACCAGCTAAATTTGGGGCAAAATACTGATGTTTCCTTGTATAAGCCGCACCTGACAATAAGCCTCACCAGGCTTATAGTCAGGTGCTTCATTTTAGAGCAGTGGTTTTCAACTTTTTTCACAATTTAACAACATCTTCACCGCACAGACCCCAAAACTAAAGATTTCTTTTGGTTTTGTTCACAATTCCAGGATGGATTTTCGCAACAAAAGAGGCAAAACATAAAAACTAGACCAAAATGAACATGACTTATGACTTATTAATTAAGTGGTGCTAATTTAGATGGCGAATATCATAACTCTTGAGACTGTAAACATGAAACCAAATGGACCCGCAAGGGTCCATTTGGTTTCATTTTTACGCTCTCAAAGAGTTACAGTACATCTGGTTAACCAACTTTCTATCATTTAGTCTGCGGAGCCCACCTAGAACCTGGAAAATCCATAGATTGGCCGCACCGTTGTATAAGCCGCAAGGTCAAAAGCATGTGAAAAAAGTAGCGGCTTATAGGCCCTCATTTATCAATGTAGTGTACACCCAAAAATCAACGTAGAGCATGCGTAGAGCAGAATTTCCACATTGTTCGACATTTATCATTCCCACCATGAACTTGAAGTTGATCCCACGTCCGGACAAAACCCACGTCAGGTCGGGAGCTGTCGTAGGATTTGTCCTTGCCTGTTTTTCTGTCCTAAACAAGCGGAGCAGCATTGTCAGAACTGCAGAAAGGTATCTAAAGTTATCTATTCACTCCTAATAGCTATAAAACCTAATAAATGATACAAATAAAAAATATATATATAGGTTTGGAAAGGCATATATAGGCTATGCGAGATGACATGCCTAATCCCGGTGGGGAAAAAAAGAAAATAAAAGCCACTTTTATTTGCAGTGACAATTACATGCACAGCCTGACTAACAGGAGCGGCCTGTTTCCAAGGGTGTGTCAGGTTTATTTCTGCCGTCACATTTATCATTGTAGGAAGAAAATTAGGAAGGAATCAGCTGTGTGCGATCGTTTGATATACTGTATGCCGTGTGGACTTGTGTGTACTCCAAAACCCACGTTGAAATTTGGGGACGAATTTGCGCTCCTTTGATAAATGAGGGCCATAGTCCGGAAATTACGGTAGGTAGACAGGAAGGGGGGAGCGAGATGGGGAGTGACCGACATGCGGTGCCCAGACGGTTGAGCCTGGGCCTAAGATAGCTAGATTTCTGTTGTTGTATTCTACTGTTAACACACCTCTACACCTTTTGATTTCAGCCCCCAGCCCTCCCTGGGCGGGGCCGGGGGCCAGGGACCCCTGGAGGCCCCTCCCCCGGGGGGGCGGGGCGGGGTCGGCGTGTCGTGGCTGGAGGAGGAGCTGCGGGCGCTGGGCGAGGCGGCGGTGACGCTGGGCGACCGCGTGGAGAGCAGCCTGCGCGAGTTTGGCGACGGCTTCCGCCGCGACCTGCGCTCGCTGGTGGCCTCGCAGGAGACGCTGGCCGCCAGCCTGCAGCAGAACAACGTGCTGCTGCAGAGGTAACTGAAAGCTCTTTCACAAAACATTTTTTTTTAACTCCTTAACCCAGGGGTTTTCAACCTTTTTGGCTCCAGGGACCACCATTTATTTATTTATTTATTTTACCATTTGATTACATTTTCACACCGAAGACCTAAAATTAAAGATTTTTATTTTATTTTGTCCACAATTCCAGGCCGTATTTTGCCAACAAAACAGTGTACACGACTTAATTAAGTGGTGCTAATTCAGTGTAAAAATTTTTACATTCTCAGGAGTTACATCTGGTTAACCAACTTTCCATTTTTTATCTTGGGGACCACCTGGAACCTTCTCAAGGACCACTGGTGGTCCCCGGACCACCTGTTGAAAACCCCTGCCTTAACCGATTGGTCAAAAAGCTCGTCTTGTTCCCATTGGGCTCAATAGTAACAAAATGATTTATAGAAAATTCTCTGTTAGGAATTTGTGCAAACCAATGATATCCAAAGACAGCTTGAGGTGTCCACTTTAAAGAAAAAAATAACCCAATTCGATAATATGTTTTCTTTTTTTATATATATAAATTGTACAAAAGGGCCCGTTTTTCACACTGGCATTTCTTCCAGGACTAGTTATGAGATAATCACATTTAAAGTTTTATCTTTCATATAACCATTTTAAAGATCAGGTGGTTGGCTACAATTAAAAAAAAAAAAAAAAAATCTGACATGTTCCAGTGTGGAGATGGCGCCATCTAAAGGTAGCATGCATGAAAAAGCTGACCTATCCATCATAAAATGCCAATATCTCTACAATGGAACACACGTTGAAATCTCAATTATTTTTTTGGGATGAAATAAGACCCTTTAACGCATATTTTTATGTACAGGATATTCCTATGGTCAGAAGACAGCAGTGTCTATAGACGATTGTATCCCCCTAATTCCCCCCCAAAAAAATTCATTCCATTTTCATTTGAACCAAATGTGAACCAAATGGACCCTAGCTGGTTCCATTTGTACACTCTCAGAAAAAAAGAAAACTCATTATTTAACATGGTGAAACACATCTTGATGATGTCATCAAGATGTATTTCACCATGCTAATTATTTTTTCTTCAGACCTCCAGTTCTAGGAAACACAGAATGGGGGGAGGGGGGGGGGACTGTTTTACCATGTCCACACAACATCTCTAAGGTATATAAATGACATAGTAAAATATTGAAAACGAATGGAATTCCCCTGAGAGCGATTTGTTTACAATGCCTAATTGTATCCATAAAAGTAAATGACAAGACAAAAAAACATAGGCCTACTTTTGCCCCAAAAATATTTTAGATGTGAGAAGTGGGGGGACATCGTCCCCCCGCGCCCCCCATGGGTTTTCATGATGCTCAATCCATTCCAAGCAACAATAAATACAGACGTACCGTCATCATAAACGCATGTGCTTAGTCAGCACAGTACACAGTACATAGCACAAGTGCTACGGCAAATGGTAAATTACATAGCTTGTCCATCACATTCACCCATTCACACACACATTCATACACTGATGGCAGTGGAAACCATACAAGTGTCTTGCTCAAGGACACCTCGACAGTAACTCTGCGGGAGCCTGGGATCGAACCGGCAACCTTGTGGTTACCATCTGGTACCCCTGAGCCACTGCCGCCCGCCATTTTCAGCCGTGTGTGTGTGTGTGTGTGTGTGTGTGTGGGTGTGTGGGTGGGTGGGTGGGTGCGTGCGTGCGTGCGTGCGTGCGTGCGTAATGGATTCTGCATCATGAAAACCCCCTAGTTAGACATTAAGCATGATGACATTTTGCACGTTTTGCCTTCTATAGGTTGGGACTGGTACCTCGACCTGCTTGACCTGTTTTAATGAGGTTTTCCACTGGAGTTGAATTTCAACATTTCAGTACATGTTATTTAGACACCATGAGAAACACATTGGCGAAGAAATGTCCTTGTTTTTACTTCATTTTGATCATTGTAATTACATACCGTAGTCCAGGGGTCTTCAACAGGTGGTCCGGGGACCACCAGTGGTCCCTGAGAGGATTCCAGGTGGTCCTCTCAGGGACCAATGGACCCAAATGGATCCTTGCGGGTCCATTTGGTTTCATTTTTACACTCTAAAGAGTTAAAATCCTCTGAATTAGCCCAACTTTACCCAACTAGAGAATTATTATGTATTAGATTAATGGTCATTTCAATGGACAAAAACAAAAGAAATCTTTAGTTTTGGGGTCTATAGGGACTAAAATGTCATCAAAATGGTTGTCCGTGGCTCAAATTCTGAATAAATAGTGGGCCCTGGTATGAAAAACGTTGAAAACCCCTGCCGTAGTCGTCGTCACACATACACATACTGTGACAAACATTTGTCACAGTTTTAGCAGCCAACGACCTAGCGTTGCAACGACGCAAGTAGTTGCTGTATCAGTGTGTGTGAATCAATGTTTATCTTCCATCTCCCTCTATGTGCAAAGGCTTCTGGGAGTTCTGGAAGCGCAGCAGCAGCAGCAACAGCAACAGCAACAACAACAAGCGCCTGCCGCACCACAGCTGCAACCACACCACCGGGTCCAGCAGCCGCACCAACCGCCCCAACACGTCCCGCAGCCGCCGCAGCAACAACAAGCTCCCGCAACGCAGCTGATGGAACCGCAGCAGCAGTTAGAGCTGCAAACACATTCGCAGCAACAACAACAACTCCCCCGGCGGTCCAATAATCCGTCAGTCGCTGCTTCTTCTTCGCCTGTCTCCGAGCCGGAAGTGTGCGGTGGCGGCGGCACAGCTTTCCGCTCCGATCCTCCGCTCCCCGCCCCAACCCCGGCCCCGGCGGCCCCGGCGGGCTTGAACGGGCCGCTGCAGCGGCCGCGCCGTGGCAGAACTGTGGACCACAGGCGACGGAGGCGACGCTGAAAGGGGACGGAAGAAAGAAAGCGAGACGCTACGACCGCCGTGAATGCAGTTAAATACAAGCGGACCGTCGAGCCAACGTTTTGTCGCACTTGCCGTGCTAGTACTCTGTGGCGGAGTTCGCTGGTGCTCGCGGAGCCAGCGAACCTGGGCGAACAAAGTACCGGCGAGACTTTCTGTGCGAGACGCTCGACCCGCTCGCACGCCTGCACGTAAGCACACACACAGAATGGGGGGAACACACACACGCACGCGCGAAGACACACGGGGTCGAGCGTCGTTGGACTTGACGTCAGAACATCTTGCTTGAAAAAATGTTCTTCTTCCCTTTTTCTTTTTTTTCTATCGACGCTGTTGTAAATACTAATATGCTACGAACTGAGATTTAGTCTTAAGGATCCCATCTTTCCCGAGCCCTTATGCCTCAACTCTTTTGCCATGCTTCACGATGTTGAATAATAATAATAATCATAATAATAATAACAAAAACATTTTAAAGTAGTTCAAATAGTGGAGCTACGAGAGCTATTTCAAAATGTTTTAGAAAATCAGTCAAATCTGCCTAATACGTTCATGAGGCTTACGCCGTCTTAGCACCGAATGCAAGGATTACGTATATTTGTCTATGCCGCGGCTGTCGTGGTCGAAAATTCATATTTTGAAGCACCAGATATCTCCCGAGACTGCATGTACCACGACGTCATCGTGCTTCTGGTTGTCTTGACCAGTCTTGCCCTCTAACCCATCCGGGTCGCGAGTCCCGGATGTGTTCCACTGTCTCTCTTTAGAAACAGGTTATTTTCCGAGAACACGGACATTGAGGGGGTAGAATCTGAGATAATTAGCGTTCGAATGCATGGGATAGAATGGGTGTGGGGGGCCTTTTTTTTTTTCAAAATGGCCACGCCTATTTTGTCCCAAATGAAACGCAACAAAACGGCGGCCGGCGAACGATGCGTTCGGTTCGGAAGATGGTTTTAAAGAATGGAATCAATTAGTGAGTTTGAGTTTGGCACGGGGGGGGGGGGGGGGGGGGGGGGCGGCGGGGCGGCGAGGTGGCAGATACCAGGGTCGGCTAATGTATTAAGTCTGGGGTTTTCAACCAGTGGTCCGGGGACCACCAGTGGTCCTTGAGAGAGTTCCAGGTGGTCCCCAGGCTAAATGATGGAATGTTGGTTAACCGGGTGTAACTCTTGAAAGCGCAATCATGCAAGGGTCGGAGTTCGGAGGAAACCAAATGGACCCGCCAGGGTCCATTTTGGTTGCATTTTTTTACAAGACAAACTTTGATAGAAAGAGGATAATAAAGCTTTCCGTGCAGCTGCAATGTTAGTGAGTTTGACGTTGCTGAAAGGACAATGTTGTTGTTTTGTTTCAACCAATGTTCATGTTTTAGGTTAGAGAAATTAAAGGATGAGGGTTAATTTGTTTTAATTTGCTGCTTTCCTTTGTTTTAGGGATTTTAGCTGTTTCGAACATACGGTACATATCGGTTTACAAAGTTTTAAAACAATTCATTTTTATTTATTTTATAATCTACTACAAGTCCCAATAAATCCCTGGAAATTACATCTGGACTCAAAAGGTTACAGGATCTACTGAATGTGACAGACTGCCATACTGTATTGAGTCCATTATACAGTGTAAAGTGCAGTGCGGTGTGGTGGCCTCCTTCACATTTAGTAGATCCTGTAATCTTTTGCAGACAAAATGTCATTTCCTGGGGTCTATTGGGACTGTAATATATAATAAATAAATACATTGCTTTAAAAAGTGTGAGCAAATGCGTATTTAGGAGCATGTTCGAATGCCCCTGCCCCCCGTTCAAAAAACGGCTAAAATCACTAAAACTGAAGAAAGCAGCAAATTAAAGCAGCAAAATTTACACACATCTTTGTTTATTAACAAACTAAAACATGATCCTTTGGTTGGAAAAACAAAAACCCTTGCGGGTCCATTTGGTTTCATTTTTACGCTCTCAAGAGTTGAAATATTCATCATCTGAATTACCTAAAATCTACACGATCAGATAATGTAAAAGAATGGTCTTTTTTCATCTATGTTTGCCTGTTTTGTTTCCCAAATCCAGCCTGGTATTGTGAACAAAAACAAAAGAAATCTTTAGTTTTGGCGTCTGTGGGGCTAAAATGTCATCAAATGGTGGTCCGTGGCTCAAATACTGAATAAATAGAGGGCCCTGGTATCAAAAAGTTTGGTCTTACTCTTACTTTTATCTTGAAATTAAATGAATACTACACAGACTTTAGTTCAGCCTTTAGTCTTGGCCCTCCACAATATTTTATGTATCTCGTTTGGCCCCTTGGGGAAAATAATTTCCCACCCCTTCCTTATAGTGAGGGAACTAAATCGTTACCAAGAAATGTCTTCATCAATGTGTTTTTAATGTACAAAAATGTTGAAAAAAAAAAAAAAAAAAAAAAAAAAAAAAAACAGTTCAGTCACAGCTAGTCACAACCCATAGAAGGCAAGACATGGAAAATGTCATCATGCCTTATGTAGCATGTGATATGTCTAACAAGGGGGTTTTCATGATGCTGAATTCATTCCAAGCATTAGTGTGTTTTTCTCAGAAAAGACTCCTTGGGATAAAAAAATAGCCATACCCGCCATCATAAATGTGCTTAGCACATTTCGGCAAGTGTCAGCCGAATGAGTTCCCTCAAAACTAATCCTTGGAATGGATTCAGCATCGCGCCCTGGTTAGACATATCACGCCTGTTTTGCATTCTATAGGTTGTGACTAGTACCCTGACCTGTTTTCCAAGAGCTTTCTCATGGTAGTTGAATTTCAACATTTTAGTACATGTTGTACATTACTAGTAGACATTTCTTGTTAACCGTTTAGTTCCCAGATTGGTCAAATATCTGCTAAAATGATCTACCTATTAAAAGCGGTCAAATTCCTTAAGGGTTCCATTGAACCAACGGTCACTATTTTTAACCAAACTTCATTGGTTCAGATCTCTAAAAGTTGGTACAGAACTGGAACCCAAACAACTACGTTGTACTACCAATGATCCTGAAGGGGTGTGTCCGTCCATTCATCCATCTTCATCCGCTTATCAAAGGTCGGGTTGCGGGGGCAACAGCCCCACCAGAGAGCTCCAGACTTCCCTGTTACCACAACACATGTAAATGCAGGTCTAATAATAAACACAACAAACGGAGAGAGGAACCAAATGAACCCTCATAAGGGTCTGTAACTCGGGGTGAGTGTAGTGTACAAATGGGAAACATGATATTGTTATTGTATAGCAGGTGTGAAGTCCACATGACGGCTGATGGTGTGATTAAAGAAACAACAAAAAATAACTAAAGAATTCTTTTGGTTTTGTTCACAATTCCAGGCTGTATTCTTGCCAACAAAACAGTGTAAACTTCTTAATTAAGTGGTGCTAATTCAGATGATGAATATTTTAACTCTTGAGGGTGTGAAAATGAAACCAAATGGACCCGCAAGGGTCCATTTGGTTTCATTTTCACATTCTCGAGAGTTACATCTGGTTAACCAACTTTCCATCATTTAGCCTGGGGACCACCTGGAACCCTCTCAAGGAGGACCACCTGTTGAAAACACCCTGGATTAGACAATCATCACGTCCTTTGCTTCATCACAAAGGACTTTACTGTGAAATAATGGTGCCAGTCATTTGAACCACGTTGATAGCTCTCATGGCGACCGATTACCTGCAAGCTAGTATGTATACTGTATGTCTGTGCTTGTGTAACACTAGCAGCTTCACTTAAACCCTTTTCCAACCCTTACAATATATATTCGACGAGTCGTTCGCTCTGAAAGAACGTATACGGTCAGGGAGATTTGGACTGCGTTTTCACGATTTGCTCCAAAAATAGCAGGTGTGCAAAACCGTCGCCGAAACCGTCGAAAAACCAGTCGAGGGAGAGAGTGCAAGATCTACAAATTTAAGGGTCCATTTGGGACATTTAGCTGGAGACCACCTGAAATCCCATCACCGGTTGAGAGCCACTGATTTAGCTGATTAGAAAACAGAATCTATTAAACATTTTTCCACCACAATTGGTTGACGCATTTGTTTGATGCAACTTGTTATTATAGTTATTATAGGCTCTCTTATCACTGTACATCATCATTTGCTCAGACACACATGACGTAGTGCATCACATGACAGTCCCCTAAAATGTATAGATCTGTAACTCTTGAGAGCGTTAAAATGAAACCAAATGGACCCTTACGGGTCCTATTGGTTCCAGTTTACACTCTCAAGAGTTAAATTATATTTAACATCTGAATTACGTAATTTCAAGAGTCCCCACACAATTAGAAAATGGAGAATAATTGTTATTTTGACCAACGTTTTGCCTCTTCTCTTTCTCAATTGTGGACAAAAACGTGAAAGTTCTTACTTTTGGGTGAAGGAGACTAACTTAACGCCACGAACCGTCAACTCAAACCCCAAATACGGTTTTCAAACGTCAGTAGTAGCATATACAAGAAAAACTTCCAATTCTACTTCCACCTCTATTTTTCATTTTAAGTGCATTATTCTTAAGCACTATAACAGTAACGAAGACCAACACCACTATTTCAAAGTCAAACTTTCTTGGGGGCTTTTTTATTTTATTTATTATTTTATTTTTGATGTGTAGATCTTGTTGAGCCGTTCATTTTGAAAGTAGCTCTCAAGTCAAAAAAGGTTGGGCACTCCTTACGTGTAGACTATAGCTGAACATAGGAGGGCAAAACGGGACCTCAAAACAAAGACACTGCTTAGTGCTTATTAACTGCTATTGGCCTCCACAAGCAAGACTGAAGTTGTTTGTTGGCTGTAAAAACAATGTTGGTGACGTGCTGACTTTTTGAAGTGCCCAGCCCTGTGCCCAACACCGTCCGCCACCGGCCGCGGTCAGGCAATAAAGTTGTATTATATTTTATTTTGTGCATTTTTGAGACAAATGGGGTCGATCTTTAGAGACCATTAAAGGTTATATTTGGTGATGATGGTTAGCACAGATAGGCCATGCTTACTTTCGTCTTCTTTTTCCCGGTAGGCTTCGGGTTAAAAGGAGCGTGTGTGTGTGAGTGATATTGTTTTTGTTAAAGATGGAGTGCCATGATTTTTTTCTACCCTAAAACATGATCATCAGGCATTAATGTTATATGAAAAGTAAGATTTTCTTCCCAAAAAGTGTACAGTGTTTGTTAAATTGTCATTTTTATGGTTCCACCCTACCAGTTCATTAAGTATGCCTGGTTTGCCTGGTGGGTGGTGATGGGTGGAGATCCACCTGAACTGAAGCCACACCCACAGCTTTAGTTACATGATAAAGGGAGAGGAGTTAGGGGAGGGGCTGAACACGTGATGTCACTATATTGAAGTTTTTTTCATTGGCACGTTTAACTGGAAAGGTTCAGCCCCCAGGAAGAAACCAATGGGTCTATTTACATACTGTCACCTCTTAAACATGTACAAAATTGGGGAAAAAAATACAAAAATCACAGCCTCCCCTCTTTATAAATAAGTGTCACATGCATAGCTCTGTATTGTCAATAGATGGAAATCACTGCTACAGGTACATAGTCTTTGTTCAGTAATATGGATCTCTCACACACACACACACACACACACACACACACACACATGCTGCAGCTGTTTCCCTGCAGAGAGGCACTTGCTTTGCCCCACAGACGGTCCAGAACTTTATTATGGTCAACGGCTCCTTTTCGTCAGGCTCATGACAAGGTGGTGATAGTGTGTGTGGGGTGAGGCAACATTTTAGTCAATAAAAAGGCAACTATTAAGTTGTCTATATTATAATACTTTGAATCGAACAACGATACGTCTTCATGAACGAACAGTAGCTGTTTGTTCAGTACCACAGCACAGAGCTTTACGTTTTTAACAACATGCTTTTTGTTTTGACCAAACAATATCACTTAGGCTCTCACTCTTTCTTCGTGGTGGAGTCGATACAAGGATCCATGAATACGTAGGGCTATGTAAAATAAACCTGCATGCAGTGCACATGTGTACATACTAGTAGGGTGTTGCAAGGAAAAACGCAAATTAAAACAAATATATATAGTAATAATAATAAATAAATAAATCTGCGTATCATTTTGCACAGTTTATATTTTGTAGATGGCCTCTGTTCTGCTGAAATGTATCATCAACCGAACTTTAATAAAGTCTCCTATAAATTACAACTGATTCTCATGATGTGCTTGTGAATACTGTTTTTTTTTTTTGTATGTTTTTGTGTGTCTGTGTCCGCCTGTGCGCTACCAGCTACCAATCCATCAACAAGCCATGCCCTATGCAGTGTGGTATTTATTTATTATAAAACAATGTTTTACCATACAGGAAAGCTATTGGAGAGTATTGTCTATCAATGTGCTTAGCTGTGATTGGACCACAGTAGTTTATGGAGTCGGTTAACTAAAGGTCTATTGGACAATAGCAGTTTGGGAGGGGCTTAGCTAAAGGACCATTGTCTAATTTTGCAGGATTTGCCTGTTTTGAACAAAAAACAGAAAATCCTCAATGCCATGTGGAATTTACGTGATGTTTTAACACAGACAAATATAACCACACCCTTTTCTCATTGGCCTATAGCGCCACCAGGTGACTTGGTGGAGATGTGTGCCCAGAAGTGCACTTTTTCTAGTTATGTTCATAATTGGATGTCCCAGTATGTTTTTGTGTCTGCTATATAGAGATGCGCAGTGACGTCACTGCCCCGGTTCCGGAAGTCTTTTCCCAGTTAATTTTTCTCATAGACTTTTCGAAAATAATTTATATCAAGACGATTACGCCGCGGACAAAGCCAACTCGAATCGTGACGAATCATGATGACACACACAAACTTTTGGGACAATAAAATAATTTCTAAGATGAAAAACGAAACAAAAAGTCTTGTATCATGCCGTTTTCTACTTCTTCCTAATTATATATTATATGACGATATTGTGTTTGTTGTCATGATTTGTCACGACCTGAGTTGGCTTTGGCCGCGGCGTAATCGTCTTGATATAAATTATTTTCGAAAAGTCTATGAGAAAAATGAATGGGGAAAAGACTTCCGGAACCGGGGCGGTGACGTCACTGCGCAGCTCTATACAGTAGACACAAAGGAGAATCCGTGGCACCCTCATGTATAGAGGTTGTGCATATGCATAAAGTGAATGACCAGATGGATATGGTCTGGCAGGGGTGACATTTCCCACTTGGAGGGGCAAGAGAAAATTGTATCACCATCTCATGTGATACAATTTCATGCGGTATCACCCTTAGATCCCCATATAGGTGTATTTAGCTGACCCTCAAGGCTTTGTCTTACTTGGTCCCCTCCTCTTCATTCTCTACATTTCATGCTCCCCCTTGGTCAGATACTCACAGGCTCTGTTTTTGACACACCATCTCCTGTTCAAAACACATCACCGCCATCACCCACTTCACTTTCACCTCCTGCCTCAGTATGGCTCCAGGGTCACCCCCTTCAGCAGAGTCCATGACCTTGGTGTCGCCCACAGCATAAGTTTCCATGGTAACTAATGTGGCATTGCTTTCATGAAACCGAATCAAGCCTCAACATTCGGTTTCATGTAGTAGGCCTAGTAGGAGTAGGCCAAGTTAATCTGGCAAGATTAAGCAGTTTCCATGAAACTGGTTAAAAAAACTGACCCAGGATATAATAGACCATGATACTGGTTTAATCCCTAATTCAAGTTTCATGAAATAGGCCCCAAATTTACACATCCCGGTATGCTTGCGTGTGTTTTAAAAGGATCCCTGACTAATAAGATAAACATCGCTTAAAAGATTATACTTTCTCTATATAACTAAAGTAAACAAATAAAAACACCAATGGCATCTTATTTTTCATAAATAGAGAAAATTTCACTCAACAGGAACTGCTCCTGGCACAGGATGATGATGTCACGTGTGATCTAGCTCTATAGAATATATGGATGAACATGCTCATGTGACATCATCATCCTGCGACTGGAGCAGCTCCTATTGAGTGAAAGATTATTTATGAAAGAAATAAAGTATTGAAGGTGTTTTATTTGTCTGTTTGGCTGCCACTAGTGCTTATTTCTCTCCCAATCTGGCAACACTGAAGGAGACGGAGGGGGGGGGGCTGTCTGTAACTGTAAATAAGAAACATGGCTGCCGCTGCTGTAGAATGGTCCGAGAGAGCGCGATGCTCCCCTCCTCCTCCTGCCCCGAACGGCGACCCACCGGGGCCGGGCCCGTCAGACCCGGAACCGGGAGACCCAGACCGACCGCCGCCGGGGGAAGGAGCCCCGTCGCGGGGAGCAGGAGAGCCAGAGAACCACCGCGACACAATGCTGCGCTTAGCAGCAACAGAATGCACTGGACCCGCTGGTGGTGGTACTGGCCCGCCGCGGGGCTCCCTGCCCCGGCTACCCGGCGCAAGGAGCCTCTCTGCCGGCGTGGAGGAACCAAGGAGCACCGTGGAGGAGGAGAGGGAGGAGGAGGAGGAGGAGGAGGCTGCGGGTGCTGCTGCAGCAGCAGCCCAGCGTGATGCACTGGAGGACGGCGAGGACCAGCAGGCCTCACCGATGATCCCCAGAGGGTCTCCCCGTGCCGAGGACCACCACCACCAGGCCGAGCTGTCCTCCTCCTCCTCCTCCTCCTCGTCATCCCTGGAGGAGGAAGAGAAGCCCGCAGATGCGACTCTTATGGACACAGGTGTGTGTGCGCGTGTGTGTGTCTGCGCGTATATGTTGCTGGTGGATAGCAAAGCCATCTGGTAGTGGAGTTGCGACATTGAGTGTGTCAGAAACCGAGCGCTGGAGCGGCGTTTCTGTGGGTTGAATAGGGACAAACTGGAGTTCGAAATACATTGCGCTGTTGGGGCGGAGCTAGCCCCGATACGTTCCCTCAATACTCTACGCTCACTCTGTAGCTCCGAGATGAGGTCACGAGTCGAGCTTCGAAATCGCCGTTCAGACACGGCGCATGGTTTCCACAATACACGATTCTTACCTGTTTCTGCACATGTAATCCAAACAGTGAAGGACCCTACGCACGTATAACTAGGTTAACATTGTGTACGGAAGAGAAAATCCAACCCGAAACTTGAACAGAGCACTTATATCTCTGCTTTTGTCAGACAGTTTTATGTTTTCGTCGCCATGTTGCCGCACATTACTGCCCCCTCTGGTCAGATTCTATGCATTGATTGCAATGCAACATAATGGGAACGATCTGGCCAGAGGGGGCAGTAATGTGCGGCAACATGGCGACGAAAACATAAAACTGTCTGACAAAAGCAGAGATATAAGTGCTCTGTTCAAGTTTCGGGTTGGATTTTCTCTTCCGTACACAATGTTAACCTAGTTATACGTGCGTAGGGTCCTTCACTGTTTGGATTACATGTGCAGAAACAGGTAAGAATCGTGTATTGTGGAAACCATGCGCCGTGTCTGAACGGCGATTTCGAAGCTCGACTCGTGACCTCATCTCGGAGCTACAGAGTGAGCGTAGAGTATTGAGGGAACGTATCGGGGCTAGGGCGGAGCAAATAAGAGCTATTTTATTCAAGTGTGCAACATGACGAACAACGGTTTTAAAGTAGGCCTGTTGTACAGTAAAAACTAGTTACTGTAAGTCTCTGTCACGTTTATGTTATTATAATGGTTTATGTTATTGTAATGGTATAACTTGTACCATTACTACCAAACTATGTAAAATAAATTCATTAAAGCTGGGCTGTTGCCTGAGTCCAACGCATCCCTGCCTACTTCTGGTCCAGGGCCTGTCCCTATTTTGGTCCCCATTCTCAATAGGAGTCTACCCGTAACCCGTATTGTAGAAGAGCCGCCATTGGACTGGCCCCATGAAGTGAACGTGAGTTGTCGTAAAACTCTGTCTTACTCCATGGCTCGGCGCTAGCGTCGCTAGTTAGGTAAATGTGAATTCAGCAAGCTGTTGGCGTCACCTTCGGGCAGAATTTCTTATTAAGCAAAGTTTTTCGCAACTTGTGGTGTTTGTGTTTGTTGTGTTGGAACGCTAACTTTAACGCTCTAGTCTAAACCAACCAGTGATATTCACAGCTGACTTAAAAACTGAATGAATGAACACAAAATGAAGAATTACAGTAAGTCAAGTACAACGACAACAAAACTGTTAAGAGGGGGTATGTTTTTATATTGTTTTGCGGAGTCCAGTTTCGAATAGCAATTGTCCGTAGTGGGTTTTGAAGGAGCCAATGTATGTGCATGTCTTTGTTGGCAGGGCAGGACTGTTTGGCATAGTTCCTCGTCGTTTGTGCCGAATCTGGGTTGCACATGGTTTGTTGAACTCTCTCATGCAAATTAAAGATCTCATTGGCCTGAAAGTGAAGGCTCGGTCCTAACCGGCCCTAACAGTTCAGGCCTACCCAGCCCTACTAAATGGAATAGATTTTAGGCCCTACCCGGCCCTAAACTGTCGGGTTTGGGCAAAATTTGAGAATTCGCCACAGATTAAAATTGAAATGGCAATCAGCACCACCTTCATAATAGGTAAATACAGAAAATAACTGTTATTCTTACTATATTAAAATAATTCAATATATATTATTTTTTTCATGGGGCCCGAGGCCCTACCCGGCCCTATTGATTAGGATAGATTTTCGGCCCTAAATGTCGGGTCGGGCCTGTTCGGGTTTGGTCCTGGTCGGGTTCGGGCATAGTTTGAGAACTCTAAATTGCAAATTTTGTAGAATGTTTCTCTAAGTAGAGTAGACTAAGGGACCCACTTGGCTTTTGTTTTCCCTGCAAGTTGATCACACACACTACATAAATGAACTATTATATAATATAAAGTTCTATGTAGCGTCCCCTATTGGTACGGGACAGGGTACAGGTGGTCGGACATGGGAACAAAGCCAGGTATTGGACTGGTTGCATCACTCAAGAAAAAAAGAGTGTTGGGTCTGTCTGTGACAGCCTTTCTCTAATGCTGCGTTGTGCAAGCCATGCGTGTCAAGGCTTTAACTGTGTGTGTGTGTGTGTGTGTGTGTGTGTGTGTGTGTGTGTGTGTGTGTGTGTGTGTGTGTGTGTGTGTGTGTGTGTGTGTGTGTGCAAGGAAAACTTGCATGTCTTCCATACGCCGACCACTCTGTATCGCACGCATTTATTAAGAACACTGCACTCAATGAGGACATTATCACTTTCACAATAAAAGCCAGACTACAAGTCCTTCCCACTAGACACAACCTTTCCATCTGGTTCCCCACCACTCAGGCTCCTCATTGTTTGCACCACACTACAGAACAGATCACTGAAACACTGTCACATATCTTGAACGGCTGCTATGCATAGCACGCCATGATAGAATAGTGGAACTCATATCAAAGGACATACCAAAGTACCATGCATCTTCTGTGAGAATGTACACACATTCCAGGGTCATTCCATCCATGTTCCAACTCTGTGATAACCCAGACATATTTACATCTTTGACAGCTAATACGCCAGATGTTGTTGTGGTTGATGAAGAGTCCAAGGAAGTGTCTGTCTTAGAGATAGCCTGCACCTTTGACCACAGCCTAGAGGAAGCATTTATGACCAAGGTCATCAAATATCAATCCCTTCTAAATACCATCTCAGAGCTGGCCTATACAGTAGGTGTAGACTATTTGTGTTTATATTTGGCAGCCTAGGACATACGCACAGACTGGTTGTTAGAGGGTTCCAACAACTTGGGATGCCCAAAAAAGAGGCAAAAAGGCTGGCAAAGTACTGCAGCGTCTCTGCTATAATTGGCAGCCGTCAAATATGGCGGAGACGCTGCTACCTATACCCATATAGACTGTACTGTGCAACATGCTTGTTGTATCATAAGAGCTCATGCCATGATTTTGCAGATGTAACTCGAATGCACCTATAATATTTGTGTCCCTGTATGCATTTCCTTTGTGTGGACATAAATAAATGGTTAAAATGTGCACGCACATGTGTGCATGTGCATGCTCCCTTTATGGTGAGGTATGGCTGTGTATACCTCACCATAAAGCTTAGAATGTTGTTCAATTTCCTTCACTCCAAAATGCAGTGTTTTGCTTTATAAGTCTCTCCATAATGTCGATAGTGTGTTGACAGATATAGCTACGTATATTTTTTTGCATTTTCCCCGCTATGTTGCTTCTACTTTGACGCTGCAGCTGTTTCCCTGCAGACAGACACTTGCTTTGTCCTGCAGACGGTCCAGAACTTTGTTGTTGTCAAACAAATGGTGAAAACAAAACCTCAGGACAGGCGGTGCCAATGTCTGAGACGGGGGGGGGGGGGGGGGGGGGGGGGTTGTTGGGTGAGGCAGCGTTTTAGCCAATCACAGCAAGGGAGTCTCCATCAGATTCATAATGAGCCAATAGAGTGGAGGTGAGGTGGAGTCAGATTCTGTTTTTAAACAAATCTGTTCACAAACACAGTGTTTTTACACACTAAAGTTGCCTCTATTACCTTTAATGATGACACACACAAAAAACAACTTGAAAATCTGAAAATGTAATGTATGATGAATTAACATAGAGATGTGATGCAGTGCGTGCATGGCGCTGTGTTTAGGCCACAGACACGCTCCGATTTGATAATTTACAGCAGGGGTTTTCAACCTTTTTCATCTCGGGGACCACCATTTATTCAGGATTTGAGCCACGGACCACCATTTGAGGACATTTTAGCCCCACAGACCCCAAAACTAAAGATTTCTTTTGCTTTTGTCCACAATTCCAGGTTGGATTTGGGGAAACAAAACGGGCAAAACATAAAGACCAAAATGACCATTGATCATCTAGTTGTGTAGACTTGGGCTGACTAAGATGGTGAATATTTTAACTCTTGAGAGTGTAAAAATGAAACCAAATGGACCCGCAAGGGTCCATTTGGTTTCATTTTTACGTTCTTAAGAGTTACATCTGGTTAACCAACTTAGCTGGGGACCACCTGGAACCCTCTCAGGGACCACTGGTGGTCCCCGGACCACCTGTTGAAAACCCCTGATTTACAGCTTGTCCACATGCTAACCAGAGTTTGACAGATTGATACAAGCTCTCTGTTGTTCTTATTTATTTCAACCCTTTGTGTACTGACCGTGTTTTGGTGTTCAAAGCATTATGTTACACTTAAGCTATAGAGCTGCGCAGTGACGTCACCGCCCCTGTTCCGGAAGTCTTTTCCCCATTCATTTTTCTCATAGACTTTTCGAAAATAATTTATATCAAGACGATTACGCCGCGGCCAAAGCCAACTCAGGTCGTGACAAATCACGACAACAAACACAATATCGTCATATAATATATAATTGGGAAGAAGTAGAAAACGGCATGATACAAGACTTTTTGTTTCGTTTTTCATCTTAGAAATTATTTTATTGTCCCAAAAGTTTGTGTGTGTCATCATGATTCGTCACGACTCGAGTTGGCTTTGGCCGCGGCGTAATCATCTTGATATAAATTATTTTCGAAAAGTCTATGAGAAAAATGAATTGGGAAAAGACTTCCGGAACAGGGGCGGTGACATCACTGCGCAGCTCTATTGAAGAAATATAAGACCTACAAGCTCACAGCGTGCCACCAAGTGGCGTGCTGTTGTGAGCTTGTAGCTCTGATTTATTTATTTATTTATTTTTTTGAAAAATCGTGAAAATGTGTGCAAATCTTTGAATATATATTCTTTCTGAAGCAAATATTTTGAACTAAAATCGTTGCTTCTGGGGGATCCCTACAACATGTTTTCCGATGTGGGTCCGCAGCCAAATATAGATAATTCTGGTGGTCCTTGGCATGAAATATGTTAAGCATCACTGACACAGGAACATAGATTTTTTTCAGAGAAACTAGAATCTGTGAGAATCTAGCATCAGAAACTAGAAACTAGTCAGAAACTAGAATCTAGTGTCAGAAACTACAATCAGGTGTCAAATAGAATATATTCTTAGATTTGTGCATTTTCACAATTAAAAAACAAAACAAAAAATCAAATCCACAAGCTCATATCGTGCCACTCGGTGGCGCAATATGGAGCAGCAGGTTCACATAGTGTAGTTACTCTTGGGCGCCCCTAGTGCACCAGGCTGGTACTGCACAATGAATTTCAAATCACTTACCCTACCTTTAAATAAACATGTTTTTAAATCATTTAAAGTAATGCTTAAAAAACAATCGTGTCATGAACCTCGTATGAGGACTTGTTTTTTTTAAAGGACTCCGCTAGTTCAGATTTCACTTTAAAGCAACTTTTTTTTGCTGAATTCATTCAATGATTTGATTGAGACTATAATAATCCATTGAACCTTTTTAACTATTTAAACAGGTTTAATGAAGTTAGTCTGTCTTTTCAAACTCGGATAGAGACCCTCCTCGGTGATCGGACCCCTGAAAGTTCCCAGGTTGTCCAGCTCGATGTCTGATAAATAGGACTAAAATACTAAATGATGTCTTCTTCAAAAGACTTACATCAAAATATTGTGGGGGGAAAAGAACAGGGCTTGACACTAACACTTGCCCACTTGCCCGGGGCAAGTAAAAAAAAATGGTGGGGCAAGTGAAGACTGCTACCTGGTTGCCCATTCGGGCAAGTGTGCAACTTAGTGCACTATAACACAACACAAGATAAATTTGTCTTGAAGGCAGTCATTGCGCTCTGCCTCTGTGTCTTTCCCTGCTTTCTAGGTATCTCTACCTATCTCTCTCCCAGGTTCATTTGGTTCCAAACTATCATTTTGCTGGGGTCAGGCGTAGTGATAGACCGATTATCGGCCGCGGCCGATTATCGAATTTGATATTCATGATTTTAATAATAATCAGTATCGGTGCTCAAAATAAATAATCGAAAAAAGAGCAGCCGATTATTTGTATTTATTATAAATGTTCAAAAATGATACATCGACAACTTTCATTGAAGATCCGGTAGACTGACTCTATCACTTCATGTATTTATAGATTTATCCAAATTATCCAAAATGTATTTTCTCTTTTTCTTTTATGTCTGAAGCTCTGTGCCTGTACTTGAATTAAAAAAGATGCATTTGATGGAGGGGAAACTGAAACACTTTTGCTGCTTCCGCACTTTTATTCTATTAAAGTAAATAACAATAGTATCGGCTGATATCGGCTATCGGCCTTTTTGATGTTCCACTAATCGGTGATCGGAAACATCGGCCAAAAGTCTGATCGGTCGATCTCTGGGTCAGGGACCACTGTGTCTGTGACCACTATGGGCTAATTAAGATTTTAACTCTTAAGAGTGTAAAAATGAAACCAAATGGACCCGCAAGGGTCCATTTGGTTTCATTTTTACGTTCTCAAGAGTTACATCTGGTTAACCAACTTAGCTGGGGACCACCTGGAACCCTCTCAGGGACCACTGGTGGTCCCCGGACCACCTGTTGAAAACCCCTGGTTTAAAGCACCCAAGTAGGAAGTAAACTTAAATGCAAAATTTACAATGTATTTTTGGGGGGCAAGTGACCATGACCTGAGGGCAAGTAGAAGCTGACTTGCTCTTGCCCGATGGGCAAGTGCCTCGGAGACCTTAGTGTCAACCCTGGATCATACTCCAGACTGCCGCGGTGATGTGCTGTGTGCTTACAACACCTTTTTGTTATCTATTTATTTCTCCCCCCAGAATGCAGCAGTGACGTGGGCAGACGTGAAGCACTGCAGTCAGACGCTATGGTAGAAGACGTATCTGATGAAGATGTTGGCTCCGCCCACAGGCAGGACGCAGAGAAAGGTGATTACCGTAATTTACGGATTATAAGCCCGCCACTGACTATAAGCCGCACCAGCTAAATTTGGGGCAAAATACTGATTTTTCCTTGTATAAGCCGTAGGGCTGTCATTTTCCCTCTAAAATACCATTCGAAATTAATTTCTTTAATATTTTTAATAATCGAATATTATATTCGAATATTTACGTTATTTTAGCTCATTATTTAATATAATATAGCCCAGATTATAGCCCATAAAATACTCTGGTAATTAGGCATACCTGTATTCTATGCATTGTCATTGACTGCAGTCACAGCATACTCTGTCCACTAGAGGCCCCCCCTTCACATGCAAATGTGGGCCATTGTGTGCATTACATGAAGCCCCATAGGTTTCGATGCCACATCAAAAGCGGTGACCTATAGAAACCAGCACCTTCGAATGATCACGCTATTACCATAAATGGCAGAGCATAATGACCACAGTTTCCATGTAACTCGGTCATCACACAGCTGCCTGTAACTAATGTTGTTTATGACTGCGGTGGTTTTATACTGAACGTGACTTTTATTAACTTATCTGTACTCTGCTAGCAATACAGGCTACTATAATGCACTGGACCTTTTGCTCTCTAAGGATTATTTTGGTCTGAGGGGACGCAAACGCTCTCTCTCGATCTCTACACCTCTCTCTCGTTGCTACGCCTCCCCCCTCTCTAGGTAGGCTGCTGTTAATGCTGTCAAGTGAGTGGACACACATTTATTCGCATGCAGTGATGGTTGCAAACTTGCAGGCACCGGAAGACGTAACGTATGAAACCGAATAAAAATGTGATATAAAATTAATTGATTATTAAGGCTAAATTCAAATGGCAATTTAATCTTTCGAATACTATATTTTTTTTTTTAATATTCAAACGGAATTCATTAAATGAAATTCGATCTGACAGCACTAAGTAAGCCGCACCTGACTATAAGCCGCACCAGGCTTATAGTTGGGTGCTTCATGTTAGAGCAGTGGTTTTTAACTTTTTCCACAATTTAACAACATCTTCACCCCACAGACCCCAAAACTAAAGATTTCTTTTGGTTTTGTTCACAATTGCAGGATGGATTTTCGCAAACAAATGAGGCAAAACATCAAAATTAGACCAAAATGAACATGACTTATGACTTATTAATTAAGTGGTGCTAATTTAGATGGTGAATATCATAACTCTTGAGAGCGTAAACATGAAACCAAATGGACCCGCTAGGGTCCATTTGGTTTCATGTTTACGCTCTCAAAGAGTTACATCTGGTTAACCAACTTTCTATCATTTAGTCTGCGGAGCCCACCTGGAACCTGGAAAATCCCTAGATCGGCCGCACCGGTGTATAAGCCGCAGGGTCAAAAGCATGTGAAAAAAGTAGCGGCTTATAGTCCGGAAATTACGGTACACCAGGAATCAGGTTCTCTTATCAACCAGAGGATGAATAAATCAGAGCAACACATACATATGCGACCGGGAAGAGAGGAATAAGACAGAGGCGCGACTGTGTGACGCAGATATACTGTACACTATATACTGTATAACATCGGTTTTCAACCTTTTTTTGATACCAGGGACCACTATTTATTCACCATTTGAGCCACAGACCACCATTAGAGGACATTTTAGTTCCACAGACCCCAAAACTAAAGATTTCTTTTGCTTTTGCTCATACTGTACAAATGAAATTCATTTCCTTTTTTATTGCCCTATATAATGATGAATTAAGACATATTTTCTTCAATAGAATGACGGAAATCTGTGGTAGCTTTTTCTGGTTGGATGACTATGAAAAACTGGAACTTTGTTTTCCGAAAGGTATTTTCGCCTTAGCAAATTTTCTAGTGGGAGCTTGGGACAAAAGACAAAAGAACTCTGTTTGTACAACAGAGTTGTACGAACTGCTTTCTTTTGATAGTTTTCAGCTGTCTCAGTTGTAAATTGTTTGTATTTTGTATTTATATGTAACTTGTATGGTGTGTCCTATTATAAGCCTATGTGGGCTGGGCGCCTCTGGTGCATGACACAAAAATAAACCATTCATTCCTTCATTCATTCATTGTACAGATTCCAAAAATGGATCCGGGTTCAGGCTTTAGTAGTTACAACTACAAACCTTTAACCGCAAGCATGGAACAGAATGACGTGTTGGTCAACCTCGTTGCGTGGGCCGCTTAAAGACGTGCCGATTTGTTTGGTCTTTGAAACAGGTCGCGCGAACGGCACCACCACCACCACCACCAAGCAGAATGGCGAGGGCGAACTGGAAGACGGAGAAGCAGACGACAGCGAAGAAGCCCCGACCAACGGCCACGATGACAAAGGCCTGGAAAGCGAGCCGGCGATTGGCCGAACACCACCGGCAGATGAGGAAGCGGAAGCCGCCGCCGGCGAGGAGGAAGTGGGGGCCGACGTGGTCGGAGAAGAGGCGGCGGCGGAGGAGGAGGGCGGCGGCGCTGCCGCCAAGCGGCAGCGGCGGAGGAGCCTCCAGTGCGAGCAGTGCGGCCTGACGTTCGCGCGGCGCGAGATGTACAACCTCCACCGCTACTCGCACACACACCACGAGGGCCTGGACCCGCCGCTCACCTGCCGCGAGTGTGGCGAGACGTTCCAGCAGCGCAGCGCCCTGGTCAAACACCGCACACAGCACCGTCTGGACAGAGAGGTATACCGTTATGTCCCATCGATATTCCAATACAGGGGTTTTCAACCTTTTTTTTTAATCCAGGGACCACCGTTTATTCAGGATTTGAGCCACGGACCACCATTTGAGGATATTTAAGCCCCACAGACCCCACATCTAAAGATTTATTTTTGCTTTTGTCCACAATTCCAGGCTGAATTTGGGGAAACAAAACAAGCAAAACATTCATTCCGAAATGGCTAATTCAGATGATTAATATTTTAACTCTTGAGAGCGTGAAAATGAAACCAAATGGACCCGCAAGGGTCCATTTGGTTTAATTTTTACATTCTCAAGAGTTACATCTGGTTAACCAACTTAGCTGGGGACCACCTGGTACCCTCTCAGGGTACCACTGGTGGTCCCCAGACCACCTGTTGAAAACCCCTGTCCATCGATATGCCAATACATCGCAATTCTTCATGTCTATGTCATTGATTGTACCTTCGAGGTGTTGTTGGTGGGGCATGATAAAAAAAAGTCCCCCCCATTCTGTGTTCCCAAGAAATGGAGGTCTGAAAAAAACCACTAACATGGTGAAACATCTTTTTTCTGCGAGCGTACAAATGGAACCAAATGAACCCATCAGGGTTCATTTGGTGTTAGGCTTGGGTACCGTGAACGGTACCGGCACTGGTATCGTTTGGGACATAGCGATAACTAGTGGTATCGATTCACTTCAAAATGAACGGTGCCTCGTTTGGAATTCCACCTTTAAAATGTTCTAGTATAATTAATAAAAGCACAGTCAAGTCATTTTTAGCAAAAATGTGATGTGTCAAATTGAATCACAGCATAATTGAGAATCGCAATATAAATCGATCCAGAACCCTAAATATCGATATTGTATCGTATTGTGAGGTAAGGGAATATTTAGTTCAGTGTCCAATGGAGATAAAGGATAAAATACCACTATTTCTTCCTACTCTGTGTCTCATTTGGCATCTTTTTATATTTTATTTTTTGGAAAAAATATATTATATAATACATTTTTACTATCGGGAGAACAATAGCTGCCATTTCTATCATATAAATTATATTCTTCACTTCTAAATAACCGGCTTACAGACCATCTGGAGCGGTCAGGATGTCTTGTTGATGAACAGAACGGCTTCCGTAAAGCAAGATCATGTATTGACCATATTTACTCAGTCACCACTATTATAAGAGCAAGATTTCAAGAAAACAAATCAACATATGTATGCTTTATTGATTTTCAAAAAGCTTTTGATTGGATAAATAGGGAGCTTCTCGAGTACAGACTAATAACAACAGGTGTAAACGGGAAATTCTATGCGGCTATTAAAGCCTTATATCGTGCCCCTGTGGCTTGTGTTCAGGTAAATGACTTCAGAACAGGATGGTTTCCTACACACTTTGGTGTGAAACAAGGAGATGTTTTGTCACCAACTTTGTTTTCCATCTTTGTCAATGATCTAGCTATTAAGATCAGAAACTCAAATTAGGTGTAAAAGTGGCAGACATGGTTGTAGGCATACTTTTGTATGCAGATGATTTAATTCTGCTTGCTGAATGTGAAAAAGATCTACAAACTATGCTCAACATCATTGCAGATTGGTGTCTGAAGTGGAGGTTGGTGGTAAATAATGAAAAAACACAAATTGTTCACTTTAGGAAACCATCCGTAGAAAGGAGTCTATTTACATTTAGTTTTGGGTCTAGTGTTCTGAAATATGTAAATACATATAAATATCTTGGACTTATTTTAGATGAGCATATGAATTTCAAGGAAGGCTCGCAAGTTTTATCCGATTCAGCTGGTAGAGCTCTGGGGTCTGTGTTGAATAAAGTGAAGGCCTGTAAGGATTTGGGATATTACACATATACACAATTATATCAATCATGCGTATGCCCTGTCTTAGATTATGCTTCTGGGATATGGGGTTTTACTGATCGTGAAAATTGTAACTCATTGCAAAATAGAGCTATCAGAGCGTTCCTTGGAGTCCATAAGCTTACGCCAATTCTGGCTATTAGTGGAGATATAGGATGGATGCCAGTAAATATTAGACACAAGGGGGAGATGTTGAGACTTTGGAATAGACTTGTTAATATGCCAGATGACAGACTGACCAAAAGGATCTTTGACTGGGATGTCTCTAATGGTTATCCCTGGGCCAATGAAGTAAAGTCTCTATTCTTTATGAATAATTCATCTTTTATTTATTTGAATAAACTATGTTGTAATATTCGGGAAATACAGAATTACATGTTTCTTAAACATAAAAGGAGAACTGGGCTGTTGATGTTTGGTCCAAACCAAAACTAAGAACCTATTGTATCATTAAGAATAATTTTGGCCCTGAACCCTATGTCACACAAAACCTGTCTAAAAGTCAAAGATCTTTTTGTGCACAGTTGCACTCTGGGACATTACCATTAGCCTTAGAAACAGGTAGATTCATTGGTACCCCTGAGGATGAAAGAACATGTTTAGTTTGTGATTTGGGAGATATTGAAAATGAAATTCATTTCCTTTTTTATTGCCCTTTATATGATGAATTAAGACATATTTTCTACAATAGAATGACAGAAATCTGTGGTAGCTTTTTCTGGTTGGATGACTATGAAAAACTGGAACTTTGTTTTCGGAAAGGTATTTTCGCCTTAGCAAATTTTCTAGTGGGAGCTTGGGAAAAAAGACAGAAGACTTTGTTTAGGTAATGAAAGAAGAAACAGAGATGTACTAACTGCTTTTCTTTTGATTGTTTTCAGTTGTAAATTGTTTGTATTCTGTATTTATATGTAACTTCTTGTATGGTGTGTCCTATAAGCCTGTGTGGGCTGGGCGCCTCTGGTGCATGACACAAAAATAAACAATTCATTCATTCATTCATTCAGCTCTTAATTCCCTATCGAATATGTGAACTGCCTACAGCCCTCCCTGTGAGACACAGGCTGATTTAGAAAAGAAAATAGTGGTATTTGCCTGCGGACCCCCATCTAAAAAAATGTTCTAGGGATCCCAGAGAAGCAAAGATTTGAGCTAAAAATGTTTGATTCTGAAATAATATCTTGAAAGATTTGTGCCACATTTTCATGATTTTTTTTTTTTCAAAAATAGCAGACCTACAAGTTCATAGCACGCCACTCGGTGGCGCGCTATGAGCTTGTAGATCTGCTATTTTTCAATAGCTAAAGTATCTCCGTTAGAACACCAGAATGTGTTCAGTACACAAAGGGTTTTAACTGTGATTACTTTTGTTTTTTGTTTTTCTACAGGAGCGAGAGGAGCAGCGCAGCAGCCATCCCAGACAGCGCACTGAGCACCGCGAGGTACAGTAGGACCCCTCACCCCTTTAACACAAGGTTCAAGGTTAGCTTTATTAGTCTCCCGTGGGAGAAATTTCTCTTGGAGTCAGAGAGCAGCGCTGCACACAGAGTTTCATACAGACTAACAAAAAACAGTAGAGACAGGACAATACAGTTACGTATAACACATTTACACCCTAGTGTGTACCCTGCGTGCTTAAATGCTCTCCCCATTCAGGAGCTTAATCGAGAGAGGTATAAATGAATGTCTAAACCAGTTATATTTTATCAACGGTGGAGCTCTGTATCTCCTGCCCGTTCGCATCAACTATACTCAGAGTTGAGGACACAACCTTTTTGACTCCAGGGACAACCATTTATCCACCATTTGATTACATTTTCACACCAAAGACCTAAAAATGAAAGAATTATTTTGGTCTTGTCCACAATTCCAGGCTGGATTTTGCCAACAAAACGGTGTAAACTTCTTAATTAAGTGGTGCTAATTCATGATGATGAATATTTTAACTATTTTAACTCTTGAGAGTTTGGTTTGGATTTTTACACTCTCAAGAGTTACATCTGGTTAACCAACTTTCCATCATTTAGCCTGGGGACCACCTGGAACCTTCTCAAGGACTACTGGTGGTCCCGGACCACCTGTTGAAAAACCCTGCCTTACACCAGTGGTGCCCACACTTTTTTTGACTTGAGAGGTACTTTTAAAATGACTCAGCTCGACAAGATCTACACGTGGTGTTGAGTTCAGTCTCACACCAAAAACTAAGAACTTTCACGTTTTTGTCTACAATTGGGGAAAGAGAACTGGCAAAACGTTGGTCAAAATAACAATTATTCTCCATTATCTAATTGTGTGGACTCTTCGAAATTACATAATTCAGATATTTGAATATAATTTAACTCTTGAGAGCTGTAAAATGAAACATTTTAACGCTCTCAAGAGTTACAGATCTACAAGAGCCTATAATCGCCTATGTTCTGCATTTCAAGGGACCGTCCTGTGATCTACTGGTAGATCACCATCTACCTTTTGGGCACCCCTGCCTTACACCTTTTACCCATTCCGACCGGTCAGAATTATATCTATTCATTTTCCATTTGTTTGTGACCAAAAGGACCCCAACCAGATACTGATCTCCTGGATGAACCATCCCCTCTTAAATATCCCAGATTCATGACTGGGATATCGGCATTGGCATTACTGAATGGGGAAAACACAGGTGGCGGATGTAACCTTTCCCAATTGGGGGCAGGAGAAAATGGTATGGCACAGCATCGAAGTCGCAGCCATACCATTAATTTCGGTTACAGGTCTTATGTTAGGCAAGTAAAGCATCAATAGTATCCGTTGTTGTTGAAGTTGCAACAGACACGCAGCATGCATAAAGCTAAAGGTCTGAGAGTTTTCTGTTTAAAAAAAATGATGAAATGTTGATGGTTTAGTGGTGACACATTTGTAGTTAGTTTGTAGCAGTAGTAGTGTTTCAAATAATTTTATATTATATTTAATTGGAATTATCTTTGAATTTGCATGCCATCATGTTTGGTGGTGCAGTCAAGGCATTTAAGATGTATTTTCACCATGTTAATGGATTTTTTTAGATGCTTCTTTTTTTCTGAGAGGAAAAAAAACGTGAGAGGAAAAAAAAAGTTGAAAAAGGGTGGGATTCCCCTTTAAACGCTACCCGTTCCCCTCTAGCAGAGCGATCATCTGGGCTCTCCTCCTCCTCCTCCTCCTCCTCCACCGGGCAGAGAGTTGGTCAGACATCAGCTGACACTGTCCTTCTCCTTTCCCTCTAGCAGAGCGATCATCTGGGGTCTCCTCCTCCTCCTCCTCCTCCACCACTGGGCAGAGAGGTGGTCAGACATCAGCTGACGCTGTCCTTCTCCTTTCCCTCTAGCAGAGCGATCATCTGGGCTCTCCTCCTCCTCCTCCTCCTCCTCCACTGGGCAGAGAGTTGGTCAGACATCAGCTAACGCTGTCCTTCTCCTTTCCCTCTAGCAGAGCGATCATCTGGGGTCTCCTCCTCCTCCTCCTCCTCCTCCACTGGGCAGAGAGTTGGTCAGACATCAGCTGACGCTGTCCTTCTCCTTTCCCTCTAGCAGAGCGATCATCTGGGGTCTCCTCCTCCTCCTCCTCCACCTCCTCCACTGGGCAGAGAGGTGGTCAGACATCAGCTGACGCTGTCCTTCTCCTTTCCCTCTAGCAGAGCGATCATCTGGGCTCTCCTCCTCCTCCTCCTCCACCTCCTCCACTGGGCAGAGAGCTGGTCAGACATCAGCTGACGCTGTCCTTCTCCTTTCCCTCTAGCAGAGCGATCATCTGGGCTCTCCTCCTCCTCCTCCTCCACCTCCTCCACTGGGCAGAGAGGTGGTCAGACATCAGCTGACGCTGTCCTTCTCCTTTCCCTCTAGCAGAGCGATCATCTGGGCTCTCCTCCTCCTCCTCCTCCACCTCCTCCACTGGGCAGAGAGTTGGTCAGACACCAGCTGACGCTGTCCTTCAAGTGTGCGTCGTGTGAGAAGTTCTTCCCGTCGGTGGAGAGGCTGCGCTCCCACAGCTGTGGCCCCGCCCCCGGGGTCCGCGAGACCCCCTACCGCTGTCCGCTGTGCCGCCAGGAGTTCGGCGTGCGCAGCTCCGTAACCAAGCACATCATGGTAAGAGAGAGAGTTGACTAGGGCATTAGCCAAACAGTTTTTTTTGCTGTTCGAATCAAATACTTTGGTAGTCGAATAATTGTCGACTAGTCTATGGTGATATACCGGTATATTTTTTTTTTAGCCAATAAAATGTGTGATTCTGGACTTCCCATTGAAAAATTACATGCCTATTACACTACTGTAACTCAGTTACATTATGACATGAAACATGAGCAATCAACCTACAATCACTACCAACACCACAGCACACATCCACAATGCCTGCTGCAGAAAATTGAAAAATGTATATCAAAAATTATTATTACCGAATAACGAATAGTGAATTAATAGTCGAATAGTGTTTTGCTAGTCGAATAATCGACTAGTCGAATATTTAGTTAATGCCCTAGTGTTGACGCACGGGCCGCCGCGTTCTCGCTGCCATTTTCCATTCCTCTGTGGGTGTAGCACAGGGGTTTTCAACCTTTTTTCATTCCAGGGACCACCATTTATTCAGCATTTGAGCCACGGACCACCATTTGATGACATTTTAGCCCCCAAAGACGTAAAACTAAAGAATTTTTTTTCGTTTTTTTTTTTTTTTTTCCGTTTTGTTCACGATTCCAGGTTGGACTTTGCAAGCAAAACAATGTAGTCTTCTTAATTAAATGGTGCTAATTCAGGTGATGAATATTTTAACTCTTGAGTGTGAAAATGAAACCAAATGGACCCGCAAGTGTCCATTTGGTTTCATTTTTACATTCTCAAGAGTTACATCTGGTTAACCAACTAAAGAAAAGGTTTAATACTTTGCAGAATTGCATAGAAACTGTGTCTGATGCAGTAAAATGATTGTCCAAGTGATTTTTCATTTTTTCATATTTGCAAAAGGAAATTCTTAATATTAATGCATTTTGCGAGCTAAAAAGGGACACATTTCAATAGAGCAGAAAATCAGAAAAATGGTTGCAATAGGTTAGAACAAGTTGCTACAGAAACCCTTTTAACTTTGTTTTGTTTTGTTTCCTTTAATCTGATAGGAATAACCTATCAAAAGTCCTAAGAAACCCAAGAAGGGAACATGGTAAAAAAAAAAATGCTGGAAAAAATGATATCACAAACCTCCATTGATGTCCATGATATGAATTTGGGAAACAAATTTGCTGCTGCTACTATGCAACTATCCTCAGATTGTGAGGGCTGAGACTCACTGTTCTGTAGTCTAGCGACACTTACAGTAACACTGGCAAAATACGGTTAAGTTGGTGAACATCCACGATATCCTTTAACCGATTTCTAAAATAGTTAACTAATTGACTAATCAATTTGATTTTGATTAATGGTTTAATCAATGCAGTCTTAATGGACACTGAACTAAAGACCCAGTTACCACAAAACACACAATATGTACAGCGTATTCATACTAAAACGGCTTCTTTTAGGAGAAAATCTGGTTTGTCATCAACCTCGATTGACTCAGATAAAATAGGATGAAAAAAACCAACTGGGTGCTTCTAAACTCAAAGGGGAATTCCACCCATTTTCAACATTTTTTTCTGAGAGCGTACAAATGCGACCAAAGTCCATTTGTACGCTCAGAAAAAAAAGAAGCGTCTAAAGAAATCCATTAACATGGTGAAAATACATCTTGATGATGTCATCAAGATGTTTCACCATGTTGGTGGTTTTCTTCAGACCTCCATTTGACTCCAGGGACCTCCATTTCTTCAGCATTTGAGCCACGGACCACCATATGATTACATTTTCACACCAAAGACCTAAAATGAAGGAATTCTTTTTGTTTTGTTCACAATTCCAGGCTGTATTTTGCCATCAAAACAGTGTAAACCTCTTAATCAAGTGCTGCTAATTCAGATGATGAATATTGGACCTTGCGGGTCCATTTGGTTTCATTTTTACACTCTCAAGAGTTACATCTGGTTAACCAACTTTCCACCATTTAGCCTGGGGACCACCTGGAACCTTCTCAAGGACCACAGGTGGTCCCCGGACCACCTGTTGAAAACCACTGTAGTAGAATGTTGAAAATGGGTGAACTTCCCCTTTTTTAACCAATAAACGGATGTATAAGCTTATCCAGTGATCAATGAACGGCTTGTCCTCTTTCAGGCCCACTCTCTGGAGTCGGTGTTGTCGTGTCAGGAGTGCGGCCAGTCGTTCTCGGACGGCGCGGCGCTGCGCCAGCACCAGCGCTGCCACGCCGCCCTCAAGCCCTACGAGTGTCCCGACTGCGGCGCCGCCTTCAGGTCAGTGCTGGTGACGCAAGACACGGAGCTGTCTTGACCCTTTGTGTCCTGACTAGATTCTAGTTTCTGACACTAGATGGCGCCAGATTCTAGTTTGTGGCACTAGATTATTGTTTCTGAAGCGAAATTCTGGTTTCTGATGCTAGATTCTTGTTTTTTTCTGTGTCAGTGATGCTCAACATATTTCATAGGACCACCAGACCTATCTATATTTGGCTGTGGACCTCCATCTAAAAAAAAAACACTTCTAGGGATCACCCCAGAAGCAAAGATTTGAGTTAACAATGTTTGCTTCGGAAATAACATTCATAGATTTGCACCACGTTTTCACGATTTCTCAAAAATAGCAGAGATACAAGCTCATAGCGCGCCACTCGGTGGCGCGCTATGAGCTTGTAGATCTGCTATTTTTCAATAGTTAAAACATAATGCTTAGAACACCAAAACGCGTTCAGTACACTAAGGGTTAATAGAGCAGGGGGTTTTCAACCTTTTTGACATCATATATTTTGTAAAAAGCACGCCACCGAGTGGCGCGCTATGAGCTTGTATCTCTGCTATTTTTGAAAAATCGTGAAAACGTGGTGCAAATGTTCTGAATATTATGTTATTCAGAAACTAGAAATCTAGACAGGACACAATGTGTTTTGGTGTTCTAAGCATTATGTTTTAACTAATTGAAAAATAGTAGATCTACAAGCTCATAGCGCGCCACCGAGTGGCGCGCTATGAGCTTGTATCTCTGCTATTTTTGAAAAATCGTGAAAACGTGGTGCAAAATCTTTGAATATTATGTTATTCAGAAACTAGAAATCTAGACAGGACACAATGGTTGTGTTGCTGTGTTTTAACTATTGAAAAATAGCAGATCTACAAGCTCATAGCACGCCACCGAGTGGCGCGCTATGAGCTTGTATCTCTGCTATTTTTGAAATATCGTGAAAATGTGGTGCAAATCTTTGAATATTATGTTACTAGAAATATTATGAAACTAGAAATCTAGACAGGACACGTAAAAAGTGATTTTTGGTTGTTTTCCTTGTGGTTTCAGGTACTACTCTCTGATGGAGGACCACCGGCGGCGGCAGCACTGGGAGAAGAACGCGCGCTCGCACCGCTGCGCCGTCTGTGGCAAGGCCTTCAAGTACAGCAGCCTGCTGCAGCAGCACCAGGTCAGAGTCTCACCGACTAAAGGGGAACTCCAGCCATTTTCAACGTTCTAATATGTCATTAGTATACCCTAAAGGTAGACCAGCTCAGTGGCCTTGTGGTTAGAGTGTCCGCCCTGAGACTGGGAGGTCGGGGTTCGATTCCCGGCCGGGTCATACCAAAGACTCTAAAAATGGGACCCAAATGCCTCCCTGCTTGGCACTCAGCATCAAGGGTTGGATTGGGGGTAAGTCCCTGCGATATACTAGCGTCATGTCCAGGGGGTGTACTTGTACATCAAGCTGCCTCACGCTACAGAAACAGGAGATGGGCTCCTGACCTATATGGGCCTCAATGGCTCAGCCGGGCCTCCTGACATCATGGCCTGGCAAGGCTACTTACTTACTTATACCCTAAAGGTGCTGGGTGGACATGATAAAAAAAAAGTTCCCCCATTCTGTGTTCCCAAGAAATGGAGGTCTGAAGAAAACCACTAACATGGTGAAACATCTTGATGACATCATCAAGATGTATTTTTTCACCATGTTAATGGATTTCTTGAGATGCTTCTTTTTTTTCTGAGAGCGTACAAATGGAACCAAATGAACCCTTTAGGGTTTGAAAATGGGTGAAATTCCCCTTTTAACTAGAGTTGTCACATTGAATTTCATTTAATGAAATCTGTTCGAATATTAAAAAATATTTAGGATTCGAAAGATTGAATTGCCATTCGAATTTAGCCTTAGTAATGAATTAATTCTATATCATATTTTTGAGGGAGGGAGGGAGAAAGGGAGAGAGAGAGAGAGAGAGAGAGAGAATTAATTACACCTGTGTAGATTTCTAGATGACTGAGTTACATGGGGAAATGTGGTCATTATGTTCTGGTAATAGTGTGATCATTCTAAGGTGCTGATTTCTATAGGTCACCGCTTTTGATGTGACATGGAAACCTATCGGGGCTATCTTGTAGGCCTATTCAATTGAAATGCACACAACGGCCTGCATTTGCATGTGAATGGGGGCCTCTAGTGAACAGAGTATGCATAGTCAACGACTATGCATAGAATATGCGTAATTACCGAGAGTATTTTATGGGCTATAATCTGGGCTATATTATATTACATAATGAGCTAAAATAATGTAAATATTTAAACATAACGTTCGATTATTAAAAATATTAAAGGAATGAATTTCAAATGGTATTTTAGAGGTAAAATAACAGCCCTACTCAACATGGGGCTATTGGGACTATGGAGAGAGGCCACACTCACTCCAGAGGACCGCTATAGTTCCACACTCACTCCAGAGGGATGCTATAGTTCCACTCACTCCAGAGGACCGCTATAGTTCCACACTCACTCCAGAGGACCACTATAGTTCCACACTCACTCCAGAGGACCGCTATAGTTCCACACTCACTCCAGAGGACCGCTATAGTTCCACACTCACTCCAGAGGACCGCTATAGTTCCACACTCACTCCAGAGGACCGCTATAGTTCCACACTCACTCCAGAGGACCGCTATAGTTCCACACTCACTCCAGAGGACCGCTATAGTTCCACACTCACTCCAGAGGACCACTATAGTTCCACACTCACTCCAGAGGACCGCTATAGTTCCACACTCACTCCAGAGAACTGCTATAGTTCCACACTCACTCCAGAGGACCGCTATAGTTCCACACTCACTCCAGAGGGCCGCTATAGCTCCACACTCACTCCAGAGGACCGCTATAGTTCCACACTCACTCCAGAGGACCACTATAGTTCCACACTCACTCCAGAGGACCGCTATAGTTCCACACTCACTCCAGAGGACCGCTATAGTTCCACACTCACTCCAGAGGACCACTATAGTTCCACACTCACTCCAGAGGACCGCTATAGTTCCACACTCACTCCAGAGGACCGCTATAGTTCCACACTCACTCCAGAGGGGCTAACATAACGTATCCATGCATCTCATCCCCAGTACCTTCACACGGGACAGAAGCCGTTCCGCTGCCCGGACTGCGGCCGGACCTTTGCCTTCGCCCAGAACCTGAAGGCTCACTGTCGTCAGCACAGGCTGCACGGCCCCGTGCTGCCCCTCTCCTCATCCACAAAGAGGCAGCCGGCGCTGCCCACTGCTGCCCCCGCCGGCCACCACGACGCCTACGCCAGAGGACCAGGGAAGGAGAACCTGACCGGCGGCCTGAGCAGCGCGCCGCCACCCGCGGCAGCGCCCAAGCGCACGTACAACTGCCCCCTATGTCCCCAGGTGGGTAAATTCATCTAGTAGGGTTTAAACCCATTGTGTCCTGATCAGATTCTAGTTTCTGATGCCAGATTCTAGTCCCCCACGGTAGATTCCTTAGTTCCTCTCAGTAGACTGTAGTTTCTGAAGTTAGATTCCAGTTTCTGACACTAGATTCTAGTTTGTGACACTAAATTCTAGTCCCTGGCGCGAGATTCTAGTTTTTCTGGAAAGAATCTCTTTCTGTGTCAGTGATGCTTGACATATTTCATAGGAAGGACCCCAGAAACATCTATTATTTGGCTGCAGAACCTCATCTAAAAACATGTTGTTCTGTGCCTGTGCTTGTGTAGGACGTGCACACTGCCCCCCCCCCCCCCCCCCCCCCATACCCAAGCCTAGATCCGCCCCTGGTGGTTCCCACTCAGAAAAAAGCACCAAAACGATGCCATTCGTTAAAAAAACGCTATCCTGAAATGTTAGTTAATGAGGTCATGGATGAAGACCATTCCCTGCTGCGGCAGGTGTGGGTCGCTAACCTCTCAAATATGCCCCCTCTCCCTCTCCCCTCCCCCAAAGGTGTGCCACACTCCGGCCGACCTCCGAGGCCACATGCAGATCCACGAGGCGGAGTTCGAGACCCTGGACAACGCCGTCCTGGCCGGGGGCAGCAAGGAGCGAGATCACCCCGAGAGGGACGACGGGACGGGCGGCGTGAACTGGGAGGAGGGCCACACGTGCCCCCACTGTCCCAGTACGTTCCGGAACGAGCCCATGCTGTTCGGCCACCTGCTGCACGCGCACGACTCGTCTGCGCACTACCTGAAGCAGCACAACAAGTTGGTCCTCAACCTGAACGCGGGCGGCGGCGGTGCCGCCGCGGCCAACGTGAAGGGGAAGTGGCGGCCTGACGCCGCAGCCAGCAGCAAGACCTACAAGTGTCCCGAGTGCGCCAAGACGTTCCGCCACCGCTCGGTGCTGGAGCTGCACATGCGCATCCACTCCAAGGTAAAATGGAGTGGGCGGGAGGGCCGCCAGCCGCTAGGAGAATGAGGCACCTTTAAAAAAAAAGGGACGTTTCACCAGATATTTTAGAAGATTTGGAAGACTTTTCCTGGAGGTCTTTTTATAGGTGTGTAATTGGTTTTAGATCGTTTAGATTCTAGCAGTGAGCTCAGTATCTCTGTGATGTCATCGACGCTCACTCCTGGACTACAATTCCCATGATGCTCCCTTATCCTCATGTATGGGCTGTCTTAGGGTGCCTCTACACTACATATTGCACAGTCCAAGTCTCGGACCGGGGTGTAACGTCACGTCCTCATTTTTTGAATGGGTTTCAATGGGCACTTCCTGCTACTTCCTGTCTGAATTTCAGACAGCGGCCAGGCAGCAAGGAGTATCCAATCCAGGAGATGACGTGAAGGCACCCACGGGAGAGTCCACATTGGTTCATGGGAGAAAACAGACATGCGCAGTACAGACCAGGAAGTTTGACGCTTGCAAACCATGCATGCCATTGGTCTCTTGGATGGTTTGACTTCCTGATCTGTACTGCGCATGTCTGTTTCCTCCCATGAACCAATGTGGACTCCCCCGTGGGTGTGTTCACGTCATCTCCTGGATTGGATACTCCTTGCCAGGCAGCAGGAAAAACCCACCCGCAGCCGAAATTCAGACAGGAACTAGCCGGAAGTGCCCATTGAAACCATTCAAAAAAGGAGGACGTGACGTCACACCCCCGCCGAAAGTTGGAATGTGCACTTGTGCAGTCTGTAGCTTTGGTGTGTCGATGACATCAGAGACGCCGCCCTCCCTGCTAAAACCTGAAATACCTAAAACCACATATTACACGTATAAACATCGACCAGGGAATTGTTCTAAATCATCCAAATATCATTGACATATATTATTTTGCAAAAATGGTGAAATGTCCATTTTTAAATGAAAACTACCTTAAAACTAACTTCATTAATATGTATTTCACATTTGATTGTTTTTTTCTCTCTCTCTCTCTTTTTTTTTTTTTTTTTTTTTTGGAGGAAGTTACAAGAGCATGTACATTAACTGGTGTTCACTGCCGATGCTGCAGTTTCTAGACAGGGATCCTACATTTCCCAACATCGCTTGCTGCGTTGAAGTCGTGTTCTGATTGGTCCCTGTAGTCAAGGACCAATCAGGTGTGTGTGTGTGGGTGTGTGCGTGTGTGTGTGTGTGTGCGTGCGTGCGTGCGAGTGTGTGAGCGTGTGTGTGTGTGAGTGCGCGCGTTAGTGATGCGCGGGTCGACCCGTAACCCGCGGTTCCCGCGGGTTAACCGCGGGTCGGGTTGGGCCGAGTCAAGAAATGTTCACTTTCTTTGCGGGGCGGGTTGGGGCGGGTCAGAATATTGTCACATGCGGGACCCGCGGGTCATGAAAAAACCTGACCCGCACATCACTAGCGCGCGTGCGCCGTCATTTCCCCGGAAAACAGTCATAAAGGATATCAAATTTAAGATCTGTTTTAATGGAAAAGTTACCTAGTATACGTTTAAAGTGATATTTCACTTAAAAAATAAAGGAACGTTGTCTTTTTTTAATTTAATCGTCTACTCTGTCTCATGTGAACACCCCAGACAGTTTTTACGTTACTCGGTTCAGTATTAGATATTTAATGATGTTCATTTTAGCTGTCCCACCCTTCCTATACAAACCCATTTTAACATAACAATCTATTTAAAAAATACATATATTTTTTTCTGGTCACTGATATTGTCCTAATATGTAAGTGGGCCGTGGAATTTCATTGACTGTTCTTTTTTTTTATAGTAGTTTATAATAGTTTTGGGTAAATGTAGACGCCTAGGTGCCACGCTGGCACAGCCAAACGAATAAAACATTATTTTAAGAATAAATGAAAACAGTAATTGTAAAAGCACAGCCCTCTCACGTATTAGGAGGACAATATCAGTCACAAGAAGAAAAAGATTGGGTATTTTTTGATGAATCTGTCTTGCTTTAAAAAGGAGTTTTTAAGTTATAATGGGTTTGTATAGGGTATTGGGTGGGGCAGCTAAAATGAACATCAAATATCTAAATACTAATTCAACTAATGTAAAAAATTGTCTGAGGTGTTCACATGCGCCTCAGTAAATGAAATATTTTTTTTCTTTTTTTTTTAAAGATATCTCTATGCTATTTAGAAGATTTACTTTCCCTGGGGTATTTTATGTGTTTTTCTATGTGGCTTTCTAATTGTGTGCTATAGATATTTTAGATTTTAGCAGTGAGCCTGGGACTACAATTCCCATCATGCTTTGGTTTCTCCTTGTGCATAGGGGATGGAATTCTCTTAAGCCAAATTCCAATACTGCAATTTTCTCCACCTGCCATTTCAAAGTGACATCAAATTCAATTCAAACGGCTTCATTGGCTCTGTTTATTGTGTAACTATTATATGGTTACGAAGGGTATTCCATCTGCCCGGGGCTCGCCTTCATTTTTGACCCGTGGTGCACCAAACATTCGTCTGCAGAAAATGTCTAGCATAAAAATGTCTAAAAATGGGTTAATATAGGGGTCCATTTGGTTACCAACTATCCATCATTTAGCTGGGGACGAGCTGGAAACGGAACGTAAACCATTTCCGCCTGGAATGACCGCCCGAATGACCAAGTGGGAGTGAGCGAGTGGCGGAGATTTTGGGGTATTGGAATGAGGGGAATTCCACCCATTTTCAAAAATTTCCTGAGAGGATACAAATGTGAACCAAATGGAAAAGGGGTCTGAAAGAAAAATCATTAACATGGTGAAATACATCTTGATGATGTCATCAGATGTATTTCACCATGTTAATGATTCTCTTCAGACCTTAGGAAATACAGAATTGGGGGAACTTTTTTTTAATCATGTCCACAAGACTCCACATACACAACATCTCTGAGGTATATTAATGACATATTAAAATGTTGAAATTGGGTGGAGTTCCCCTTTAATCAGACACCATGTAGTCATGTGAAGGAATGTTGCCAGAGGTGTGTCACTGCTTGCATATACTAGTGTAAAACAGGACATGCTATGATGGAGTGTTTCAGCAGCGAGAGTTACCGACGAGTGCCGACTCTGAACTGAAATAAAAATAAAAACAATTAAAGAGAGTAGTACAATGTTTTTGCTTTTTTTTTTTTTTTTAACCAGTATACCAATTTCATAACTGTGAAAACAGACTTTTTTGTATATGTTTCAATTGTGGATTTTTCATGTTTTTCTGAAGCTCGTACTTCTTACTTACTCGTACTTGTACTTGATTGTTTTGATTCAACTTTTTGGTGAAATGATAAAAGTTCATGGATACTGTTCATTCAATTGCTGTGGATGATATAAAACATTGTAAAAAAGGATGGGTGACTGCTGTTTAAAGCACAAATAACATGCAAATGGTTTGAGCCTCAGTCATAACCAGTCCGTGTTATTTCTTTGTGGACTTTTTTTTGCTGCAGTAGCATAATGTCCTGAGATGGTGGGGCACTGATGTGAAGATTATTTCATAATGAGTCATTATAATAGTAATGGTAGATAAAAATAAACTTGTTTCCATTGTGTCATTATAGTAGTGGTGCTAGATAAACCAGGCTTGTTTCCATTGAGTCATTATAATAATGCTGCTGGATAAAAGCCAGGCTTGTTTCCATTGAATCATTGTGATACTGATTCTAGTCATTATGACACAATGTAAACAAGCTTATTTTTATCTGGCATCACTATTATAATGACTCATTATAGTAGTGCTGCTAGATAAAACCAGGCTTGTTTCCATTGAATCATTATGATACTGATGGTAGATAAAACCAGGCTTGTTTCCATTGAGTCATTATAATAGTGATGCTAGATAAAACCAGGCTTGTTTCCATTAAGTCATTATAATAGTGATGCTAGATAAAACCAGGCTTGTTTCCATTGAATCATTATGAAAATGATGGTAGATAAAACCAGGCTAGTTTCCATTGAGTCATTATAATAGTGATGCTAGATAAAAACCAGGCTTGGAAAATCAACAATGGTGGACATTGTATGATTTTCACTCTTCTTCAGTTCCAAATTTGCATTTCTACTTTGTTTACAATGTCAGATGTCGTCGATGTTATGATAAAATTATGACAAAATCAGAAGAGCTGTTCCTAAGAGCAATTTCCATTACAACACCTTTTTATGATCTGAAATCCTTATTGTTCAAAATTGGTTATTTGTAGGGTTCGAAAACGCACAATGGGAGCACCAAAAACAAAAGAAAGTTGAATTTTATGTAGCTCCCTTTTATCTTAACTGCTTTGGATCATCATGAATGATGTGCTATTTTATTTAGCACCTAGTCTGCTGGAACACTACATCATCGCTGTCCCTGTTTATGCTGAGTATGTGCAAAAACCCCGCAGGAGACCCTCTTATTTTTTACGTTTAAGTTTTAGTCCAAGGTATATACAGTACAAAAGAAAGCAGGTAAGGACATTGATTTAAAGGGGAATTCCACCCATTTTCAACATTTTACAATGCCATTAATATACAGTACCTTCAGAGATGTTATGTGGTCATGATAAAAACGTTCTGTGTTTCCTGGAAATAGAGGTCTGAAATAAATCATTCACCATGTTAATGATTTTTCTTTTGGGACCTATTTTTGTACAAATGTGCCCAAATGGTCCATTTGGTCCCAAAAATGGGTGGTATTCCCCTTTTTAAAGGGGTATTTCACTTTTGGTCATTTCATTAACTACTTTTTACATTACTTGATTCAGTATTTAGATATTTGTTGTTCATTTTAGCTGCCCCGCTCTTTTTTTCTTTCTGTTAACTCCTATTGTCTTCCTAATACGTCAGAGGGCCGTGGAATTTCATTAACTGTTTTCATTAGAACCTCCTGTGGCACGCTAGCTGTGGCCAAAAGAATAAAACAATATTTTAAAAATGAATGAAAACGGTAAATAAAATTCCACGTCCCTCTCACGTATCGGGAGGACATACTGTATGAGTTACCAGAAAAATGGGTGTTTTTCGATGATTCAATGTTGGTTAAAATGAAGTTTTAAGTCACAATTGGTTTGTATAGCACAGGACGGGGACAGCTACAAATGAACATCAAATATCTAAATACTAGGGCTGTTGAATGATTAAAAAAAATAATCAAATTAATCACAGCTTCAACATTAATTTAATCATGATTAAGCGTCATTCAACCTATGTCCAAAATATGCCTTTTTTCCTTTAAGATCTGTTTATTTCTTAAATATTTAACAAAATAGGTGATCTACAAGCCCCCACATGCTTGTTGAAGTGAAAAATCCCTTTATTTTTTCCCTATCATGCCATTAAAGGCAACAGATTCGTCCCACTATGGGAGCTAAACTGCAGACGGAAGTTTGTCGTAATGCATTGGAAATCAATGAGGGCCTGCGGTGACCCTCTCATGAACAGGGCGGATCTAGGCATGGGCATGGGGGGGCAATGCCCCCCCTAAATTCCCACTCTGCCTCCCCAAACACGATGCCATGCAAAACAACCCAAGATATTTCAGTGCTTATAGTTAAAAGTATTTGAAACACTACTGAAAATGGTATGGGTGCGGCTTCGTTGAAGCCGCCCCTCTTACCATTTTTTTCTGCCCCCCCCTGGGGTGGATGTAAATGTTACATCCACCCCTGCCTTCTGTTATTTTCCAGAAGTGATTACTTTACGAAAATGTCTCACTTATTCAGAAACATTACATGTATGTATTCCACCAAGCTTACGGGTGTATTTTCACTCCCATTTTGATTTGATTTTAACTCTTGAGAGCATAAACATGAAACCAAATGGACCCACGAGGGTCCTCGATCATATTCCATCATATCCAATGACTGTAGAGAGAAATGAGACACTTTTATTTAGGTTTGTGTGTCTGGGTCAAAATGATGCCTTGTTTTCTGCCCTCAATACGAATTTTAGGACATTTTAGCCCCCCACAGACCCCCAAAACTAAAGATTTCTTTTGCTTTAGTCCTACAATTCCAGGCTGGATTTTGGGGAAAAAAAAGTCAAACATACAGATCAAAAATGACCACTAATCTTCTACATTCTCTAGTTGTGTAGACCTGGGCTAATCTAGATGATGAATTTAGAGAGAAATGTTCATTTAAGATTAATTCTGATAATCTGCAAGTCCAATTACTGTATATGGGCATGATGACTGTCATGACACTAACAAACGGATGTTTGTTTGTTTTTTTCGCAGGACAAGCCGTACCGCTGCAAGGAGTGTGGCAAGAGCTTTCGCTTCAGCAGCTACCTGCAGCAGCACGTCATCATTCACACGGGGGAGAAGCCCTACAAATGTAGCGACTGTGGCAAGGACTTCGCCTTCCTGCAGAACATGAGGACGCACCAGAGGCTGCACCAGGAGAAACCCTTCCGCTGTACCAGCTGTCGCAAGGTTTCACAGACACTAGTGCTTTTTAAAGATCTCAACGGGCCTAAAAATTAAGGCCCGGCCCTAACAGTTCAGGCCCTAGGCCCTACCCGGCCCTACTAAATGGAATAGATTTTAGGCCCTACCCGGCCCTAAACCGTCGGGTTTGGGCAAAATTTGAGAATTCGCCACAGATTAAAATTGAAATGGCAATCAGCGCCATCTTCATAATAGGTAAATACAGAAAATAACTATTATTCTTACTATATTAAAATAATTCAATATACCGGTATATTATTTTTTCATGGGGCCCGAGGCCCTACCCGGCCCTATTGATTAGGATAGATTTTCGGCCCTACCCGGCCCTAAATGTTGGGTCGGGCCTGTTCGGGTTTGGTCCTGGTCGGGTTCGGGCAGAGTTTGAGAATTCTAGTGCTTTTCAACCTTTTTTTTCATACCCAGGGCCCACTATTTTCTTCAGAAATTTGAGCCAAAACGAAGGAGTACCACCATTTTAGGACATTTTAGCCCCCCACCTCAGACCCCCAAAACTAAAGATTTCTTTTGCTTTAGTCCAGTGGTTTTCAACCTTTTTTTTATACCAGGGCCCACCATTTATTCAGCATTTGAGCCAGGGACCACCATTTGAGGACATTTTAGCCCCACAGACCCCTCAAACTAAAGATTTCCTTTGCTTTTGTCCATGATCATTAATCTTCTTGTTGTGTAGATTTAGGACTAATTCACATGATGAATATTTTAACTCTTGAGAGCGTAAAAATGAAACCAAATGGACCCGCCAGGGTCCATTTGGTTTCATTTTTACGTTCTCAAGAGTTACATCTGGTTAAACAACTTAGCTGGGGACCACCTGGAACCCTCTCAGCGACCACTGGTGGTCCCCGGACCACCTGTTGAAAACCCCTGCTTTAGTCCTAGTACAATTCCAGGCTGAAAAAAACGAACAAACAAAAAAACGTGTTCGTTTCCGTTTCCGTTTTTTTACAGGGCTACAGTGACGAGGAGCAGCTGCGGCAGCACATGCTGTCCCACACGGGCGACAAGCCGCACCGCTGCCAGCTGTGCGACAAGAGCTTTGCGCTGGCGTACCTGCTGCGCGACCACATGAACACGCACACGGGCGAGCGGCCGCACCGCTGCCACGAGTGCCACAAGTCCTTCTCCTGGTTCACCAGCCTGCTGGTGCACCAGAAGATACACGCCCGCAAGCAGCGCCAGGGATATGGTAAGTAGTACCGTCATTTTACGGACTATACGCCGCACCTGAATATAACATAGATACACGCCCGCAAGCAGTGCCAGGGATACGGTACGTATGTACGTATGTATGTATGTATGTATGTATGTATGTATGTATGTATGTATGTATGTATGTATGTATGTATGTATGTATGTATGTATGTATGTATGTATGTATGTATGTATGTATGTATGTATGTATGTATGTATGTATGTATGTATGTATGTATGTATGTATGTATGTATACATGTATATGTATGCACACCGGAAAAAACACACACCACACGCCGGAGTTCCAGGCGCAATGCCATAGAGCAGTAGCCTGGATCAGCCCTGAATCAGCACCTTAAAAATACTAGCTTATTTTTTTCCTGTGATTCAAGGACTGGCTTCCCTGCCTTTGGGGCCGTTTGTGCGGGTTGAAAATCCAATCCCAGCAGCCCTGTCAATCACTTCAACCACAACGTTGTCTGCTTTCCCAATGTTCTGATGGGTTCATATGAACGAATCACAGTTAAGACTGCTGCTGCTTTGACAACGCCCATACCCCAGAAACTGCTGTGGTAGAGAGGGACTTCAGTCTGAATAATGAAGTGAAACGGACTGACAATTCAGACTGAGGTCAGGCTAATACTGTAGAGCAGGGGTGCCCAAAAGGTAGATCGCGATCTATCAGTAGATACACACAGGCCTTGCAGATTAGATCACCTGACAGTCCCCTAAAATATAGAACATAGGGCTGCTTGGACCTTTATAGATTTGTAACTCTTAGTCTTGAGAGCGTTAAAATGGAATGGACCATTACCGCTGGAAGTAGCGTCTACTTCATGGAGGAAGCACTTCCGCATTTGACCACCAAAAATCGGTGGTCAAATGCAGAAGTGCTTCCTCCATGAACGCGTCTGATGCACGGGATCATGGGAAGGGAAAGGCTTCATGAACGAGCGCCGTCGAGAACGAGCAAACGAGAAAAAAAACAGCATCCAAAAACAAGCTTGTGGGTTTTTGTAGCTTATTATCTGTCATATAATACATCCGTTATGTTTTGAGAGGTAAGTAAATGACGTGAGCACCACTGGTTCATCCAGAAAACAACTTAAACACAAACTGCCCTGTCCGCATTCACAAAGGAAACTAAACCATTGTGCGTGCTCTCCTGGTGCTCCTGCGTGAATTTCAGCCGCCATTTCGAAAAAGAAACTAAGAAAAGGGGGCGGGGCACTTGTTTCTCCAAACGGTACTGTGTTGGCGCGGTCACAGACTGAGTTTCATGGTCACTCATGACTTAACCCGAAACGCCTTGTATACGTTGTACGCACCAATGCGTGCCACGGCTTTCACGTTTGAAGCCTTACTTTGAAGCGCCACGTCTCTGAAACCGGATGTATGATGATATCCTGGTGTTTCTTGGTTTAAAAAGACATTGAAGGGTAGATAAAAGGATTAATATCCATACTATAATTAAAGGTAGGGGAAGTGATTTCACTTTTGTCAGATATCACCCAAAAATATTTTTTTTTTCTGTTAAAATGCTCTATTATAAGGTGTGGAAACCACATATGGAGTTTCCCCCTCCCCCACGTTAGCAGAGGAGCTAATAAAAGTTCCCCAGGTCACCACCAATTCTCCTCCAATCAGGAGCGAGCAGCAGGTTCACATAGTGTAGCTACTCTTGGGCGCCCCTAGTGCACCAGGCTGGTACTACACCATGAATTTCAAATCACTTCCCCTACCTTTAAGGAAATGTCTGTCTGTATGTCTGTCTGAATGAATGAATATCTGAAACCTCCTCACTGGGTGCATCAATCGCTCTGACTTTTTACACGGCCATTAACAAAGCCCCTTTTTCAAATGAACAAACTGTTGATTAATAATTTTAATGCTTGGTGCATTTTGGAAAGCAATTCCCTTTTCAGACATAAGGGGCAAATAGCCACAACTACACACACACACACACACACACACACACACACACACACACACACACACACACACACACACACACACACACACACACAGTGTGATCATCACAGCTAGTCATTATCAATGCACCATTTACCGTGTATGTGTAACGATCACATCCCTTTCAGTTACGTACAGCTCCTATTCGTCGGGCCTGCGGACGAGGGGCCGAGGAGGGGCCAACCCGGGGAGGAGGGGGCCGGGCCGCCCGCCGCTGTCCGAGTGGTCCCGGTCCGCAGGGTCCCAGGGCTCCGCCGGAGGAGAGGTCATCATGACGCAGCAGCAGCAGCAGCAGCAGCAGCAGCCTCCTCCGTTTCATGACGGTAGGCCAGGTGCAATTATCTAGCCCAGGGGTCAGCAACCTGCGGCTCAGGAGCCGCATGCGGCTCTAGAACACAGCCCTAGTGGCTCAGTGGCTGTAGCATTATTACATACACACTGGGCTCTAGAACACAGCCCTAGTGGCTCAGTGGCTGTAGCATTATTACATACACACTGGGCTCTAGAACACAGCCCTAGTGGCTCAGTGGCTGTAGCATTATTACATACACACTGGGGCTCTAGAACACAGCCCTAGTGGCTCAGTGGCTGTAGCATTATTACATACACACTGGGCTCTAGAACACAGCCCTAGTGGCTCAGTGGCTGTAGCATTATTACATGCACACTGGGCTCTAGAACACAGCCCTAGTGGCTCAGTGGCTGTAGCATTATTACATACACACTGGGCTCTAGAACACAGCCCTAGTGGCTCCCTGGCTGTAGCATTATTACATACACACTGGGCTCTAGAACACAGCCCTAGTGGCTCAGTGGCTGTAGCATTATTACATACACACTGGGCTCTAGAACACAGCCCTAGCGGCTCCCTGGATGTAGCATTATTACATACACACTGGGGCTCTAGAACACAGCCCTAGTGGCTCAGTGGCTGTAGCATTATTACATACACACTGGGCTCTAGAACACAGCCCTAGTGGTTCCCTGGCTGTAGCATTATTACATACACACTGGGCTCTAGAACACAGCCCTAGTGGTTCCCTGGCTGTAGCATTATTACATACACACTGGGCTCTAGAACACAGCCCTAGTGGCTCAGTGGCTGTAGCATTATTACATACACACACTGGGCTCTAGAACACAGCCCTAGTGGCTCAGTGGCTGTAGCATTATTACATACACACTGGGCTCTAGAACACAGCCCTAGTGGCTCAGTGGCTGTAGCATTATTACATACACACTGGGCTCTAGAACACAGCCCTAGTGGTTCCCTGGCTGTAGCATTATTACATACACACTGGGCTCTAGAACACAGCCCTAGTGGCTCAGTGGCTGTAGCATTATTACATACACACTGGGCTCTAGAACACAGCCCTAGTGGTTCCCTGGCTGTAGCATTATTACATACACACTGGGCTCTAGAACACAGCCCTAGTGGCTCCCTGGCTGTAGCATTATTACATACACACTGGGGCTCTAGAACACAGCCCTAGTGGCTCAGTGGCTGTAGCATTATTACATACACACTGGGCTCTAGAACACAGCCCTAGTGGCTCCCTGGCTGTAGCATTATACACACTGGGGCTCTAGAACACAGCCCTAGTGGCTCAGTGGCTGTAGCATTATTACATACACACTGGCTCTAGAACACAGCCCTAGTTGCTCCCTGGCTGTAGCATTATACACACTGGGGCTCTAGAACACAGCCCTAGTGGCTCCCTGGCTGTAGCATTATTACATACACACTGGGCTCTAGAACACAGCCCTAGTGGCTCCCTGGCTGTAGCATTATTACATACACACTGGGCTCTAGAACACAGCCCTAGTGGCTCCCTGGCTGTAGCATTATTACATACACACTGGGCTCTAGAACACAGCCCTAGTGGCCCCCTGGCTGTAGCATTATACACACTGCGCTCTAGAACACAGCCCTAGTGGCTCCCTGGCTGTAGCATTATTACATACACACTGGGGCTCTAGAACACAGCCCTAGTGGTTCAGTGGCTGTAGCATTATTACATACACACTGGGGCTCTAGAACACAGCCCTAGTGGCTCAGTGGCTGTAGCATTATTACATACACACTGGGGCTCTAGAATACAGCCCTAGTGGCTCAGTGGCTGTAGTATTATTACATACACACTGGGCTCTAGAACACAGCCCTAGTGGCTCCCTGTAGCATTATTACATACACACTGGGCTCTAGAACACAGCCCTAGTGGCTCAGTGGCTGTAGCAATATTACATACACACTGGGCTCTAGAATACAGCCCTAGTGGCTCAGTGGCTGTAGCATTATTACATACACACTGGGCTCTAGAACACAGCCCTAGTGGCTCCCTGGCTGTAGCATTATTACATACACACTGGGCTCTAGAATACAGCCCTAGTGGCTCAGTGGCTGTAGCATTATTACATACACACTGGGCTCTAGAATACAGCCCTAGTGGCTCAGTGGCTGTAGCATTATTACATACACACACTGGGGTGATCCACACCAAAATAATATAAACATTTCAGTCACCCAAAACGCGTTGCGCTGTCTGACAGTTGCCAGTTAAAGTAGCACTTGTTGGCCATGTCAAAAAAGCCCAGCAGTTATCAGAGGTGGAGCTTTCAATCTGAACCACCCATTTTCAAAGGTTTACTCAGTTTACTATGTCATTAATATACCTTAGACTTAGAGATGCTGTGTGGACTAGAAATTGAGTTCTGTAAAACTCCTTTATTTTTTTTAGAAACTCCATTTCTGAAGAAAGGTTGTGTTTCACCATGTTAATGATTTTTCTTTGAGGACCTTTTTTTCTGGGAGTGTGCAAATGGAACCAAATGGACCCGCCAGGGTCCATTTGGTTCACATTTGCACACTCTCAGGAAAAAAATAATAATAAAATGCGGCTCCAGACAGATTTTGAATTTAATTTTGGGTTGAAAATGGCTCTTTCAACATTTTGGGTTGTCGACCCCTGATCTAGCCTGAACTCCTCGGTAGATTTACCACGACTTTTGATGGAGTGATTGATTATTCTGCTGTCTGTTTATCACTCCAAGTCGTTTCAGGTTTTGTTTTATTAACAAGCTCATTAACTCACTGCACACACCTCCTCATGTCCTTTAAGTGTTGATGGCACTAGAAAACCCAGAAAACACCTCACACACTTTACAACTATAACTGATAAATGATAAATAATATAACTTTAAATGCATTTATCTCTGAACGAGGCCTTACGACAGTGAAATGTGAAAATACAGGCTGTTTTTTTAAATGTATTAAAAAAAAATGAAACGCATCATCATTTCCTTTTTTCCCCTTAACCCATTTAGGCCTAACCTAAGGTTTCTGAAAAACTTGAAATTTATATATTTCAACAAGGATTCCCGTCTTGAAAGGGTTTAAAGTAGACACCTTAAGCTCTCTTTGGATGCCATTAATGTGCACAAATTCACAACAGAGGATTTTCTATAAATGATTTTGTTACTATTGAGCCTAATGGGAGTGAGCCTAGCTTCTCTGCTAATCTGTCAAAGAGTTATCTGCAATTATTAGGAATGTTAGAGCACCTGAAGCCCCGACTCACTAAGGCAGTGGTTGAAAACCACTGCCGCGAATGAATTCGGGTCAAATCTGCGTCCCACTCCAGCCATTAAAAAAAAATTAGTCTAATTAATTTGAAGCTTTGTAATTACTTAATCTCAATTAATCGCTGTAATTAATTAATCTCAATTAATCTCATACCAATATTTGACCCAAGTAGAGTTTCCTGGTTAATTAAAAAGGGCTGGTATAGCTTGTGAGTCAGTTTTTCTAAATCAAAACTGTGTCCACACTGGGACGTGTTATGTTGAGGGTGAGGGTTAAAGATTGCTAGTAATGCTTGTTTGATTGCTAGTAGAAGTGCTAGTAATTTCGGACCAATGGGATCACGGAACAGTGGGAGTTCAGATCAATGGCACTTATTATTGGTTACCCTGATTGGCTTCTTCTCCCATTGTGTGCACTGGTATGATCAGTACGCTTGAAATCCGTCCAGTGGAAAAGGTTTGGTGGTGCAAAATCTATGTGCAATTAAAATGATTTCATTTTGTTTCTGTAATTACTTCATCTCAATTAATCAGTTAAAGTCCCAGCCCAGTAATACACTGTTTGGACTGTCGGGATTTAAAAACGGGATATTTATGACTGTAATTAAGACTTTTATTAAGTTTTTTTTTTTTTTTCAAATACACTATACACAAAATAAATCAAATACACAAAAATATGAAAAATGTTCATATTTTTGGCATGTATTGTTGGGTATGTCTATACAATGACCACAGATGTGGTCTAAAACTGTGATAAAATGTATTTTTCAATTCACCGCCCCTTTAAAAATCGGCCGAGAATTTATATCATTAGGGATGTTATCGGTGCATAGAAATAACAAATATGTCTGTCATGTCTTCGTAGAACTCAGCAGGGCTTGACACTAACACTTGCCCGCTTGCCCGGGGCAAGTAAAAAAATGGTGGGGCAAGTGAAGACTGCTACCTGGTTGCCCGATCGGGCAAGTGTGCAACTTAGTGCACTATAACACAACAGAAGATAAATTTGTCTTGAAGGCAGTCATTGCACTCTGCCTCTGTGTCTTTCCCTGCTTTCTAGCTGTCCACAATTCCAGGCTGGATTTGGGAAACAAAACAGGCAAATTATCATACACATCAAAATGACCTAATCTTCTACATTCTCTAGTTGTGTAGAACTGGGCTAATTAAGATGATGAATTTTAACTCTTGAGAGTGTAAAAATGAAACCAAATGGACCCGCAAGGGTCCATTTGGACTAGGTTAGGCCATTTAGCCCTAACCTAGGTTTTCTGAAAAAAATATATACATATAGCAGCGTCACAAAAATTGAATTTGTCAATACTGTACATACTGTACAGAATCCAAAAATGGATTCCCGGCCTGAAAGCGTTAAAGTACAATTTGAATACCCCAACTTTTTTTTACCCTGCCAACCAAGAGCACTGTTTTCCTCTCAACTGTCGCCGCTAAAAGACGTCTTCCGTCCTTCCCCCTTTCCAGGTGTGCCGAGAAGACACAGCCCTCCTCCTCCTCCTCCTTCGGCGGTGCCTTCGAGCGACGACATCGAGCGTTCCAAGCCCTACACCGACGCAGAAGGAGGAAACGATGGAGGTGACACATCAGGGGAGCCGGGTAAGCCCCAGGCAGCGGCGACACCAGACAAGGCCGAAGCGCAGAAGCTGCCCGACACCTCCTCGTTGTCGCCGCCACTGCCACCTGATCAGCGTGTCTCAGCCCTTCCCCCTCCTCCTCCTCCTCCGCCGGGATTGGTCGCCGCGGCGGGAGTCGGCGTCGTCCACCCTCCGCCGTGGGACTTCCGCGCCGTTCCTCCTCCTCCGGGCTGGGTGAGCGCCGTTCCGCAGGTGCCGCCGCCGTTCTCGGTCCGCTACGGACCTGCCGCCGCCGCCGCCGCAGTGCCGGCGGTTTGGGGGTTCCAGGCGGCACCACGTCCTCCTCCTCCTCCTCAGAGCCTCACGGTGGCCGAGCAGCTGCAGCAGCAGCGTCAGCGCCAACAACAACCTCCACCACACATGGTAACGGGCGCTCCCATACTCCTCAACCCGCCGCCTTCACCCTTCTTCTCGCACGCGCTCGCTCCTCCGCTGCCACCTCCTCCTCCTCCTCTCGCTGCTTTGCCCGCGTCTTCCTCCTCCTCCTCTTCCTCCTCCTCCTCCTCCTCGCGACACCCACACCCCAATATCTTTTTCGCACCGCAGGCGGCGCTCCGCATCCCCCACCACCACCACCACCACCTGGGAGGAGGAGCAGCAGCAGCAGCAGCAGCAGGCGGCGCAGGAGGGAGCCGGCTGCTCCAGTGCATGATCTGTGGCGGGACTCTACCCAGCGAGTTGGATCTGCAGGTCCACTACCTGCACCATGCCCAGGGAAAGATCTGAGATGTGTCCTGTCTAGATTTCTAGACAGAGATTCAAAGATTTGCACCACGTTTTCACGATTTTTTCAAAAATAGCAGAGATACAAGCTCATAGCGCGCCACTCGGTGGCGCGCTATGAGCTTGTAGATCTGCTATTTTTTAATAGTTAAAACATAATACTTAGAACCCATTGTGTCCTGTCTAGATTTCTAGTTTCTGAATAACATAATATTCAAAGATTTGCACCACGTTTTCACGACTTTTTCAAAAATAGCAGAGATACAAGCTCATAGCGCGCCACTCGGTGGCGCGCTATGAGCTTGTAGATCTGCTATTTTTCAATAGTTAAAACATAATGCTTAGAACACCAAAACGCGTTCAGTACACTAAGGGTTAAACCCTTTTTGTCCTGACCCTTGATTCGAGTTTCTGACACCAGATTATACAGTAGTTCCTCACACCAGATTATAGCTGCAGCAACGTTCTAGCTTTTTGACGCTAGATTCTACTGTAGTTTCCGACACTAGATTCTAGTTATTGACACTAAATTATAGTTTCTGGTGTGAGGATCTACTTTTTGACACTCGAATCTAGTCTCTGACACTAGATTCTAGTTTATCTGACAAAATCTGTGTTCCTGTGTCAGTGATGCTAACATTTCAAGCCAAGGACCACCAGAATTATTCATATTTGGCTGCAGACCCCCCATCTAAAAACTTGTTGTCCTAGGGATCCTCCAGAAGCAAAAAAAAAAATAGTTAAAATGTTTGCTTCCAAAATAATGTATTCAGAGATTTGCAGCACATTTTCACAATTTTTCAAAAATAGCAGAACTACAAGCTCATATCGCGCCACTCGGTGGCGCGATATGAGCTTGTAGATCTGCTATTTTTCAACAGATAAAACACCAAAACGCGTTCAGGACACAAAGGGTTAAAGGGGAACTCCATCCATTTTCAACATTCTAATATGTCATTAGTATACCCTAGAGGTGTTGGGTGGACATGATGAAAAAAAAAGTTCCCCTATTCTGTGTTCCCAAGAAATGGAGGTCTGAAGAAAACCACTAACATGGTGAAACATCTTGATGACATCATCAAGATGTATTTTCACCATGTTAATGGATTGCTTTAGACGCTTCTTTTTTCTGAGAGCGTACAAATTTGTATTTGTACGCTCTCAGAAAAAATATTGAAAATGGGTGGAATTCCCCTTTAAACCCTGTACGGGGTGTTTTAAGTTGTATTGAAAAGATGCAGGTGTTCACAGCTCATAGTGCGCCACTCTGTGGCACGCTCTGAGCGTTCATGATGTTCATGATGTGTTGGTGGCGTTTGAAACGGCTGGATTTCACAATGAAAGATTTGACACTTTTTTTGCTTTTGCTGTTGTTGTTTTTTTTTATTTAGAAGTTATTTCTTTCCATCCGAATACAGCCTCAATATACAACAGCATTCCTCTTCTCTACTGTAGCCTACTAACAACTTAGTTTTGATCAATGAGTGAGACTTATTTAGTGATGCAAATAGATATATACTGTATATCTTGGTAGTCATGAATTAAATGGCGTCTGTTGGCTTCATACCAGCTACTGTGTCTGTATGTGTTACTGTTATATGCATGTGTCCTAGACTGGTGAGTTTCCTCTCCTCTCCTCTCCTCTCCTCTCCTCTCCTCTCCTCTCCTCTCCTCTCCTCTCCTCTCCTCTATTTCCTCTCCTCTCCTCTCCTCTCCTCTCCTCTCCTCTCCTCTCCTCTCCTCTATTTCCTCTCCTCTCTTCTCCTCTCCTCTCCTCTCCTCTCCTCTATTTCCTCTCTTCTCCTCTCCTCTCCTCTCCTCTCCTCTCCTCTCCTCTCCTCTATTTCCTCTCCTCTCTTCTCCTCTCCTCTCCTCTCCTCTCCTCTCCTCTCCTCTCCTCTCCTCTCCTCTCCTCTCCTCTCCTCTCCTCTCCTCTCCTCTCCTCTCCTCTCCTCTCCTCTCCTCTCCTCTCCTCTCCTCTCCTCTCCTCTCCTCTCCTCTATTTCCTCTCCTCTCTTCTCCTCTCCTCTCCTCTCCTCTCCTCTATTTCCTCTCTTCTCCTCTCCTCTCCTCTCCTCTCCTCTCCTCTCCTCTCCTCTCCTCTATTTCCTCTCCTCTCCTCTCCTCTCCTCTCCTCTCCTCTATTTCCTCTCCTCTCCTCTCCTCTCCTCTCCTCTCCTCTATTTCCTCTCCTCTCCTCTCCTCTCCTCTCCTCTCCTCTCCTCTCTTTCCTCTCCTCTCCTCTCCTCTCCTCTCCTCTCCTCTCCTCTCCTCTCCTCTCCTCTCCTCTCCTCTCCTCTCCTCTCCTCTCCTCTCCTCTCCTCTATTCTCCTCTCCTCTCCTCTCCTCTCCTCTCCTCTCCTCTATTCTCCTCTCCTCTCCTCTCCTCTCCTCTCCTCTCCTCTCCTCTCCTCTCCTCTCCTCTCCTCTCCTCTCCTCTCTTTCCTCTCCTCTCCTCTCCTCTCCTCTCCTCTCCTCTCCTCTCCTCTCCTCTCCTCTCCTCTCCTCTCCTCTCCTCTCCTCTCCTCTCCTCTATTTCCTCTCCTCTCTTCTCCTCTCCTCTCCTCTCCTCTCCTCTATTCTCCTCTCCTCTCCTCTCCTCTCCTCTCCTCTCCTCTCCTCTCCTCTCCTCTCCTCTCCTCTCCTCTCCTCTCCTCTCCTCTCCTGTCCTGTCCTGTCCTGTCCTGTCCTGTCCTGTCCTGTCCTGTCCTGTCCTGACATCTCCTCTCCTCTCCTCTATTCTCCTCTCCTCTATTCTCCTCTCCTCTCCTCTATTCTCCTCTCCTCTCCTCTATTCTCCTCTATTCTCCTCTCCTCTCCTCTCCTCTATTCTCCTCTATTCTCCTCTCCTCTCCTCTATTCTCCTCTCCTCTCCTCTCCTCTCCTCTCCTCTCCTCTCCTCTCCTCTCCTCTCCTCTCCTCTCCTCTCCTCCTCTATTCTCCTCTATTCTCCTCTCCTCTCCTCTCCTCTCCTCTCCTCTCCTCTCCTCTCCTCTCCTCTCCTCTCCTCTCCTCTCCTCTCCTCCTCTATTCTCCTCTATTCTCCTCTCCTCTCCTCTATTCTCCTCTCCTCTCCTCTATTCTCCTCTCCTCTCCTCTCCTCTCCTCTATTCTCCTCTCCTCTCCTCTATTCTCCTCTCCTCTCCTCTCCTCTCCTCTCCTCTCCTCTCCTCTCCTCTCCTCTCCTCTCCTCTCCTCTCCTCTCCTCTCCGTGTGACCAAGACAAGTTCATGCAAAAGTTCAACCCAATAAAAAGGTAGTTTTAGACAAAGTTCAGAGTACTTCATCTGTGTTCTTTTCCTGTACAGTATGTGTGCATGTGTGCTGTTCTGGGTGTCATGCGTCTTCTTCTGCGTTTCAAATAGTCAAATCCCGTCCCCGTTGTCACATCCCAGACGTGCTTGTTAAAGAATAGATTTTGTAATAAACAAAACTTTTGTTTACTTTTCGGTTTTGTCCTTTACTCTGCGAAGAAACAATAAAGGCTGTGCCTTATTGAGAATAACTAGGTCCGGTCCATAGCTCCAAGCCAACGTATCATCTCTCGGATGGAACTCCGACCAGCCTAATATAAATGTAAATATAAAGAACGTTTTACCTACCTTGTGTTACTAGCCTACTGTCCTTAGTGGATACAATCTGAGCACCACCACCACATGAATGAAAGGCAGTGTTTTGGCCAGAACGTGATTGTTTTCTCTTGGCAATATACCTGTAGAGCAGGGGTTTTCAACCTTTTTGACACCAGGGACCACCATTTATTCAGCATTTGAGCCGCATGGACCACCATTTGGTGACATTTTAGCCCCAAGGACCTAAAACTAAAGAATTCTTTTGGTTTTCGTTCACAATTCCAGGCTGGATTTTGCAAACAAAACAGTGTAGACTAAATAGTGCTAATTCAGATGATGAATATTTTAACTCTTGAGAGTGTGAAAATGAAACCAAATGGACCCGCAAGGGTCCATTTGGTTTCATTTTTACATTCTCAAGAGTTACATCTGGTTAATCAAACAGATCATCATTTAGCCTGGGGACCACCTGAAACCCTCTCAAGGACCACTGGTGGTCCCCGGACCACCTGTTGAAAACCCCTGCTGTAGAGGATGTAGCTCCTGGTTGATTTCTGGTGCGAAACAATCACATTCTGGTCAAAAAGTGCATTTTATCCCTGTGTTTGGGGTCTCAGAGTGTTTCCAATCACACAGCACTGTAAAATATCATTTTAAATTGTTGTGTTGAGACTGGACCATTGCAAAACACAATTTAGGCCATTTTATCGGCTGGTGCCGATTCACAGTGACATTGAAAACTTGACTATGGTTAAAACAAAGCCTTTTCCTTTCCAGCTCAATTTGGCACCTGCCCACAGAGCCAGAACTACTAGTAACTGCTGGTACAACATATCACTGTGCTTGACTGACCACCCAACTTTCCAGGGCTGGATCGACCCATGGGTATGGGGGGGCAGTGCCCCCCTAAATGCCCTGTCTGCCCCACCAAACACGATGGTGTGCAAAACAACCCAAGATATTTCATATTAACGTTCTTATATTTAAAATTATTTGAAACACTTCTACTGCTACTAACTAACTACAATTGTGGCACCACTAAACCAACAGCATTTCATCATTGAAAACAGAAAACTCTCTGAGTCAGACCTTTAGCTTTATGCATGCTGCGTGTCTGTTGCAACTTCAACAACAACTGATGTTATTATTGATGCTTTACTTGGCTAATAAAAGTCCTGTAATGGAAAATGGTATGGGTGCGACTTCATCGCCCATGGCGCGAAGTCGCCCCCATACCATTTTCTCCTGCGCCCCCCCCCCCAAATACGAAATGTTACATCCGCCCCATGCAACTGTCCCAACTTGAACCCCACAGAATCTCGGTTGTATTGTTGAGATAGAATTGTTGCCACTGTATGCCATAATCATCCATATTAAAACAAGGTTATAAACGTTTTAAATCTTCAAGTTGATGCACAATGGATTTGGAATATGAAAGTTTCACTTTTTAAAAATTATATTCTGGAAGAAATTAACTTTTATACATTGTTCTAATTCATTGAGATGGATCTGTAAACGTAATTGGCACTGGTAACTTTAAACTCAAACGCAACCAATGGGATCACTAAAAAAAAAAGTCATTGCGGCCTTGTTTCCATTCCGCTCCTTTCTGTTCACTTCATAATCATAATATGAAAATAACAACAGTTTAAATCAGTAAAGGTAAAAATGACAAAAACATGCAGGCCTACAGCTTTGGGGGAACCAAATGAGGTTTGGAACTTGGTCTTTAGTGTCATAGAGATGTTTGAGAACCATGCCGTTCTCAAGCATAGTCAAAGTAGGGCATCTAGTTAGGATGCCTCTAGAGCTTCTTCATAAGGAGAACGCTCTAGAGGCATACCAAAGGAGGCAGACATAGGAGGCAGACCAAAGATGAGTTGGAGGGTTTATAGTCTGGAACACTTTGGTGGAGCTGTTCTCCCTGTGACCCGACCATGAATAAGTGGTTGAAGATGGGTAGATGTCTACAGCTGCGCTTCTCAAATGTTTTTGAAACAAGGACCCCGAATTGATATGCAGGTATATTTGACCGTAAACCCTGAAAATGGTGTATCCCACGGACCCCAGAAGAGGTTTGTAGGGAACTTTGGGCACTAAACGCACTGGTCTGCCCTGTTATCGTTCGTTTATACCTGGTGTATTTGGGGCATTTGGTGCTCACTTTGAGAACGTGTGGTCCACTCCAGATTCCAGCCATATTTTTAAGGGGAATTCCACCCATTTTCAACATTTTAATATGTCATTCATATACAGATGTTGTGTGGTGGAAATGATTAAAAAAAGTTACCCCATTCTGTGTTTCCTAGAAATGTAGGTCTGAAAAAAAAAACACTAACATGGTGAAACACAACTTGATGTGTTTCACCATGTTAATAAATTTTAGGACATATTTTTCTTTTTTCTGAGAGTGTACAAATGGAACCAAATGGAGCCGTTCAGGTTCATTTGATTTCATTTGTCTTGCCTGTTTAAGTAGGCTAATAACATCTTGAAAGTGCGCATTAAGTGTTTACAGGTTTGTCGAGCTGAGCTATGAAGTAAACGTAATCATTTAGGCATTTGATTTCCGTTTACAAAAATATATGTTTTTGTAAAACACACACACACACACACACACACACACACACACACACACACACACACACACACACACACACACACACACACACACACACACACACACACACACACACACACACACACACACACACACACACCTTTGCTCAGCAACAAACTGTATCTGCTTAGATTATTTCTATTTATATTAGAATAGACATTTGCGACCCTAAAGACGAGTCTCTCTCCACCTTGCTATTTCACACATCCGGTATGGAGACCGCCCACCAGATCCGGTCATTTCCACGCACACATTGCAGGGTCGTTCATATCCGCTCCGTACCGGATATATGCAAAGCACAGGGAATTGAACTCCCCAGTGTGGAGACGGCGCAGGCGCACAAACACCGCCTACAGTGCGTTTGTGTAGCCATAGTGCTGCCATATCCGTCCATTATAAGCGACTTTGGAATTATGTTTCTATAGATTCATTGATTGAAGTAGCCTAGCTATTAACAGTTTCCACTTTGCAGAAGTACAGTAGGCCTACATTTCAAACACAACTCCACAGAGCATCAGTAAGACACTGCGCGTCATACTGGCACATGAGAAGCCATATATGGAGTCACTGCGATAATGTGGACGTTTATCAGTAATGCCCTGTCAGCTGTACCATACCATACTTGAGTTGTTAAATAAAGGTCAAAAAGAGTTCACACATGTAACTCTTTTTTTAATCATTTTTTTCTATATTCAACAGAAGCATGAATAGATTACCAATATACATATGAGCAGCTAAATTCAGGGAAACAATACAAATGTCGATAAAAGAATGGGGAAGAAAGAAAATTGGGGACAAAAAATACAGGATACTATAAATTATACAACTCATTATCTATATTATATTGCTATGCTATAGTTATCAATATCATCATCTATCTTAATGCTATTATTACCATTATTATTACCACCAGCTACCAGCACAGTACAGCACAGGAAAAGCACTCTACAGTGCATTACAACGCAAACACACACAGACTAGGACAAAAAAAGACATTACAATACGACACAGTACAGGGACTATAGCTAAAAGCCAGGGAACCAGTCGGCAGCAGCAAGTGGGGAACATCCTTTGGTCAACTATAAAACCAATCAGGTGTAAATATCAATTACACATGTAACTCATGTAACCAGTGTTGTAGTGGTACTTTTAGAAGTGGGGGGACGCCTCTGAAAGGGGAATCCCCCCCATTTGAGAAAGGGGAGAAAGGGGAATCCCCCCCATTTGAGTGTACAAATGTGTACACTTGTACACTCTCAGAAAAAAGGAAACTCATTAACATGGTGAAACACATCTTGATGATGTCATCAAGATGTATTTCACCATGCTAATGATTTTTTTCAGACCCAAAAATATTTTAGATGTGAGAAGTGGGGGGGACGCCGTCCCCCCGCGTCCCCCCTCCACTACACCCCTGCATGTAACTCTTCATCGTCTTCTTACTAGAATAGTAAGGCACATGTGAGCTTGTTTTGGACTGTTTTCATAGACCTCAGTTGCTTTGTTTCTCTTCCAGAACCTGGCAACACTGCTGTTATGTGTGTGTGAGCATGATGCTAGCAGTGTTTAGCTCTTCCTATGAGCCAACAAACGTTGTTTATGTGCAGAACAGTGCAAGGGTTTTTTTTTTCCATCAGTTAACAATAATGACGGCTATTACGCCCCGACTGTAGACCCAAAAATACAGTCCACATTTAAACGTATAAGCGCCACGACACGGTTAAACTAGCCGGCGTTGCCAAAGTAACGTTACATTTAGAGTAAATGTAGAAGCATTTAGTTAATTTAGTTTTTTTTTTTTTTTTTTTTTTTTTTTACTTTATGTCAAAGTAACGCCAGTTCAGAGCCACGCGATGGACGAATTCCACCCCGCGGTCGTGGTCGTTAACATGGAGGAGGACGAAGACGGAGACGAAAATATCCCCGTTGACGGTGCGTATCGATGCACGTGCATGAGACGTTTATAAGCAGACGTAGAGTTGGTGACACTGGCATGAGACACACGTATTTGCATGTTTGTTTTTCTGCATGTCTAAATAATAATAAAAAAAGAAGCAGAAACGTGCTCGGACTACTTCCTTCTGTTTGGGGTCAATTAGCATCTTCCATCGTGCATATCCGGTCAGTCGGCAGCTTTCAGGGGATACGGAAACTGTTTCTGTGTGCGTTCTCGAGTGGGCGTCTTGAACGGACCGGATACGGCTTAGGAGTAGGCGGGTCTCTAGACCGGATGCCACCGGTTAGGAGTGGAATGGACCAGGGCTTTAGAAGTACTGATACTGCGGATAAAAAAAAATATATATAAAAAAGAACGAAAATTGGATAAATACTACTAATCCAGCCACTTGTATATTACAATTTTAAACACATGCGCTGGGGACTTATGCTGTTTTGGAACTTTACTTTCTTAACTTGTGAGAGGAAGTCCAATTAGGAGAAATGTTAATTGGCGGTGCACACTTTTAAATGGCATCCATGCATGGCTAGACAGGCAGGCAGGCTGGATGTATGAGGCTGATTTTGTTGGTGTTTCTTTTTTTTATCTAGTGAAGCTATAAGAAAATGTTCATTCATTATGTTCATTCAGACACATGACATTCAGACACATGACACAAATGACACATTATGAGTTACATGATGTCTTGGTGTGAGAGTTAGAATGTAAGACAAATATTTCACTTTGTTTGTTATATTGGTATATTATGTTATATTTTATCTCAGGAATATTAAACTTTGGATACTGCACATCAGAGGGCAATAATACATGTAGCCAAATGTGACATGCCACAGGTTTTAACCACTGGTTAGCAAACTGCCCCCCCACTCTGGGCGTTTTGGTGTAGAACATATCATGACCTTCTACAAAAACCTAGGTGTTTGCAAAGATGAGTTTAAACTGGAAATGGTAACAACGGAGGTGGTGTCCAAAAAACTGAGTGCCCTCCAACCCCACAAGGCCACGGGGCACGACAATATTCCCTCCAAATTCCTTAGTGACTCAGCCAGCTCTATAGCTCCTATCATCACACACATAGTCAACCTCTCCATCAAACAAGGACAGGTCCCCCAAGATTTCAAACTGGCCAAAGTAACCGCCTTGCACAAGAAAGGGAGCAAATTAGACCCCGGTAACTACCGCCCGATCTCTATTCTAACCTCCGTCTCGAAAGTGATGGAGAAAATAGTGTACGAACAGGTGGAGAAGTACCTGGCCTCAAAAAAACTAATGTACGAATTTCAATCTGGCTTTAGAACATCCCACTCCACTGACACATGCCTCCTCTACTTGAGCGACCACATCAGGCAGGAAGTGGATGATGGCAAATACTGCGGCATGGTCATGCTGGACCTCCAAAAGGCCTTTGACACCGTGAACCACTCCATACTGCTTAACAAACTGAGAGCAATTGGTTTCGATAGCATATCAGTGAGCTGGATGCAGTCCTACCTTGAGGGGAGAGAACAGATGGTGGAGGTGGATGGAGCTCTGTCCCCTCCCCTCCCTGTGAGCTGTGGTGTTCCACAAGGGAGCATACTGGGGCCTCTACTGTTCCTTCTATATGTGAACGACATGACATCTGCCTGTGACTGCAAATTGTTCTTGTTTGCCGATGACTCAGCACTGCTGGTCTCGCACAAGAACAAACAGCAGGTCGAAAAAGTCCTCAGCTCCGAACTCAGTAGAATCTGCACCTGGCTCGCCGATAACAAACTATCACTACACCTTGGTAAAACTGAATCCATACTCTTTGGTACAAATGCTAAGCTCAGTAAGGCAGATGGCTTCACTGTCAAAGTGGGGGAAACCATTATCACCCGGAAAGAAGAAATTACCTACCTGGGTTCCATCCTGGAGGCAAATCTTTCCGGTGATAAAATGGCCACCAACGTAATCAAAAAGGTCAACCAAAGAACTAGATTCCTATACAGGATCTCCTCACTGGTCGAGAAAGACACTCTGAAGACCATAACTGGAGCCCTGGTTCAAGGTTACTTTGACTATGCCTGCACCTCTTGGTACCACAGCACCTCAAAAACCTTAAAAACAAGGCTACAGACCTCCCAAAACAAACTTGTCAGACTGTTACTTGGCCTCACACCTCGAACCCACCTCACCCCTGCCCACTTCGACAGTTTGGGTTGGCTTAGGGTTGACGACAGAGTACAACATCTCGCAATGGGTTTGGTCCACAAAATACGATACTCTACCAAAATACCCTTATACCTATCCAAATACTTCCTTAATGTCAATGAAGTACACTCCCACAACACCAGAGGGAGTGCTACTAACCATGTCCAACCCAGATTTGGCACAAACAAGGGTCTTAACTCCTTCCGCTCATATGCCACCAAAATGTGGAATGCCCTACCAACAGTCATAAAGGCATGTAAATCCCTTGACTCCTTCAAAACCGCTCTCAAAGGGCACCTACAGATGGCTGCAATTCTTAACTGGCCTCTGTAAAACAAAAATGTATATAAAATCCCCCCACCCACCCCGCCTCTCCTCTTTGTACATTTCTCTTTTCCCTTTTTACCTCCACTATGATTTTGCCTCCATGATTTGCTGCTTCTGTTTTTACTGAAGTAGTTGTTTTGTATGTACGGTACTTGAATGCCTCTATGAAATGAACAAGTTGGCCACTATTGTAAACAAGTGTATGCTTAACTAGTGTGTCCAATCAGCTTTTTCAGATTTGATGCAGTTGTACTTGAATTGTACTGTAATTCTCCAAGCTGTTATCAGTTTTGTAGCAGTGTGTACTTGACTTGTGCAATAACTCTCATCTCTGTTAAATAAAAATTTCATTCATTCATTCATTCATGCAGCATATGTCGGGAGCCATGCTATTAATACACATTTGTTTGTCTCTGTGCGACAGGTTGTGACTTTGTAAGCTTCTAAATCTGCAATTTTAGAATACTTTAGGGAGAGATCTAGTAAAAGACCAAAAAAGAAAAGAAAAAAGTGGAATATATTCTGTAGAGATTTTAATTTTCTCTTATGATGGCCCTTGAACACGCATGCAAAGCTACAGAAAAAAAATGTTGCTTATAATAGACATGGCAACAGTGAGCACCATTTGAGGATGCTCATAATTTCCAAAGCCTAGAGGGTTCCTGCTAGTTGAATTACCGTAACCACAAGTCCAGACACTCAAATCCTGAATGAGTCCATGTACAGTATGGTTCTCTTATTTTATTGGTCATTCCATTGCAAATTGCTATTACCTAGTTTTTGATGTGTGTATTTTATTTACAGTATTTCTCTTGTCCATTCATCTAGTTCAACAACATTATTACTGTTCTCTGTTCACAATTATTCAATGACCCAAGTCTACAGTAATTCTCTCTGCAGAAGAATTGAAAAAGAAGTGATAGTCTACCATACATACAGAGTTCTCTATCTGAAAAGGGACCAGCTTTCAAAAATGGCAGATCTACAATCTTTCCACATGGCAACTTTCTTCGCTAATGGCTATTAGCGAGGCATTGTGAGCTTGTGGATATGCTATTAAAAAGTTTCCTGTATAAAGTGCACATGTATAAAGTGAGAGAGGCAAATCAAGTGACAAAGTGAGTTGCTTTAATGCATTTAATGGGCTTTTCTGTTGTGATGTATGAGTTGTCGGCGGCAGTGGCTCAGGGGTAGAGTCACTGGATGGTAACCGCAAGGTTGCCGGTTCGATCCCGGCAGAGTTAGTGTCGAAGTGTCCACTCCTTGAGCAAGACACTGAACCCTAATTGCTCCTGATGTGCTAGTAGGTACCTTGCATGGTTTCCACTGCCATCAGTGTATGAATGTGTGTGTGAATGGGTGAATGTGATGCACAAGCTATGTAAACCTTGGATAAAGGCGCCATTTACCATTTACCATTTGTCAATCATAGAGGACTTTTCTGATTCTGTCCTATTGGGTTGTCAAGGCCAGTAATTAGTTTTTGCCACTCATTAGGGGTTCCTGCATACATTCTCGAGTTCTGGGTATGATGATGGGTTGGTTTATTACTTTTAATCAACGGGTTCCTTCTTTTTGGGGGGCCCTAGACCCTCCTATGCCCAGCTTTGAGGGTTTGTGTAAACATAAGCATTGATGACAAAGTAATGTGATGTGTGATTTAAAAAGTGCCTCTCACTGGAGTGATTTTCCTTTTTAGGTATTAAATGTTAGGCATTGTAAGACTCAGTTCACCTCAAGATTGCACTCCATTTGTTTCAATTTAAATCATCAACTACTCCATAACAACCGCCACTCCTTTCCCCATTTTGGTATGTTTAAAGAGATGGTTCAGATTTTTGGAACTTAAGTCGTATGAAATACTTGCCATCAAAAGTGATCTTTTGAGAGGTGAGAAGAAAGCAATCCTCGAATGCGACACCTAAAGCTCGACTGTTATGCAAAAAACATTCAAAGTGTTTATAAAACCGTCGCGACAGTCGTCGCGGGCGAGGATTGCTTAGTTTCGCCCATCCTGGGTGAGAGGATACCGTTTGGTCCCCAGCTAAATGTTGGAGGGTTATTATTTAACTCCTGAGAGCATATCTCTCCTAAAATACAGCATAAAATCGTGGACAAAAATCAAAGTCTTTACTTTCGTGTCTGAGAGACCAAACCTCAGATAGCGGGCCCTGGCATCAAAATGGTTGAATACTAGTCTTGGGCGGTATTGATGTTTTAGGGGTCAGAAACTGAGCACTCTGCTGTTCAAGCAGCCTAAATAGGGAAAAACTGTAGTTGGAAATACATTGTTTCCAAAAAGCCTAGCCCAAATAAGGGCTATTTTAGGCATGTGTGTAACATGAAAATTGTTTGTATAGTTACAATTAAAAGTCTCATTGCTCATATTTTAATAGAATACAGTGTAATGTCGGTATTTGACGATATTCGGTATTTGATATTTTTTATAGACCCAACGCTATTACTCTGTATTGATTTCCAATATCGCGATATTGCCCAAGACTATTGAATACCACTGTTCTTGTGCACACTGCAGGCTATAGAAACAGAAGATAAGATAACTAGACTCTGTTATTCACCAGGTCAGATAAGGCCAAGGGGCTGTTCACACATTATACTCTTTCAGGCAAGAAAGGTTTGTGTCTTCAAATAACATGACTCCCGTTGGTAATGCACCGTGAGCTCTGAGTGAGCCGTGTGAGTCTAATGTGTGAATGAGGTTTATTCCGCCACCACAGCTTTACTTTAAAAGCAGAAAAGCCTTTCTGTTCCAGCAACGACACACTCTTGCAGGATCTAGCACCAGTAACCATAGTACGTCTCATAGCAGAGTTATCTCATAGCAGGCTCAAGTTGTTGGCTAATTCCCCTGGGAGATCCGAGTTCGATTTCCGGGTGTTACACGTTCACGAAATTTGAATTTATCTCATGGGGCTCTTAGGAGGCTGTCTGCTCCAAACGGGATGCACTACCTTCCTAAATTAACAATCTTTGATAGCCAGTAAGCCCTTTGTTAGTTGTATTTATTTTCTTATCGTCATCGTCCTGGACTGACCTGTTTAACCGCTTCATTCCAGTTCTGCCAAACGGCATTCTGTGAAACATTCAATGGACTGGCGAAACATTAGGTGTGCTGTGACTTTTGTGGGCTGGCTATTTTCGCAGCAGATATTGTTGGTGTAGGCCTCCATTCTCACAACCTCAACAACTTTTTTTTTTTTTTTTTTTTTTTTTTACCTTTTCTTAAAAATAAATAAAATGAATAAAATGTTGACATTTAGAAATGGGTGCTATGCAGCAGGACCATTGAGTGATTTCCAATGAGTGCTTCCAACGCTCCATCGAGTCAACATATGTGCGTTTTGTTGATGAGAGAGAAGGAAGCGTCTGTACTTCTCAGTGAATGGTGTGTAGTAGGGCTTAACGATTTTGCCTAAAAATAAAACCTTTTTATTTTCTCTGAAACCTCAATTTTCGATTTTCAATTTTAATTTTTTGGGGAGTGTAAAATTACGAAAAATACATTTAAATATGTTTTTCCCTCCCTCTATCAGAGAATAGGGTGGTTCTTGAACAAAGATGATGAATGAAGTGCAAACCTCACTTTTATTTCTTTTAATGAAGCTTTTCTAATTGGAGTCTTGGACTACCTTTTCTTAAAGTAAACATAAGAATTGCATTTTTCTTTTCTTATTTAACAACACTTTTTACGGTAAGGTAGGCCGTGAGCCAGTGTGACAGAGCTCTACCGTAAATGTGCCACAAAAGGGAAAACCACAATTTTCATTTTTCATTCTTTTACATTTTCGAAATTCTGAAACATTGATTTCAATTTGATTTTGATTAATTGTGAAGCCCTAATGTGTAGCACTTTGATAAAAATGAATGGGTCGCTGCCCTTGTAAACAAGTGTATTCTTAATTGGCTTGTCCATTCACAGTGCACAGTTCACATGAAATTGATGTTAATCTTTTTTTTCTTCTTCTTCTTTTTTCTTTTAGGGGACGGGCCCGTCCTCTCCCAGGACGGAGACGGTTCCAGTGACGAGTTGGCCAGCACAGAGAATCACCCTCAGGCCACCGAAGAAGACCACTCCACAGAAGACCCCCAGCCACACGGCCAAGACCCTCAACCACGCAACCAAGAATCCCAACCCAAGAACCAAGACCCCCAGATGGACGGTTCGCCTTTTCCAGAAAACCACGGCCCCGAATCGGGCAACTTCTTTGGCACGCCGGCGGCCGGCGCCAGGAGTACAAATAAATTCAGCTACGAGTGTCCGGAATGTGGCAAGACGTACACCCAGCTGGGCTACCTGTTGAACCACGTTCGGGTCCACCGCCAGGCCTCCAAGTCCCTGGACCTGGAGCTGGAGCAGCTGAAGAAGAAGTCCTTCCGCTGCGAGACGTGCGGGCGGAGCTACTCCCGGGCCTCCGCCCTGGATGCCCACCGCCGCTGTCATGAGGGCAAGCTGATCAAGGGCAAGCTAGGCCGCTCACGCAGCAGCGATGGCGGCGGCCGCCGCTCAAGAGACGCCGAGGGCTCCATGGCGGGAGACGACGTGGACGACGCCGAAGGAGGGGACCCGAGCGAAGGAGAGACCGCCTACGCTGACGGGGACAAAGCTGCAGGCCAGGACGATCTCTCTGAGGGGCCCCTGCAGGACAAGGGTGCAGGGGACGGTGTCCTCCTCGCTACCGGACAGCCTGCGTTGGCCCCGAGTGCAGGGGTCGTCGCCTTCCACACAGAGGGGCCCAAAAGGGACGAGAGTGCAGCAAAGACAGTTCCCGCTGTCGGGACGGCGAACGAGAACGCTCCAAATTGGACCGCCGTCGCCGTCTCTCCCGCCCTTGGCACAGAGTCTTTCGAGTGCACTTGCGGCAAGTCGTTCCCCGCCCTGTCCCGCCTGAGGACGCACCAGCGCTTCAGCCGCAATGTGCGCTGCGCCCCGGAGCGGCCCGCGGCCGCCGCCGCTACCGCGGTGCAGCCCAAGAAAGCCTTCCAGTGCCCTGAATGCAGCAAGACCTTCGGCGGCCACATCGCCCTGGTCAACCACCGGCGCTGGCATGCCAACCGCTCGGCGGACGCCGGACAGAAGTTCCCGTGCGAGGAGTGCGGCAAGGTCTTCATGACGCTGACCTTCTACTACAAGCACCAGCGCTCGGCCCACAGCCAGGACACGGCGGCCAAGTCCTTCCTCAACCAGGTGGGCCAGCTGCAGAAGAAGGCCTTCGAGTGTCCCGACTGCGGGCTGCGCTTCTCCCGGGCGTCAGCGCTCCAGGCCCACCAGCTCCACCACACCAACGTCTTCGGCGAGAAGGAGCCTCCTCTTCCGGCCCGCGGTTTCTCCGCGGTTCCGGAGAAATCCTCCTCGCGCTACGGCCGGGAGGAGACGACGCTACGCGCGCTGCCGCTCGTGCACGGCATCACGCAGGTGGCGCCGCAGCCCGTGATGCAGGCCAACTTGCATCCCGTCACGCAAGTGGCCTCGCACCTCGTAACACATGCCAACTTTCACTCCGTCTCGCAGCTCGCCTCGGAGCCCGCCACGATGGCCAAGGAGGTCTCCGGCGAGTTTGTTGGCGTCGAAGGAGACGAGGAGGAAGACGGCGACTCGGAGGAGGGTTACGAAACGGCGGACTTTCATGTGGAGGTGATCAGCGCGAGCGAATCCGAAGAGGAGGAGGAGAACGCGCAAGACCAGAACCCCGACCTGGAGCTGCTGTGCGAGTCCGACCAGGAGAACAACGCCGTCTCCGTGAGCACGTTGCCGGTCTCAAAGCCGGGAGGAGTGGACCTGAAAATCGTGCAGATCGACTTTGAGGCGGCCGACAGCGACGGCCGGGCACCGGTGAGGCCGCCCGAGTCGGAGACGACTAAGGTCGAGCACAAGGTGGCTCATCATCCGGAGCAGCAGGACCAGCCCGCTCCCCCCCACCACCACCAGGACCGCTTTCACTGCCCAGAGTGTCCCCGCTGGTTCTGCAGCCCGTCGTCGCTGCGTGTCCACCGGCTGTGGCACGGGGTCCTGAAGAACAAGCTGGCGCGGAACCCGGGCGACCCGGGCAAGCCCAGGAAGGTGTACACGTGCGACGCGTGCGGCCACGAGACCTTCAACCGTGTCACGCACTGCAACCACATCCTGAAGCACAAGTACCTCAAGCAGGCGGCGGCTGCCGCGGGGCTCCGGGCGGGGCAGGGCGCAGACCTGCGCTGCGACGAGTGCGGCAAGCGCTTCTCGCGCGTCTCCACGCTCGTCTCCCACCAGATGCAGCACGCCAAGCGCAAGCCGTACCCGTGCCCGGACTGCGCCACGTCCTACGCCAGCGCGAGCGCCCTGTTCGACCACAAGAGGCACTGCCCTGGCCAGAAACCCGCCGATGTCGAAGACAACGAAGGCCCGCCGAGCAAGAAGGAGTTCAACCCGACCAAGACGCTCCTCGGCCCGAAGCTCTATCACTGTGAGCGGTGCGGGAAGGGATTCTGGTCCCTGGGCGCGTACTCGCACCACAAGCAGAGCCAGTGCGCCAACCCGAGGCTGAGGAACGGCGCCGCCGCCACCAACGGACACTCGCGCTCCTCGGGCCGCAAGGTGGCATGCCCCGTGTGTGGCCGCAAGTTCCGCCACCAGGGCATCATGAAGTCGCACATGCGCAAGCACGAGGACGGGAGCCACGCATGCGAGCTGTGCGGCCGCACCTTCCGCCTCTTCTCCAGCCTGCTGCGGCACAGCGTGGTGCACCGCGCCCAGCAGGCGGGGGCGGTGCCGCCGCCCAGCAAGTCGTTCCAGCACCAGGTGGAGCAGGTGCAGAAGAACACGTACGGCTGCCCCGACTGCGGCAAGCTGTTTTCGCGTGCCAAGGCCCTGCAGTTCCACATGCGGAGCCACGGCTACGAGAGCGGCTACTCGCCGTCCTCGCCGCCGCGGGCCGCCGCCGCCCCGGAGGCGCTGCAGTGTCCCACGTGCCTCGCCCACTTCGACAGGAAGTCCTCCTTGCGGGCGCACCGGAAGCTGTGCGTCAAGCGGGAAGTGGACACTGCTAACCCTGACCCGACCCATGCAGAAAGCACGGTCGAAATCAAAGCTGAGGCGCAGGCGACGGACGGCGCCCGCAGCTTGATGGGGCACAAGTGCAAAGAGTGTCCGATGAGCTTTGCGGCAGCAGGAGCGCTGGACATCCACCAGAGGATCCATCGGCAAGATCCAGACTCCGAGGCCAAAGCCAAACTGTCGGCGCTGTTCCACGACTCCACGCACGGCGACCACGCCACGGGCCCGTTCCCGTGCTCGGAATGCGGGAGGCGCTTCACCACCAACTCTGCCCTCGGGACTCACAAGCGTTGGCACGCCGACAAGGAATTCGCCGTTTCGTTGGCGAAAGACTGGAAGCACGACGCCAGCCCTGTGGCTGCGGCAGCGGCAGACAGCACCGGTGTCCCGTATCGCTGTCAGAGCTGCGGCAAGGGCTTTTTCTACATGTGCGTTTTCCGACGCCACCAGATTTTCTGTCAGGGCAAAGCCACCGGGCCGGACGAGAACGTGGCAGCAGAGGAGGAGAGTGCGGAGCTGCTGCCGTGTCCAGAATGCGACAAAACCTTTCCGCGCGGCCCGTCACTGGCCGCGCACTACGAGAGCGAACACAGCGCTGCTGCCGCCGCCATGGAATCTGCCGATCTTCCTGGGGAACAACCCTCATCGGCCAACAAGGCCCCGCAACGGCCCGGAACGCCGGCCAACAACCCCAGCGACCCCGATTACGTCCCGTTGATTGTACGAGGCAGGGTCCAGTGTCCTCTCTGTCGCATGACGTTCGCCAAGCTCCGAGGCCTGCGCGCCCACCACTGGCAGGCTCACGCCACGCACGCCAGGCACGCTTCCAAAGCCGCCGCCGCGGACGACTCCTCCTCAGCCAACCTCGCCCAAAGCATCCCTGACGGCATTGCCGGCAAACAACGCAAGCGGCGGAGGAAGAGGGTTGGGGTCAAGCCAAACCCCCGCGGGGCTTTCCCCTGCCCGCACTGCGGGAAGAAGTACAGCTCGCCCGGCGCCCTGCACAACCACAGGAAGACGTGCCTTCTGCTCACGCCGGAGCCGCCTAGCACCTTCCTGCGCCGGGACACCGGCACCGCTCAGAAACCGCTCGTGAAGCAGGAGCCGCCGCCTCAGCCGACTCGCCTCCCCCCTGAAAAAGCGGCAAGCAACCCCAGCCGCCCCTCCGAGCACCACCACCACCACAACCACCACTCAGTCAAATACCTGTTCAAGTGCGCCAAGTGTGGCAAGGCCTTCCAGTCGGAGGAGCAGCTGGCGGCGCACAAGGCAGCGGGGCGTAGCCGGCCTTACTGTTGCGCGCTGTGCTGCAGCGGCTACTGGACGGAGGCCCAGCTGCAGCAGCATCTGACATGGCATGATGAGGTGCGCCGCCGGCTGCCCAACGAGCTCCGCTACCGGCTAGGCGCCACTTCCGCTGCCGCCGCCCCCTCCTCGTCCTCCTCCTCCAGGCCGCCGCCGCCGCCTCCTACGCCCGGTCGTCTTGCAACGCCCTCTGTCGACGCCTCCCCCAAGCCACAGACCACCACCGCACCTGCCGCCGCCGCTGTCGCCAGCCACAAGTGCCAGCACTGCGGGAGGTCTTTCCTCTCGCCGACCGCGCTGGCGAAACACGAGGCGCAGCACGCCTCCATTGACGGCGACGACGGCGACGCTTACACGTGCCCCTACTGCCCCAGGGCCTTCAGAGACATTCAGGCGCTCATCGACCACCACCAGAAATGCATGGGCGAGTTCGTGGGACAGCCCTCCCCGCCCCCAGCCCCCGCCACGGTCGCTGCTCCCCCAGTCGCTGTGGTCACGGCGACCGGCGATCACGCTGGCAACGACCTCAGCTGTCTGGAATGACCTCAGCTGTCGGTCTGGAGACGGAGTTGCTCGCAGATCGTGCTACTGCTACATTAATGCTCGCGGGTTGTGCTAGAACTACATTATTGCTCGATCTTGCTAGTCATATGGAACGTGTTTGCGGGTCATGCTAGCGCTACATTAATGGAACATTCTTGCGGGTCATGCTAGCGCTACATTAATGGAACATTCTTGCGGGTCATGCTAGCGCTACATGTACGGAACATTCTTGCGGGTCATGCTAGCGCTACATTAACGGAACATTCTTGCGGGTCATGCTAGCGCTTCATTAATGGAACATTCTTGCGGGTCATGCTAGCGCTTCATTAATGGAACATTCTTGCAGGTCATGCTACATGAATGGAACAGTCATGGATTTTGCTAGTGCTACATAGACGGAACATTCTTCGCAGTTCGTGCTAACACTACATAGGTGGAACATTGTTGTGGATCGTGTTAGGCTAGACTGACGGCACACGATTGCAATTGTTACCTCAAAAGAAGGAAAGGTGCATGGACCTCAAAACTGATCGGACCGTTTCGCTCTTGTTTTTTTTTCATCTCTCTCCCTTAACACAAATGCTGTAAAAAAACAAAAAACAAACTGCTCATCTAGTGTTCTTTATTCTCAGGTCTTTCTTCACACTGGACTTCGTTGCTAGATTAATGTGTATAAACTAAAGGGTGTATCGTCTTGCTAGGATTAGTTGTAACAATCCACTGGTATGGAGGAGAACAAGTTGCCTTTTTCTGCACAGCTCTGTGACTACTGATGTATACGTCTGAGGACATGTAAATTATTGAAAAGCTTTATATGAAAATCACTACCCACGATTCCAGATCCCTGTCATGTGTGGATGTTTCTTCATTGGTTCTGCACCGTTATTTCCCCCACATTTCCTTACAGTATATGCAACAATGGTTGCAAGTATGACTACCGTTCCCCCAAATTATTTACGTAAATCTGTCCCAGTTTAAAGGGCTAGACCACTTTTTTTGCAGTTAACTTGCCATGAAGTAATTTCAAATGCGGGCAAGAAATATATGATAATTCAAAATATGCTCGTCATTGACTTACTTTGTACATTAAAACGTCACTTATTTGTACATAAACAAATTCAAGACACTGTAGATCATCATCATAAGTAGTAAGTTTTATTTTTTCATAAAAATGTTAACTATCTGGTGATTATAGTGGTTTAATAAAAAAAGACCTGTTGATCCAGATCCAGATCTTAAAATAGTAAAATCATCATGGCAAGGTAACTACTAAAAACAAAGTGGTGTTACCCTTTAACACATTTTGTACTGTACTCTTGGTGTTTTAAGTTGTATTGAAAAATAGCAGGTGTTCACGGCTCATAGCGACACTGTAGCGCGCTGTGAGCCGTGAACGCCTGCTATTTTTCTGTGAAATCGTGAAAACGCAGCACAAGTCTTTCATGTTCGTTCAGATCAGAGCAAACGTTTTGTAGAATCTATAGTGTCAGGTCGAAATGGAGCAAACCTACATAATGTATTTATGTACGCGTAGGGCTGTGCAACTTGTTTGGCAAATATCTCTCATCAATTTTGTGACGATTTTTTTCTCTCTCTATTTTAAATCTTCCCCCCAAAGTTTACAAAGCACCAATATGTGAAAATATTAAACTGATTAAGACCAGGAAAAGACTACAATTACTCACCAAAACAAACACGGCTTGTGTGATTAGAAAGCCTACTTTCCTTGGAGGGAACACTCGGAGGGGAAAAAAATATTCTCTAATTGTGGTTGTTGTTTTTTTTTTGTGTGAAAAACATTAACTTTAACATTAACTGTGGCGGAGGGGCCTCAGAGTGTTTCCACCAAGGAAAGTAGGCTTTCTAATCACACGAGCCGTCTTTGTTTTGGTGAGTAGGTAAAGCGTTCTTTATATTTAAACAGAGAGGCTGGTCAGAGTTCCACCAGAGATATTACGTTGTCCTTCACATAGCTCCACCGCAGGGCAAAATCATTTTGAAATTGCCAAGTTGCTTATTCCTCTTTGGTACTTGATTTTTTTGTTGTAGATAAACAAGAATGCGATGGAAACTAATCAATTCGTACAATTGAATCAACGTGAAACTGACGTTTTTTGTGAGACTGTGTCAATCGCCAGCAATATTGGCCTGTTAACATAAAGCCTCACTGCGTAATGTTGCTCACGACACCTTGGGTTTTCACTGGGGAAATGATCTACCACTAAACCATGCGTTTATTTGTGCATAATTATGTAATTAGCTTTTTTCCCCACGATATTAACAGGATATTTAGTTTTCAAACAAATTTAAAAAAAAACTGACGACCCCGCCTCACACATCAGAAGGACAATTGCAGAGTTTTGAGGCTACGACCATGAACGTGAAATATCCCTTAAACCATTCAGTACTGTGCTTGTGATGTTTTAACTTTCATTGGAAAGATAGCAGCCGTGAACGCCTGCTATTTTTGGGGAGGATGCGAAAACGCAGCGCAAATCTTCCAGTATGTCCTTTTAGAGCGAATGTTTCGTCCATCTGTGGAAAAGCATCACGTGCATTTGGACGTCCTGTTTGTGTTTGCTAGCCGTCAGGCACGTTGCATTGGCTTTAGTAAAGCAAATGTTAACTAGATAAAAGACTCTTGTTTTAGTACCGTTTTGAATGTAGGCACATCATTGTTTCCAAGCTAACATCTGAAGCATAGACTGTACAGGTGGTAGATTTCACAATGAAGGAAAAACATGGATATGCTTAAAAATTAAATTGAACTTGATGTGTTACAGATTTATCACATTGCGTGTGTCTGTGTCTGTCCTATGCACATGCATGTCTTTAATGCGTGGGTGTGGATTCCCTGGTTATTATTTGTCGTATTTATTACGTACATTGTTGTATTCCTATGTGGGAAAAGAACGCACCAATATACATTTGGACAGGAACGCACTTTGGTGTTTTAAGCATTGCTATACAGTACTTGAGCTTTAGAAAAACAGCAAATCTACAAGCTCACAGTATGGCAAAAAGGAGCATCCGCATTGATGTAAAGCTGCTTGTCAATGTGCAAAGCCACACAGTGCTGTAAAATTTTAAATTGAGACTGGACTGGACTTTGCAAAACATGATTTAGGCCATGTCATTGGCTAAAATGCTGCCTCAACCCCCTCTCTCACATTAGCACTGCCTTCCCTGAGCCCGACAAATGTTTTTTGTTTTCATGATTTGTTGACAACAACAAAGTTCTGGACCGTCTGCAGGACGATGCAAGTGTCTGACTGCAGGGAAACAGCTGCAGCATCAAAGTAGAAGCAACGTAGAGGGGTGAAAGGCAAAAATATGGCTATTTTGATTTTTGGCTAAAAGGTTTCCTCTATTGCCTTTAAGTACATTTTGATGCAAATACTCGAATTCATGACTTACTTTACTAACAGAGTATTTCTATATGCAGTATGGATGGGCTTCTTTTACTAAAGCATAGAATGTGAGTGTTTTTTTTACCCACCACTGTATAAACCTAAAAATGGATTTAGTGTTAGGCTAAGGGGAGAAGAAAAGGAGTTAAGACATGACCATCATGGGCAGAGCAGTGGCGACACCTACAGGTTTGGTTTAGGTTATAAAAACGGTGTTTCAAGGCCTAGGGCAGTGGCAGTTATACAGTACAGTATGGTGAATGAATGATGACGCTAAAAGGGGAAAACAGTTCCCCTTGAACCCCTAAACAACTGTCAAACTAACACCTGTCAAACTAGGGGTTCAAACTAATTTAGTGTAGCTATACATTTTGCTGATACGATACGTACTATGATATTTATATATTTGACAATATTGTACATGAACAATTTTGGTTAATTCTGGCGATACAATACAAGTCAGTTACTTAAAAATGATACAGTAACTATTTAGCAAAAACAGGAAATCTTTGTGAAACGTGGATAGAGCAGGGTTTAAAGAGATACCCTTTTGGCCTGAATATATGACATTATTTGTCTACAATGAAATTATCTGTGGCTATACTATTTGGCATTCAATGGTCTTTTTCAGCATTTTCTGAAAAAATGAGGGTCGTCTTATATTCGGGACAATACGCGTAAAGCAAACCCACTAAGAGCTGGTAAATGCATGAACATTTTAGCCGATTTGAGCACATATGGACAAACCTGCACCTTGAACATCATTTATGAATGGAAAAGTACCGCAGTTATTTAAACAAAAGCCTCTAATTCTTTTTTTTCCTAAACACAAAGCAATTTGCTTATAGTATTTGTAATGTGCATTAACGATTCAATACTGATTTATTTGCATTTATAAAAAATGTAATAACAGACTAGACCTTTGTTGATTTTCCATTTTGGTAATTTGATAAAAATAGGAATTAAAATCAAAAATAAGTTTTTTGATGCAGTTACTGTATTGTTACACCCCTAATAACTCTGGATATGGTAACAATTTCAAACATAACAAGATCTACTGAATTTTATACCTAATATAGGGTGCTCCAGTGTTATAGGATCGATATGACAGTTTATGACGTCCTTCGCATAAAATCTGTTATCTTCTTGTGGCCAAATGTAATGTCCTATTCATGGGTCCTCCACCAGTCATGTTTTGGACCTCACAGGTTGTTCAATGTCTTATTATTATAGGCCTAAGGCTAACCAGACCAATTGAACGCGGCTGGTGGAGGACTACAGACGAGACTCATGAATAGTAGATAACTAAAAATAAATTGCTATCAAAATTTTGCCCCCCAAAAATAGGCTTAGCCCAAACCGTTGAAAACTGAAGAAAGACGCAAATGGAAAAAACAAAACAAAACAAAAAACCTCATCCTTTACTCTTTCTAATTACCTAAAACAGTGGTTTTCAACCAGTGGTCCTTGAGAGGGTTCCAGGTGGTCCCCAGGCTAAAAGATGGAAAGTTGGTTAACCAAATGTAATGTTGGCTAACTCTTTGAGAGCGTAAAAATGAAACCAAATGGACCCTTGCGGGTCCATTCGGTTTCATGTTCACACTCAAGAGTTAAAATATTCATCATGTGAATTATCCCAAGTCTACACAACTACAAAAAACAAAATAAATCTTTAGTTCTGGGGTCTGTGGGGCTAAAATGTCAAATGATGGTGCATGGCTCAAATGCTGAATATAGAGTGGGCCCTGGGGTCAAAAAGGTTAAAAATCCCTGGCCTAAAATGTGGACCTTGGTTTAGACCTATTATAGCCTATGATGAGCGAGGAGGAGGCTCTATGGGAGGAGGAGGCAGCGGGAGACGGTGGAGGAAAAAAAGAAAACTACAAGTCCCATGGTGCACCGCCACTGGCGACGTCCGCTGACGTCACAGGTTCTGTCTGCAGCTGCAGGGCAGGCGGCTTGGGGGAGTAGCTGCTTTGTGCAGCAGAAAGAGAACTGGAAAGCGACGCAGGGATGGCTGGGGCGATCTGATGATCCGACTCTCATCTGGGCTATAGGTACGTTATATCTACAGCATCATCTAGCGCGTTCACATTCATGGGGTGGCGGTCCACGTACGATGCCGGCTCGATTCCGATTCCCATCTTTCAGATCAAGCGGGGATGATCGAAATAAGGGCTAGTAACAAACAAACAGGGCTATGTATGATGATCAGTGGTGGCGGTTGAGGGTATATGTTTTTATTATGATTGTATGGTCCGTGGGTTAATTCAGTCCCCACTCCAGGTTAGGCTATATAGATCGTGGAAGCGATTGTAGCTAAACTCCCTTGAGGACCAAAATAACGTGAGATCTTAAACAGGGTTGTTTTATGTAGTGCTGATCGACCACCAGTCTGTTGTCTCCAATCCCAGCCCTCCCTCCCTTTGTAATACAAATGTTATAATGGGCCAGCCAGTCATTCATTCATTCATTCTCGGGTCTCCCATCTGTCGACCCGTGTCAACCTGCCCTGCTTGCATCAGGGGCGGATCTAGGCATAGGCATGGGGGGGGGGATCTCCACCCATTCTGCCCCACCAAACGGCAATGCCCCCCTAAATGCCCATTCTGCCCCACCAAACATGATGGCATGCAAAACAACCCAAGATATTTCAGTGCTTATATTTAAAAGTATTTGAAACACTACTGAAAATGGTTACCATTTTCTTCTGCCCCACCCCCCCCCATTGGGAAGTTAGATCCGCCCCTGGCGTGCATGCACACAGTACACGCACTGATTTATCCAAAACTACAAGCAAAGTAAGGTTATACACAGAGTATAGCTACTAACAATAATGCTTGTTCTACTTATTATGACTACAGTAGGGGGTGAAAAGCCTGAAATCATTGCAATGATTAATTCATAAAATAGATGTTTTTCATAATGGGAAATAAAATCACGCTGATGTGAAGTGAGGGCCGCTCTTATCATCATGCAGGCATCGTCACATAAAATGTGATGAACTGACTGTTTTGATTGCTTGAAATGTACCAATTGGACGTTTGGCTACATTTGAAAGCAAAAGCACAAGTCGATACCAAAGAGTGTTAACTTTGTTGACGATCCATGACTAAGCATTAGCTAGCTCTGGTCCAGAGCTCCGCTGCTTCTGAGTCTGACCTGCATTGGAGCTCTGTTGGTCTCCGTGCATTCGGCCATTACTCCACCCGACCAGCCTCTCTTCTCTAGTGGATATATAAAGAACGTTTTACCTACTCACCAAAATAAACACGTCTTGTGTCATTAGAAAGCCTACTTACCTTGGTGGTCACACTCTTAGCCCCCCACCACACGGATAAATTGGACTTTTTGGCCAGAACGCGATCGTTTTTCACTGAAGGAAAAATATTTCCTATGGAACTTTTCTATTGGCAATATCGGTAGAGGGCGCAAATCCTGGTTGTTTTTCCGGTGAAAAACGATCGCGTTCTGGCCAAAAAGTCCAATTTATCCGTGTGGTGGGGGGCTAAGAGTGTGACCACCAAGGTAAGTAGGCTTTCTAATGACACAAGACGTGTTTATTTTGGTGAGTAGGTAAAACGTTCTTTATATATCCACTAGAGAAGAGAGGCTGGTCGGGTGCAGTAATGGCCGAATGCACGGAGACCAACAGAGCTCCAATGCAAGTCAGACTCAGAAGCAGTGGAGCTCTGGATCCAGAACTAAGCATTAGCCACATTTGTTTGCATCAGGCAGGGTCTGCCATCTTCAATGAACCAGAACTGAATGGACGTTTTCTACAAATATACACATGGAGAGAAACGGGGAGTTTAAAAAATAATCAGACTTTATTTACATTAGCCAGTTTGAAATTGCTGAAGTCTAGCACTTCTAGCACAAATGTGAATCTTGGTTTTCCTCCACAATTATTATTACATTATACATTTTTCCATCAAAATATATATAATATCTGTATACAATATGAGCATTACTACATTCACATGTCACTACTGTCGCAGTACAGTATCAAAGTGCTATACACTTAATGGACCATGTCACCTCATTTCAGCATATTTTATATAATAGGTCCTCACTAATGTACATGATAAAATACCACTATTTTCTTCTTCTTGGCCTGTGTCTCTCAGGAAGGCTGTGGGCAGTTCATAAACCCGTCTTCCAGGGCCATCATCGATTATAATTTCCTGGGGTTGATTAGGGCTGTAGTACATAATAAAAAAGAAATCGCTTTAAAATGTTATTGTTGAAATTAAGGATCATGTTCGAATGCCCCCTCCCATAGCTAAAATCCCCAAAGCTAAAGAAAGCAACGAATATAAAGCAATTAACACCCATCTTCTACTCATCCGTCAGTCTCACCAGCAGGGCGATGGAGACGATGGGGCTCGAACCGGCTGAGCTGGACGACGGGCCGCCGCAGCCTCTGCTGGAGACCGCAGACCCCGCGGCGCCACTGCTGGACGACGCCATGCAGTACGGACTCCCGACCACCACCACCACCGCGGTGGACGCCGAATCCGCGGCGGCCACCACGACGATGCCGCGGCAACAAGCGGTCGAATACGAGCCCATCACTCCCGTCACGGGAAGCCCGACCAACTTCGACGGAGTGATGTCCCTGATGGGCTCGCAGCCGCTGTTCAGTGCTGGCGAGGCGCTGATCGCACTGATTTCCCAGCAGCAGCAGGAGGAGGAGGAGGAGTGCGCGGGAACGTCGGACGAAGCGTTGGCACTGATATCGCAGCAGGACTCTGCAGAAACAGCGGAGGAAATCTTAACGTTTGTGGCACAGCAGGACTCGGATACTTCTGAGGAAACGCTGGCGCTAACATCGCACGAGGAGGAGTCTGTGGAAACGTCGACCGTAACGTTGACGTTGATATCGCAGCAGGAGCCTGCGGAGGTGTCTGAGGAGATTTTAGCGGTTGCGTCGCAGCAGGAGCTTGCGGAGACGTCTGAGCAGATCTTAACGTTTGCGTCGCAGCAGGAGCCTGCGGAAACAGTGGAGGAAATCTTAACGTTTGCGGCGCAGCAGGACTCTGCGGATACTTCTGAGGAAACGTTGACGCTAACATCGCACGAGCAGGAGTCTGTGGAAACATCGAACGTAACGTTGACGTTGATATCGCAGCAGGAGTCTGCAGAGACGTCTGAAATCTTAACGTTTGCGTCGCAGCAGGAGCCTGCGGAGACGTCTGAGGAGACGTTAACGTTTACGTCGCAGCGGGATCCTGCAGAGACGTCTGAGGAGACGTTAACGTTTACGTCGCAGCGGGATCCTGCAGAGACGTCTGAGGAGACGTTAACGTTTACGTCGCAGCGGGATCCTGCAGAGACGTCTGAGGAGACGTTAACGTTTACGTCGCAGCGGGATCCTGCAGAGACGTCTGAGGAGACGTTAACGTTTACGTCGCAGCGGGATCCTGCAGAGACGTCTGAGGAGATCTTAACGCTTGCGTCGCAGCAGCAGTCGTCGGCGAAAACGTCCGCCTACGTTGCCAAAAGGTCGGTGCAGGTGTCTTCGCACGGCAAGACGGGGCCAGTGGCGGGTGTAGCTCCCCCACCGCCGGTACTGTCCGCCAAGGGCACGGCCAATCCGAGGAACGGGCCCCGCTCGCGGGGGGATGGCGCCGGGGGGATGACGATGAACATGATCACGGGAAAACCCGGTATCACCTCTTCCGCCGCTGTTCCGGGTTCAAAGGCTGGCGCCGGCGGAGACGGAAGAGGCCTGAAGAAGCTGGAGAAAGTAGGAGGACCATTGCCCAGGAGGTACTTCCCGGGCAAGAGGCCCCTGGATCCCCTGAAGATGGACATGTCCAAGCCCGTGGTCATGCCTTTCTCGTGTGAGTTGTGTCTTTTTGTTTCGTCGCTCGCGTGTACAGGATTGTTGGTGTTGTTGGTTTTAATCACTTAAAGATATTCGAGGCATCTTTAGTGTGTGCAAACACTGTGTCTGTAAACGGATTTGTCTAAAAACAGAATCTAACTCCACCGCATGTCCACTCTATTCGCTCATTATGAAACTGCTGGAGACTGCTGTGCTGTGATTGGCTAAAACGCTGCCTCTCACCACACAACCCCCCTCCCCCTCACAAATTAGCACTGCCTTGTCCTGAGCCCGACGATTATGTTTTGTTTTCAAGATTTGTTGACAACAACAACAACGTTCTGCACCGTCTGCAGGACGAAGCAAGTGTCTGTCTGCATGGAAACAACTGCAGCATCAAAGTAGAGGCAACGTAGAGGGGGAAAAGATCAAAAAAATATAGCTACCGGTATATAACTATGTTGACTTTTGACTAAATGGTCTCTATTACCTCTCTCTATTTAAAGCGACACACAAAAGGTATTATAAGCAACTTTGTAGAGAAAAAACAAAATCTCTTTGGTTATATTTTGTTTGCCTTTTTCTAGGTCGCTTCTACTTTGATGCTTTTGCTGCAGACGGTCCATAACTTTATTGCTAACAAAACCTTTTCGTCAGGCTCAGGACAAGGCAGTGCTAGTGTGTGTGTGTGTGTGTGTGTGTGTGTGTGTGTGTGTGTGTGTGTGTGTGTGTGTGTGTGTGTGTAAATGTATAGCAATCAAAACAGAAAATGCTAAAAAAAACCTCAAAAACTAATATTACTAAAACCGACCGAGAATGTATTAGAACGGTTCCAGTCTTGAACAAAAGTGATTGAAATGAAAACCGTTCACCCTGAATCGCTGACCCAAGGAAGACGCTGATGTGATTTTCTAGGACTGACTTTTGGAGTTCATTCCAAGCGAATGGAGCAGTGATAGAGAATGCTGCCCGCCCTCTATAGCAGTGGTTTTCAACCAGTGGTCCAGGGACCACCAGTGGTCCTTGAGAGGGTTCCAGCTCCCAGCTAAGTTGATTAAGCAGATGAAAAGTTAGGTAACCAGATGTAACTCTTGAGAGCGTAAAAAAGGAAACCAAATGGACCCTTGCAGGTCCATGTTTACACTCTCAAGAGTTAAAATAGCCATCATCTGAATTAGCCCAAGTCTAGACTAGAAGATTAATGGTCATTTTGATCTGTATGTTTGACTGTTTTGTTTCCCAAATCCAACCTGGTATTGTGGACAAAAGTAAAAGAAATCTTTAGTTTTGGGTTCTGTGGGGCTAAAATGTCCTCAAATGGTGGTCTGTGGCTCAAATGCTGAATAAATAGTGGGCCCTGGTATCAGAAAGGTTGAAAACCACTGCTATATAGCAGTGTCTGAGAAAACAGAAACCTTCAGGGTGAGAGTAATGAGGTCACTAGACAGGGGCGGATCTAGGCATGGGCATGGGGGGGGGGGGGCATGCAAAACAACCCAAGATATTTCAAATTAAAGTGCTTATATTTAAAACGATTTGAAACACCACTACTGCTACTAACTAACTACAGCTGTGGCACCACTAAACCAACAGCATTTCATCATTGAAAACAGAAAACTCTCTGAGTCAGACCTTTAGCTTTATGCATGCTGCGTGTCTGTTGCAACTTCAACAACAGCTGATGCTTTACTTGACTAATAAAAGTCCTGTAACTGAAAATGGTATGAAGCCGCCCCCATACCGTTTTCTCCTGCCGCCCCCCCCCCCCCCCCCCCCCCCCCCCCAAAATTGGGAAATGTTGCATCCGCCCCTGTCACTAGAGCCAGTCTGACAGCGACTTGTCTTTTAGAATAACACAGCGTTTGCTTTGACTGTCTTGGTTCTGTCCTTAGTAGTTATCTGGAGTGGTTTAGTCTTGCGCTATCTAGTAGTGATTCATGAACGGAGAGACCTTTCAGTAAGCCCCTCCCCAAACTTGGTTTTACGGAGGCATATAGCTGTGTGTCTCCCTGTAACCAAGGCCATAGAGTATAGCTGGAGGATCTACAAGCATTGGGGACTTGTAGATCACCTATTTTGATATATTTTTAAAAGAAGAAACAGATGTTTTTTCCACATATTCTTTTTATTGTTTAAATGTTCAAATCCTGCAAGGAAAACATGTCATATTTTAGACATAGATCGAATTGTGATTAATCATGATTAAATTAATTCTGAAGCTTTGATTAATCTGATTACTTAAAAAAAATAATTCGGGAATTCCACCCATTTTTGTATATTCATTAAAATTATTTTTGCCAGACATCCATTTCTAGGAAACACAGGAGAGGGGGAACTTTTTTTTTATCATGTCCACACAACATCTCTAAGGTATAAACCTGCGCAGTGACGTCACCGCCCCTGTTCCAGAAGTGGCTTCCCCATTGATTTTTCTCATAGACTTTTTGAAAATAATTTATATGATGAAGACGATTACGCCGCAGACAAAGTCAACTCGGGTCGTGACGAATCATGGTGACACACACACAATCTTTTTGCACAATCAAATAATTTCTAAGATGAAAAACGAAACAAAAAGTGTTGTATCCTGCCGTTTTCTACTTCTTGCTAATTAGATATTGCATGATCATATTGTGTGCGTGTTGTCATGATTTGTCACGACTCGGTAGTTGGTTTTGTCCGCGGCACAATCGTGTTTTCATTAAGCATTTTCAAAACGTCTATGAGAAAAATGAATGAGGATTCCATGACTGGAACAGGGGCGGTGATGTCACTGCACAGGTCTATGTTGACAGTAAAATGTTGAAGATGAGTGTCTGGAGTGCCACATCATCTTCAATCCTTTAACTCCTGTTGTCCCGTGTCCATAGCGTCCCAGATGTCGCTGCAGTGTCTGGAGTGCCACATCATCTTCAATCCTTTAACTCCTGTTGTCCCCGTGTCCCATAGCGTCCCAGATGTCGCTGCAGTGTCTGGAGTGCCACATCATCTTCAGCGACAACAGGAGCATGGAGCGCCACCTGAAGCTCAACCACCCGGCGCAGTACGAGCAGTGCATCCTGCGCAACGCCACCTTCGCCTGCTACGTGTGCGACCGCCACTTCACCAACTCCACCGAGCTCATGGCGCACCAGAAGGCACACGTGGAGAAGAAGGCCTTCAAGTGTCCCATCTGCTCACAGGTATACACACACACGCACACACACACGCACACACACACACACACACACACACACACACACACACACACACACACACACACACACACATGCAGTGTTGGGACATATGCACTACGTAACTTAACTCTCTCAGTGCCAGCCCTTTTTCATATTTTTGGAGGTAGCCAGTGCCAGCGTTTTTCATCAAAAAGTCATATTTCATATTTCGGTCCATGTTTCCCCATGGACAAGTTAGTTGGCGACACACACTTCTGGTTTCCGGTTTGGTCCGTCCCTTATTATGGTCTATCAATGGAATATGCGGTCGCTGCACGCTGCTGTTAGCATGGGGATCGTATTAAACCGGCGCTGGTAAGTAACGACCAAACGCGTAGCTCTACTGCAGCGGCATCAGTTGTTACTGTAAATCATAATGATAACGGGTGACGTAGATCCATTTCAACGGCACGAAAACTGTTAATATATTACATAATATACTACCAAAATGCAGTAACTTGTAATATAAATATATTACTGAACAAAAACGTCTAATATGTTATACTTTTCTTTCTGCATGACTGCATTACTTTCAATATTACTTTCTGTCAATCTGGCTCGTTGCAAGTGTTCTTGCGAAATTATCTTGACAACGGCAGAAGTTAAATAATTACTTATTTTCTATAATTTGTCATCAAATTATTTACTGGCTTCCATAAATTCAAGGAATACATTTAACTCCTGTGTTACAGTAGGTATGCCACTGGCCTACGCAATATTTGATTAATAGAGATACTAAATATTTAATTATAAATGTTGTAAAAGGTTTTTTTTTAAGTAATATGTAATAGTAATATTAATATATTACACTTGCTCAGACAGTAATATTGTAATATAATATATTGATTTAAAATGAAGGTAATAATTAATAAGTAATATATTAACAAGGTAAAGTAATATTCCCAACACTGCACACATGCTACCTCCTGGTAGCGCTATAACAGGCCGTTGGGGGAAAATTTCAGGGTGGAAGTTCATGGCTGGCATCTAGGGAGTGAGTGTACAAATTGTGGCATCGATCGCGTTAACGGTTTGGGAGATTAGCTGCATGGTAACAGACGGGCCCACACCCACAGATTTTTTCCCTGCACAAAAATGAGGCAAAAATCGGCCTCCGGGTGGCACTATAATAATCTGTAACTACTTAACTACTACTAACTACTTAATGTTGACTAAAACCAGAGCAGAACTGCCATCACAGAACTCTGGAGCATTGATGAATACAGTTGACACGACTATATTAATGGACAGTATTTCATACAACTTAAGTTCTAAAAAATCTAAACTATCCCTTTTAAATGTTTCCCCTAAACACACACACTCCCAGGCGCCGATTGGCCATTTGGAGTACAGGGAGTTTTCCTCGTGGCCTGTGCCACCTAGTGGCCTGGACAGGCCAGGGTGCCAGGCCCAGGCCAGGCAAACTAGTGTTTCTATCCTTCAAAAAAGAAAATGCACTAGTGGCACTTCCAAAATGCACTAGAATGCGCTAGATGCTCGCCTGGAACATACAGATCAAAATGACCATTAATCTTCTACATTCTCTAGTCGTGTAGACTAAGTTGGGCTAATTCGCATGATGAATATTTTAACTCTTGAGGGTGTAAAAATGAAACCAAATGGACCCGCAAGGGTCCATTTGGTTTCATTTTTACGCTCTCAAAGAGTTACATCTGGTTAACCAGCTGCCACCCCCCAGGGTGGCCTGGCAAAGGCAAAATTGTCCCGGTGGGAAAATAAATATGTGCCAATCCGCCCCCCTGCACACTCCACCCACCAGGCCTTCAAGAAGTCGTCGGAGCTGACGCTGCACAAGAAGGTGCACTTCGGCGAGGACGGCTACGCGTGCGGCGACTGCGGCAAGCCCTGCAAGACGCTGACGCTGCTCAAGTACCACCGGCGCACGCACACGGGCGAGACGCCCTACGTGTGCCGCGAGTGTGGCGCGCGCTTCAGCCAGACCAAGGCCCTGCAGAAGCACCAGCTGACGCACGACGAGGAGGCGGGGGCCGGGCCGGAGGAGGAGGAGGCCGGCGGCGGCGGTGGCGACGCCCTACGGAAACGGCCGCCGCCCAAGGCGCCCGGCAACGCCTCGGAGGGACCCGACGGCGCGCTGCCCAAGAAAAAAGGTTTGTTGTTTCCGCCACTGACGTTCATTTACGTCAGGGGTTTTCAACCTTTTTTCATCCCAGGGACCAACCATTTATTTGGGATTTGAGCCACGGACCACCATTTGAGGATATTTTAGCCGCCACAGACCCCCAAAACTAAAGATTTATTTTGCTTCTGTTCATGACCAATAATCTTCTAGTTGGACCAATGGACCCGCAAGGGTCCATTCGGTTTCATTTTTACGTTCTCAAGAGTTACATCTGGTTAAAACAACTTAGCTGGGGACCACCTGGAACCCTCTCAGGGACCACTGGTGGTCCCTGATTTACGCTACTACGCCTGTGTCACGCCAATGACGTAAATCTATGTCAGGTGTTGGGCAATGTTACTTGGAACAGGGGTTTTCAACCATTTTGTATACCAGGCCCCACCATTTAATCAGCATTTGAGCCACGGACCACTATTTGACACATTTTCATCCGCACAGACCCCAAAACTAAAGATTTCTTTTGCTTCTGTCCTCAATTCCAGACTGGGTTTGGGAAACAAAACTGTCCAACATACAGATCAAAATGACCATTAATCTTCTACATTCTCTAGTTGTGTAGAATTGGGCTAATTCACATGATGCATATTTTAACTCTTGATAGCGTAAACATGAAACCAAATGGACCCGTAAGGGTGCATTCGGTTTCATTTTGACGCTCTCAAAGAGTTACATCTGGTTAACCAATTTTCCATCATTTAGCCTGGAATCCTCTCAGGGACCACTTGGTGGTTACCGGACCACCTGTTGAAAACCCCTGACTTAGAAGACTAATAATTTACTTATTGCCCTTTTTTAGGAAAGTAATATTACTCCTATAGAGCTGTGCAGTCATGCCCCTTTTGTGAAGTCGATGGTGTTCCAGAAATGGAATCCTCTTTCATTTTCCCCATATACTTTTCGAAAATTGTTAATACAAAGAGGATTACGCCACGGACAAAGCCAACTCGGGTCGTGACAAATCATGACAACAAACACAATATTATCATATAGAATATCTAATTAGCAAGAAGTTAACAAAACGGCAGGATACAACACTTTTTGTTTAGTTTTGCATCTTTGTCTTTGTATGTCTGACTGCAATGATAACATGTTGTTGTTCACCACACTTTTTTTTAGCTCAATGTAAAGTGGCATCAGCCCATCTCCCTTCACCGGTTAACCAACGCAATACTGTTGAAAGTAGCAACATGACTAAAGTAGTAATATTGGAAGTAACTGTAATATTATTAACTGTTTCATAGGACACAATGTCATTATATTACTTTCATAAAGAAAACTAATAATATCACTGTAATATTGTCTTATATTACTCCTTACCAGTGTTGGTCAATATTACTTAGGAAAGTAACTTCTTTACTTTACTCGTTACCCCCTAGACAAAGTAATATCATTACTTCACTTATTACTGGAATTGAAGAGTAATATATTACATATTACGTTATTACTTTCCCAAGTTCTCAACACCGCCTTTGAAAAAATAGAGATGTACAACATAATCTGTTTAGCGAGCTCTTTTTAGAACTGAATCCAATTTATTGGAATAATAATAGTCTCCAATACCACAAACTGCACCTGAAAACAAAGCAAAAAAAATGTCTTTTTGACTTTTTAAACTTTTTCACAATTGTTTTCAAAGACAGTTGAGGTCTTGTATTTAAAAATAAAATACAAAATAAAGCAGCAAGCGATTTGTAGTGTACATAACTGTGTACACGCAGGATGCAGCGTGTCGACTGGATCTACAATCTAGTGCACATCTCTGTTGTTACAGTACCTGTCGATAGCTTGTAAATCTGTTCTATTTTTGCATGCAACAACAAGCTCATTTTAAACAAGTAACTTGGCGTTACTTGCAAAGTAATGCATTACTTATTACCCATTTTTGCAGAGTAATCTCGTTACTTTACTTTTTGGAGCAAAAGTAATAATATTACAGTAATATGTAATCTAAAATTAGTTACTGCCCAACACTGCTCACTACACCGAATTCTGGCCGCCAAGAGTTAGGCGATCGAGTGAATGCGAATCACGATGGCCACATTTCCCTTCACTTGGTTCATCCCGCCTCGTATAAGCTGACCTGTTCTGACATTCCATATGTTGGCCCTTTCCCAAACATCCTTCCGTTTGTGATGTCTCCATTTCGACTCATACTTGCCCATGTAAAGACTAGACGTCTCAGCCCCAACGTTGTTAAAGGGGAAGTCCACCCATTTTCAACATTCTAATGTGTCATTAGTATACCCTAGAGGTGCTGGGTGGACATGATAAAAAAAGTTCCCCCATTCTGTGTTTCCTAGAAATGGAGGTCTGAAGAAAGCCGCTAACATGGTGAAACATCTTGATGACATCATCAAGATGTATTTTCACCATGTTAATGGATTTCTTTAGACACTTCTTTTTTTTCTGAGAGCATACAAATGGAACTAAATGAACCCGTCAGGGTTCATTTGGTTGCATTTGTACGCTCTCAGAAAAAATGTTAAAAATGGGTGGAATTCGACTTTAAGGACATCTTCAGTTGTATATGGCTATGGGCTGCAATCATTTTGAACAGGGAGGGAGAGAAAAAAGAACGAAAAAGAACTATAATAGTTATTTTTTTGGAACCATGAGCTTTAGTTCTGCCGTTAGGGTTCATTTGGTAGCATTTGTACGCTCTCAGAAAAAAAATGTTGAAAATGAGTGGAATTCCCCTTTAATGCAGCCGTGCCCAGAGGCGGCACGAAATCAAGCCTTGGACCTGCCTTGGAACTGCCCTACACAAAACCCTGTATAGGGTTCTATATGTATATGTTCATATTTTTCAAAATCCTCCCTCCCTCCCTCCTCCTCTCCCTGTTCTCTTCTCCCCAGCCATAAAGTACCCGTGTTCGGCGTGCAAGGCGGTGTTCCGGACGGCCAGGGGCCGCTGTCGCCACATGAAGACCAAGCACGGCGCCACCGACGAGAGCCTCCGGGCGGCCAGGGTCTCCGGCCCTGCCGCGCTGGTCCCCACCATAACGCCCATCTCCATCTGCCAGCCCTCCCCGTTGCAGGTCACCATCTGATTGGTTCACCCATCTGACCCCGCCCCTCCTTGCTAGAGAACAGTAGACAACGCTCACGTCGTCTCCAAATTTACTGTAGTTAAACGGATATTTCTCTTAACCCATTGTGTCCCGTCTAGATTTCTAGTTTCTGAATAACATAATATTCAAAGAATTGCACCACGTTTTCACGATTTCTCAAAAATAGCAGAGATACAAGCTCACATAACGCGCCACTCGGTGGCGCGCTATGAGCTTGTATCTCTGCTATTTTTCAATAGTTAAAACATAATGCTTAGAACACCAAAACGTGAACACTCCAGACAGTTTATAAGGTTACTTGATTCAGTATTTAGTAAGGCTGTTGGGGAAAAAAAACAGACAAGTTCATTAGTTTTGTTGATTAATCTGAAATTTTGAACACAAATAACTCATGTGCCCACTGGGCATTTTCTCATTGAAAAAAATAGGTACAGCACAGGTTTACAGAGACATAGCTGTGTGTCTCCGTGTAACCAGAGTTATAGCTGGAGGAGGATCTACAAGCGTCGGGGGCTTGTACATCACCTATTTTGATAAATATTTAAGAAATAAACATATTTTTTCCCAGATTCGTTTTCTTTTTTAAATGTTAAATTTCTGTAAAGGACCAGCATATTTTGGACCTAGTTTTAAATATTGTTTTGGAAAATGTAGCAGCCTCGGGCTGCTTAAAAATAAATAATGTCTAGGTAGGTCCATGGATCCAGATGTTAAATGATCTATCTCTAGGTAGTCCATGGGGCCAGGTGTTAAATGATCTCCTATATCTAGGTAGTCCATGGGGCCAGGTGTTAAATGATCTATCTCTAGGTAGTCCATGGGGCCAGGTGTTAAATGATCTATCTCTAGGTAGTCCATGGGGCCAGGTGTTAAATGATCTATCTCTAGGTAGTCCATGGGGCCAGGTGTTAAATGATCTATCTCTAGGTAGTCCATGGGGCCAGGTGTTAAATGATCTGCTATCTCTAGGTAGTCCATGGGGCCAGGTGTTAAATGATCTGCTATCTCTAGGTAGTCCATGGGGCCAGGTGTTAAATGATCTCCTATCTCTAGGTAGTCCATGGGGCCAGGTGTTAAATGATCTCCTATCTCTAGGTAGAGTCCATGGATCCAGATGTTAACTGATGTCCTATCTCCAGGTAGAGTCCATGGGTCCTCTGCAGAAGGTGGACTCCCAGATGGACACGGCTCTGATCTGCAGGCTCATCCAGTCCATGGGGAACGTGCACAGAGTCAACCAGGTGGTGGTCCTGGGACAGGTGGCCACGCCGCCCCCGGTGGCGGCACCTCCTCTGCCCCCTGTCGCAGCGCAGGGCGGAGGCCCGCCTCCCACCGCACCGCTCGGCCAGGGGGGGTGTACGAGTGTGAACATCACCACCCTGCCACAGGTGAATATATAAAAAGTCCCATAGTGCGGCCATGCCATGTTCAGTTATGGAACTGAAAACAGATCGGTGCCAATCTGTCTTGGAAAAACCAAGCTGCATTCAGCAGCTGATAATTCCATAATGGCATATCAAAGAGAATAACTTTTTGTTATGGATTAAAGTAGGCACTTTCATTTTTTTTGTATGTATCACATTCATGAAATCGTAGCAGATGGGTTATTTTAACCATTTCTTTCAAATAAATGGCAGTATTTTGGAGCTTTCTTAAAAAATGCTGGACTTTTTTGGACCATGAGGTGTATAATTGCTTACTTAATTTTTGTGGACAAATGGACCCTTTTTTGAGACCTTTCGTATTCCATAGCCTTACCGGAGAATATCACAGTCAAAATATTCACTGTGAAAATGTCTGTTGACCTGTTTTTAACCACTAGGTGGCAGGAGAGGTGTTTTAATTATCGCCGCAATAACTGTGACATGTAATCACCCCCCCTTCACAGGTAACGGAGACGAATGAAGCGGCGCCACTGGGACTCGGACCGGGGCCGGTCCCGTATGACACCGCATCTCTGGAGCACACCATCATCCTGGAGCCCATAACGCCGGACGGCCAGCTCATCGGGCCCACGTTCGAGCTGTCCACGCTCGATCCCGAGCACACGGAGGGCCGGGGCGGCAGCGGCGGCGGCGAGCTGATGTCGCTAGCAGAAGACGCCGCGGGTCGGAGCAACGGCGGCAGTGGTGCCGCCGACCCCGAGCAACAGACGGTCGTCTTGGAGCTGACGTCAGTGCTCACTCCCACGGCACAGCTGGACCAGAGCCCGCCACGAACCGCCTCGCTGATACCCACCGACGAACTGGAGGATGCTGGTCACCAGGGTGGGCAGTCTGGCCCGGCCCCGACGCCTCTCGTCTGTGCGGGTCAGCAGGACATCTCCACCTGTGCTTTCATGACGGCCGAGACGCCCGACCTTCCCAGGGAGTCGCGGCCTCGCCCCGAAACGAAGGAGTTGATGCCCGACCTCTCCGGGGGGTGCCAAACTCATCCTGAAGCGGAAACGTCGACGCCAAACCTCATCGGAGTCTCCCAAGCTCGCCTCGAAGCCGAGACGCCGACGCCAAACCCTCCCGTGGAACCACGGCAAGCGGAGACAACGCCGTACCTCGCGGGAGAGTGCCAAACGGCTGCCGAGATGCAGAACCTCGACTCAACGGGTGCTAAGACGCCCGTGGAGAGAACCCATCGCGTGGCCTGTGCAGCGGAGGAGGAGAAAGACAGCGCTCTGACGGAAGAACCCAAAACAAACCACGTCGGTGCGTCCGTGAAAAAACAACCGGATAGCGGCGGAAGGCAGGTGAAGTCGGACAAAAAGTCTGTAGCAGAGGAACTGCCGGGCGGCAGAGAAAGGCTGGAGAAGTCGGACAAAAAGTCTGTAGCAGAGGAAGTGCCAGGCGGCGGCGAAAGGCTGGAGAAGCCGGACGAAGCGTCCATACCGGCCGCAGAGGCCGAAAAAACGCAGAGGCAGGCCAAGCCAGCGGACCATCAGGTGCCCGTCAACGTGATGTCGGCCCAGGAGCTGGTCAAGGTGCGTAAGAGGAAGACCCAGCTGGCCGGACCCATGTACAGCGACTACTACTGGCTCAGCGAGCAGCCGGTCAAACGGCAGAGGGCCAACAAGAAGAAAAACGTCCTGGTGGTGAAGTTTGGCCCCAAAAAGAAGGAGAAGCGCTGCAAGGGCCAGAGGAAGTCGCCTCCGCAGTCTGCGGAGAACAACGACGATGACGCACGAACGCCGGCCGGACCGCCGGGGAGAAAGGCCGGTCGGAAGAGGAAGGGAGGGAAGGCGAAAAAGGCCGCGTTGAAGCGCGATTCGTCGCAGTCAGAGGAAATGAAAGAGGACCCCAGGACGAAGGCGCCGAAAAGGCAAAAAGAATCGTCGGGCGAGGACGGAGTAGCGGAGCAAATAAGCGCAGACGCTCCGGCAGTTAAAAAGAGGAAGCAAGCGAAGAAAGCCGCACAGAAAGATGCGACTACAGACAGCGAAACGGACCAACTTACGAGTCATGAAGGCACGGATTGCCCAGGGACCAAAAAGAAAAAGCAGCAGAAAAACTTGCCAAAGGAGTCGACGAACGACGACGACGACGACGGCCCCGCAGCAGACGAGCAGAGTCCGGTGGAGAATGCGGGCAGCCCACCGACAGTCAAAAAGAAGAAACGACAGATAACGGACGGCGGCGACAACGCTCTGACAGACCGAGCGATTGCGGAAGAAAGTGCAGATGACGCCATGGTGGCAGCCAAGAAGACACCGTCGAGGAAAGCGCAGGCCAGGAAGGCCAGAAACTCCAAGCCGCCAGCAAAGAAGGGTCCGAAGGGGAAACAGCGGTGGCGCGACGAGAAGGACGAGGAGGAAGAGGAGGAGGAGGCGGAGACGACGAGCCCTGTGGTGGCGCCACCGCCGGCGCCGTCCCCCGCAGAGCTGCAGGTCAAACGAGATGCTCTGCTCCTCCTCAGAGGTCACAAGCAGCCTCAACTCAAAGTTTACAAGCTGGACCCTTCAAAGGCGGCGTGCGGGGCGCCGGATCCCATTGCCCATGACCCCCTGACCCCTGCCGCGGGCCCCCAGGTGACACCGGACACCCCTCTCCGCGACCCACTGACCCGGACGGCACCCAAAGAGACTGAGGCGCAGACCCACCCACCTCCGAGCGACGGGCTCACGGCAGGTCAGTGCTGCTGGGAATTTGCAACTAATGCACTAAAAACCTATTCCTCCTACTTTTCCTCCATGGCTTTTATATTCCACTACATCTCAAAGAAACATTTACATGACTCTTAAGTATATAACTTTCAACCCACAATGTCCCTGTGACATCCCGTCACAGGGACGTCCCAAAAGAAAAGATTTGAGTTAAAAGGAGAATTCCACCCGAACAAGCTTTTTTCTCTCTATTTGCTGTTAATTTATTTCCAAAGAAAGTGGTCCAGTTGTAATTTTTCTGAAAACAGTCCTTAATGGATGTTTCCCCCACCCCAAAATAAGCTTAAATGGGGACTCCACCCATTTTCACATGTCATTAATATACCTTAGAGATGTTGCGTGGACATAATAAAAAGTTCCCCCAATTCTGCATTTTCCGAAAAATGGAGGTCTGAAAAAAACATTAACATGGTGAAATACATCTGATGACATCATCAAGATGTATTTCACCATGTTAATGGATTTCTTTAGACGCTTCTTTTTTCTGAGAGTGTACAAATGGAACCAAATGAACCCGTTAGGGTTCATTTGGTTGCATTTGTACGCTCTGTTGAAAATGGGTGGAATTCCCCTTTAAAGATTCACCTGTCTCAAAAGTTGGGGGCGTGGCACACGCTTTATGGCTAAACCACTGCTGAGCCAAAAGTGAAAGTGAGTGTCAACACACTATTGATATGTTTGGGAGACGACATAGCAAAAAAATGCATTTTGAAGCGATGTACATACTGTAGGTGAATTTAAACACCCATTAGCCCTATTCTTAGCTCATTTTGGGGTAGGGGGAACATCCATTAAATGCAATGTTAGTGTATGCAAACACTGTGTTTGTACAAAACAGATTTGTTTAAAAACAGAATCTAACTCCACCTCACCTCCACTCAATTTCAAAGCTGTGCACCAAGATTTGAGGTACTTCAAAATGTCAGTTCTTCTGCATCTCAGAGGCAGATATAGTACCTTTTGCTCACTAGTGATGTAGATTATTCTTATTAGAAAAGACTGATCACTTCAGTCCTACACAGTATATACACTTTGACCGGTTTGAAAATAGCAGATCGACATGCTTGCTATGCATCGCACTTTGACACATTGGTTCCTTGCACATCTGCATTTGAAAACCTACGCACAGTGAGTGTTTCTACCGTACTTTTGGTACTTAAGCACATTTCCATTACCAATACTATTTTTGTACGCAGGTTTTACTATGTTCATGTAGTATTACTGAAATATTAAAGTACTGTGTACCGTATATATGAGCAATACATCTCAGAATTTCATTGGCATTTCTATTCTTCTCTCTTCTTTATCTTAGACCGTTTCATTATTAGATGACTTTCTGAAAGTATTTATTATGTGACAACCATAGGAGCCACAGTGGATCCACCTTTCACTCCACCAGCCCTCCCTTTTCCCTTTTAATCAGAAGCAGTTGAATCGAAGCTCTTCCTGAATAGCTAACAAATACTCCCGCCTGGACTATTTGTCAGCCAATGACAAAGCTTATAGGGATTTCTTGCGGTCCTCCTGCAGCCCTACAGCAGGAGTTTTCAACCTTTTTGACTCCAGGGACCACCATTTATTCAGCATTTGAGCCACGGACCACCAATTGAGGATATTTTTCAGACCCACAGACCCCAAAACTAAAGATTTCTTTTGCTTCTGTCCATGACCATTAATCTTCTAGTTGTGTAGACTTGCATGATGGATATTTTAACTCTTGAGAGTGTAAAAATGAAACCAAATGGACCCTTGCGGGTCCATTGGTTTCATTTTTACGTTCTCAAGAGTTACATCTGGTTAACCAACTTAGCTGAGGCCCACCTGGAACCCTCTCAAGGACCACTGGTGGTCCCCGGACCACTGGTTGAAAAACCCCTGCCCTACAGGCATCAAAAAGACAAGATTTTTTGGAGACGATCGAATAAAAGGAAGACTTCATGGAAAAACATTGCAATTATTATTTTGACCATGAAATTACTTTAAGGAGCTTTAAGACATTATATGAAACTTCTTTTCCCCCCTGCCTTCCGTTTCCAGGCAGGGCGAAGGGGAAAGGAGGTCGCCCCAAAAAGAACCAGAAGCGACTGACCCTGCTGGCCTCTCGGCCCGTGGCCCCGCCCCCGGCCCAGCTAAGCCCCGCCCCTAAGCCCAAGCCCACCAGGAAGCGGCGGAACCCCAACGTGGAGACGGAGGGCGTCATCACCTCCAGGTACTAAACGTTAATTCAAAGATTTGCACCACATTTTCACCATTTTCAAAAATATCAGACCTACAAGCTCATAGCGTGCCACTCCGTGGCTCGCTATGAGCTTGACGGTCTGATATTTTTCAATAACCAAAGTAATGCCACGATGCTAACTAATGCTGCGGTTACCATTTCAGTGCCATGGTGGTACCACCACTGACAATCTCAAGTGCTTACCACTGTATACCGTAATTTCCGGACTATAAGCCGCTACTTTTTTCACATGCTTTTGACCCTGCGGCTTATACAACGGTGCGGCCAATCTATGGATTTTTACAGGTGTTTTTTTTTTTTTAACAGGGGTTTTCAACAGGTGGTCCGGGGACCACCAGTGGTCCCTGAGAGGGTTCCAGGTGGGCCCTCCAGACTAAATGATGGAAAGTTGGTTAACCAGATGTAACTCTTTGAGAGCGTAAAAATGAAACCAAATGGACCCTTGCGGGTCCATTTGGTTTCATGTTTACACTCTCAAGAGTTATGATATTCACCATCTAAATTGGCACCAATTAATTAACAAGTCATGGTCATTTTGATCTCTATGTTTTGCCTGTTTTGTTTTGCGAAAATCCATCCTGGAATTGTGGACAAAACCAAAGAAATCTTTAGTTTTGGGTTCGGTGGGGTGAAAATGTTGGTCAAATGGTGGTCTGTAGCTCAAATGCTGAATAGTGGACCCTGGGATCCGCTGCTCTATCAGTCTGGTGCGGCTTATAGTCAGGCGCGGCTTATACATGGAAAAATCAGTATTTTGCCCCAAATTTAGCTGGTGCGGCTTATATTCAGTATAGTCCGGAAATTACGGTACTTTATCAGGGCTTGACACTAACACTTGCCCGCTTGCCCGGGCAAGTAAAAAAATGGTGGGGCAAGTGAAGACACAACAACACAACAGAAGATAAATTTGTCTTGAAGGCAGTCATTGCACTCTGCCTCTGTGTCTTTCCCTGCTTTCTAGCTATCCACAATTCCAGGCTGGATTTGGGAAACAAAACAGGCAAATTAACATACACATCAAAATGACCATTAATCTTCTACATTCTCTAGTTGTGTCGACCTGGGCTAATTAAGATGATGAATTTTAACTCTTGAGAGTGTAAAAATGAAACCAAATGGACCCGCAAGGGTCCATTTGGTTTCATTTTTACGTTCTCAAGAGTTACATCTGCAAAATGTACAATATATTTTTGGGGGGCAAGTGACCATGAGCTGAGGGCAAGTAGAACCTGACTTGCACTTGCCCGATGGGCAAGTGCCTCCGAGAGCTTAGTGTCAACCCCTGTGCTGTGTCTTCCAGACACTCTCTGGAGTGTAAGGAGTGTGGGGAGAGGTTCTCCGCAGTGTCCACGCTGCAGCTCCACAAGGCCAGCATGCACGTGGTGGAGAGCCCCGGTCTGACCTACACCAACGGGAATGTCTTCGAGGGACTGTCCTCCCACATGCGCCGCCTGTGTCCTGCTCCTGTCCTGTCAGGTGGGCTTTGCTTTGACGTTTGTTAGCATCAATGTTGGGCAGTAACTAATTTTACATTACATATTACTGTAATATTATTACTTTTGCGCCAAAAAGTAACGAGATTATTCTGCAAAAATGGGTAATAAGTAATGCATTACTTTGCAAGTAATGCCAAGTTACTTGTTTAAAATGAGCTTGTTGTTGCATGCAAAAATAGAACAGATTTACAAACTATCGACAGGTACTGTAACAACAGAGATGTGCACTAGATTCTAGATCCAGTCCACACACTGCATCCTGCGCACAGTTATGTACACTACAAATCGCTTGCTGCTTTATTTTGTATTTTACAATATTGATTCCGAATCGATTTATATTGCGATTCTTAGTCATCCATTTGGTTCGATTTGATATATCGATATATCACATTTTTTCCCCACAAATGACTGTGCTTTTATTAGACTATAACAAATGGAACCAAATGGACCCTGACGGGTTAATTAATTAATAATTAATAATTATTGGCTTTCTCTCTCTCTCTCTCTCTCTCTCTCTCTCTCTCTCTCTCTCTCTCTCTCTCTCTCTCTCTCTCTCTCTCTCTCTCTCTCTCTCTCTCTCTCTCTCTCTCTCTCTCTCTCTCTCTCTCTCTCTCTCTCTCTCTCCCTCTTTCTCCCTCCCTCCCTCCCTCTCTCCCTCTCTCTCCCTCCCTCCCTCTCTCCTCCCCCCCCCTCTCTCTCTCTCTCTCTCTCTCCCTCTCTCTCTCACGTCTGACCTCTGACCTCTCTGTCTCCAGACGGGGGCGTGGCTGTGATGAACGCGGCGGCTTCTGACTGGGACACGTCGGAGGCGGAGGCGGGGCCGGCGGGCGGGGGCGTGGTGTCCTTCCCCGACCTCAACGTGTCTCCGTCGCTGCCCGTCCCGGCCGACGGAGGCTGCGGACACCCGCTAGCCGTCGTCAGCGGGACCCTGGGGCTCACCCCCCCGCCGCCCACGCACTCTCCAGGTACACTACGCTGTGTCCAGCGTTTCTTTATGGTGCATTTATATAGCACCTTTATCCAAGGCGGCGCTTTACATAGATTCACATTCACCCATTCACACACACATTCCTACACTCATGGCGGCAGGAACCATGCAAGGCACAACCAGCACATGAGGAGCAATTAGGGGTTCAGTGTCTTGCTCAAGGATACTTCGACAGTGACTCTGCGGGAGCGCGGGTTCGAACCGTCATTTTGATCTCTATGTTTCGCCTGTTTTGTTTTGCGAAAATCCATGCTGGAATTGTGGACACAACCAAAAGAAATCTTTAGTTTTGGGTTCTGTGTGGGGTGAAAATGTTGTTAAATGGTGGTCTGTAGCTCAAATGCTGAATAAATAGTGGGCCCTGGGATGGCAAAAAGGTTTGAAAACGACTGCTCTAACATGAAGCGTATTGCCTGGTGCGGCTTATAGTCAGGTGCGGCTTATACAAGGAAAAATCAGTATTTTGCCCCAAATTTAGCTGGTAGTTTTAGTCGACTATTCTAACCCTGGGGCCGACCATAGACATATTATACAATAGACAGGACACCCTGAGGAAACCTTGAGGCGAAATGGACATAGTGGCCAAAGTTGAGAATGCAGTTTGGGCCAGTAAGATGAACGCGGAATAGACTCCGCCCCCTCCAGAAATCTGCAGCGCTCTACGCACACACGCACGCTCGGCGCGCGTGCGTGCCTGCCCCGCGTTCATGTTCTCGGCCCATTTTCCCAGAATGCACTCTGTTTTTTTTCCCCTCATAGAGGAGTGAAATGGCCTCATGCGCTGGGTGAGCAACCTAATGCAAGTGGATGAGAGGGGAACTCCCGGTGTTCTCTCTATTTAATATATACTCTAAGGGGCCGACCCTCTCTTTATACCTCCAGTGTGAATCCCATGACGTCCATCCCATCCCGACGGCGGCGGCACCACGTTCCAGTCGCCTCGGCGCCCCCACCCTGTCTCGTGCCGTCTAAGCCGTGCGGCGGCGCCAGGCACCACTGCCGTCGGTGTTCCACCGTCGCCGAAGGACCGCCATGACGGCGCGGACGAGGACTCTAGACGACGTGAATCGAGACTCTAGAGGACACCTAGCTGTCTGTGAGGTGGACATGGACCACCGTGGGAGAGGAGGAGGATCCCCCAGAAGAGGATGGAGGAGGCAGGGCGCCACTCGGTGCGCCTTGTAGATCTGCAACAGATAGCGGTGGGTTAATCTGGATACCTTGGATATTGGACCCTAGCTATTGGGTCACATTTGGTTCACATTTGTATCCTCTCAGGAAAATTCTGAAAATGGGTGGAGTTCCCCTTTAATCCCAGGGCCCACTATTTTATTCTGCATTTTCACCACGGAGGACCATCATTTGGCTTTGGGTTTAGTCTCACCCATACCATTTTTGGTTACAGGACTTTTATTAGGCAAGCAACCCTACGTTTTAATGGCGGGGATGGATTAAAAAACGTCGCCCGATATGAGCGACGGCGACGGTCATTACCGTAAATTCTCGCTTAGAATGGCATGCAAAATGAGTACCGTAAACGACAGTGCTGTGGTGCACTGAAAAAAATAGTATGGTGGAGGAGGAAGTGGGACGGAACTAGGAACCAAACTGCGCCGAATGGTTTGTGGTCGAGGGCAAAAAAAGCAGCACTTGGCTCTGATTGGTTATCCCCGGCCAAACGTCGGCCGATTCGGGCGAAAAGCTCGCCAATTTTTATCTTTCCGGGCGACGTCGCCCCGCCCACGTCACCCGACGTCGCCCGTTCTGCTGCTGTCGCCCGAATCGGCGGCTCCCATAGAGAAATAATGGATGTCGGGCGACGTCGCTCCCCGCCGTTAAAACGTAGGGTAAAGCGTCAATAATAACATCAGTTGTTGTTTAAGTTGCAACAGACACGCAGCATGCATAAAGCTAAAGGTCTGACTCAGAGAGTTTTCTGTTTTCAATGATGAAATGGTTTAGTGGCAGGGGTTGACACTAAGGTCTACGAGGCACTTGCCCATCAGGCAAGTGCAAGTCAGGTTCTACTTGCCCTCAGGTCATGGTCACTTGCCCCCCAGGTTCCAGGTGGTCCCCAGTTAAGTTGGTTCACCAGATGTAACTCTCGAGAACGTAAAAATGAAACCAAATGGACCCTTGCGGGTCCATTTGGTTTCATTTTTACACTCTCAAGAGTTAAAATTCATCATCGTAATTAGCCCCAGGTCTACACTGTAGAAGATTAATGGTCATTTTGATGTGTTAATTTGCCTGTTTTGTTTCCCAAATCCAGCCTGGAATTGTGGACAGCTAGAAAGCAGGGAAAGACACAGAGGCAGAGCACAATGACTGCCTTCAAGACAAATTTATCTTGTGTTGTGTTATAGTGCACTAAGTTGCACACTTGCCTGATCGGGCAACCAGGTAGCAGTCTTCACTTGCCCCACCATTTTTTTTACTTGATCCGGGCAAGCAGGCAAGTGTTAGTGTCAAGCCCTGAGTGGTGTGACAACTAGTTAGTTGGTAGAAGTAGTAGTGTTTCAAATACTTTTCACAGTGATGGCGGGTGACGTTCAAACTGGAAACTCTTGGTTTGGGCACAGGGGCGCAGGAGCAGCAGCAGCGGCGGCAGGCGAACAGGAGGACGGGAGGGAGCTCGGCGGGACGAGGGCCACGGAGATGAACTCTACCTCCCAGACGGGACAGACGGACGTGAAGGAGGAGGAGGAGGAGACAGCCGTCCAGCAGCAGCAGCAGACCGCCGCCGCCACCGACGACGACGCCCTGAGGGCGGCTGCGGGGGGTCCCCGGGGCGGGGGGGGCCGAGGAAGGAGGGGAGGAGGAGGAGGAGGGCGTTTGAGGAGGAACAGCGCGGCGCGGAGGAGCCTCGAAGAAGGACACGCCGCGAGGACAGGAGGAGCACAGGTGGAATGTCAGGTGAACGCTTGATCATGGTTTGATGACCAGGGCAGGGGCGGATTTTCCATCTGGAGTACAGGGAGTTTTCCCGGTGGCCTGCGCCACCTAGTGGCCAATGGACAGGTTTTTTTTTTTTTTTTTAAGTCCAGGGCAGGCCAGGGCAGGCCAGGGCACCAGGCCCAGGCCAGGCAAACTAGTGTTTCTATCCTTCAAAAAAGAAAAGGTGTCCTACACCAGAGCCTTCAAGTAGGAGAGTTGCCATATTCCCGTTCACTCCTGTGCACCAGGGCACTGCCTCGCGCTGCTGGAGGCAGTGTTGGCAACTGCCAAGATCCAAAATGCACTAGTGGCACTTCCAAAATGCACTAGAATGTAGCTAGATGCTCGCCTGGAACATACAGATCAAAATGACCATTCATTTTACTTTCATTTTAACTCTTGAGGGTGTAAAAATGAAACCAAATGGACCCGCAAGGGTCCATTTGGTTTCATTTTTACGCTCTCAAAGAGTTACATCTGGTTAACCAACTGTCCATCATTTAGCCTGGGGACCACTGGTTGAAAACCACTGTCATAGGAGGAAAAATGGTGAAAAATGAGTGTTTTATCTCTGGCGCCTGTCAATCAATTTCGCCCCAACTCACCAGCAAAAAAGCACTAGATTTTCCGCCAGGAGTTTTTCCACTAATTTTGGCACTAGGGGGGGTCTGAAAAAAAAAAGCTAAATATAGTGACAAATGCGCCAAGTTGGCAACACTGATGCCATGCCATTGCCTAAAGGGACGCATGCTCTGATTTGTTCAGAAGCCCTCTGTGCCAGATAATCTGGTGGGATTTATAATTTAAAAACCCCCACCATTTCCGGTTCATTCCACCTTTAATATTAAATGCCCCACACATAAGGCAGGCGTTGTTTTTGTGGAGATTTTGAAGGAATTATGGAACCACAATTTAATGTGTTTAATGTCCATTATATTTACATTGTAATGAATGAGCACTGGCTGGAAAGTCCTTTATCCTGTTTAGTCTTCTGAAATTGTTTTTTTTGTTAGTCTAGTCTTAGTTGACTGAATATCAAAAACAACACTGAAACTAATTGCTATGTTACTCGTGGCTCCGAACCCTATGTCACACAAAACCTGTCTAAAAGTCAAAGATCTTTTTGTGCACAGCTGCACTCTGGGACATTACCATTAGCCTTAGAAACAGGTAGATTCATTGGTACCCCTGAGGATGAAAGAACATGTTTAGTTTGTGATGTGGGAGATATTGGAAATGAAATTCATTTCCTTTTTTATTGCCCTTTATATGATGAATTAAGACATATTTTCTTCAATAGAATGACAGAAATCTGTGGTAGCTTTTTCTGGTTGGATGACTATGACAAACTGGAACTTTGTTTTCGGAAAGGTATTTTTGCCTTAGCAAATTTTCTAGTGGGAGCTTGGGAAAAAAGACAGAAGACTTTGTTTAGGTAATGAAGGAAGACACAGAGTTGTACAAACTGCTTTCTTTTGATTGTTTTCAGCTGTCTCAGCTGTAAATTGTTTGTATTCTGTATTTATATGTACTGTAACTTGTATGGTGTGTCCTATAAGCCTATGTGGGCTGGTCCGCCTCTGGTGCATGACACAAAAATAAACAATTCAGCAGGGCTTGACACTAACACTTGCCCGCTTGCCCGGGGCAAGTAAAAAAATGGTGGGGCAAGTGAAGACTGCTACCTGGTTGCCCGATCGGGCAAGTGTGCAACATAGTGCACTATAACACAACACAAGATAAATTTGTCTAGAAGGCAGTCATTGCACTCTGCCTCTGCGTCTTTCCCTGCTTTCTAGCTATCCACAATTCCAGGCTGGATTTGGGAAACAAAACAGGCAAATTAACATACACATCAAAATGACCTAATCTTCTACATTCTCTAGTTGTGTAGATCTGGGCTAATTAATTAAGATTATTAATTTTAATGGACCCGCAAGGGTCCATTTGGTTTCATTTTTACGCTCTCAAGAGTTACATCTGGTTAACCAACTTAACTAGGGACCACCTGGAACCCTCTCAGGGACCACTGGGAGCAAGTGACCATGACCTGAGGGCAAGTAGAACCTGACTTGCACTTGCCCGATGGGCAAGTGCCTCCGAGACCTTAGTGTCAAACCCTGATTAATTCATTCATTCATTCATACTCATGACAGCCCGACGACGACGAGGAGTCTGAGACGGCCGCTCCGGGTCACCCCGCCGTTTCCACGACTGCGACTGCGACCCGACCTGTCAGAACTACCTCCAGACCTCCTTCCTCCTCTTCTGTTCCTCCTGCTCCACCTCCTCCTCGGTCAGAGCAGACGGAGCAGGAGATGATGGACACGGGGGCTGCCTCTGACCCGTCCCACTCCCCAGGACTGGTCCTGGAGAGGTTCCTGACCGCCAGGCGCCGTGCCGGGACCCTCCACCAGGTGATACACACACACACGAACACCCCTACTGCTTTTATTACATAGACCAGGGGTTTTCAACAGGTAGGATTAAAAATCACTTTGGGATGATAGATTAGCCTGCACACATGCATGTGATGGCTTCCCCCTTACTAGTCTGGGACAACAACATTACGGTAAGCACAGAGGGACAAGTCAGGCCGAAAATGCAAATGACTTACACTACATTACCATAGGGAATGGCGCCTCTTATGGGCGGTAGACTGTAATAGCTGTCTCTGATTGACAAAATGTAATAATGTGAATGCATGGCCAATGGCCACGTTAACATTAATAAGACGGTAAAACAGGAAACCGCGGTGTTTCGGTCATAGTAAACGAGGGATTTAAATTTTGAAAAACATCCAACCTTAGTCGAGGGACGTTAAAGGGAAATTCCACCCATTTTCAACAATTTTTCTGAGATTTTTCTTGGGTTGCATTTGTACAAAAAAAAGAAACGTCTGAAGAAAACCACTAACATGGTGAAAACACATCTTGATGACTTGGGTTCATTTGGTTCCATTTGTACGCTCTCAGAAAAAAAGAAGCGTCTAAAGAAATCCATTAACATGGTGAAAATACATCTTGATGATGTCATCAAGATGTTTCACCATGTTAGTGGTTTTCTTCAGACCTCCATTTCTTGGGAACACAGAATGGGGGAACTTTTTTATCATGTCCACCCAGCAACTCTAGGGTTATACAGGTACTAATGACATAGAACATACCTGGGCATTATGCGGCCCGGGGGCCAAATGCGGCCCTTTGGCTGACCTTGACCGGCCCGGGGACCACCAGTGGTCCTTGGGAGAGTTCCAGTTAAATACTGGAAAGTTGTTTAACCAGATGTAACTCTTGCAGAGCGTAAACATGAAACCAAATGGACCCTTGCGGGTCCATTTGGTTTCATGTTTTCGCTCTCAAGAGTTTAAATATTCATCACCTGAATTAGCCCAAAGTCTACACAACTAGAGAATGTAAAAGAATAGTCGTTTTTGATTTACGTTATCCTGTTTTGTTTGTTAAAGTCCAGCCTGGTATTGTGGACAAAAACAAAAGATATCTTTAGCTTTGGGGTCTGTGGGGCTAAAATGTAGTGGGCCCTGGTGTCAAAATGGTTGAGCTTATGCTTACTTTTATCTTGAAATTAAATTAATATTACGCAGACTTCAGTTCAGTCTTTAGTCTTGGCCCTCCACAATATTTTATGTATCTCATTTGGCCCCTTGGGAAAAATAATTGCCCAGCCCAGTATTAGAATGTTGAAAATGGGTAGAGTTCCGCTTTAACTGACCGCGCTGTGTGTGTGGTTTCTCACAGGACACAGACCCAGAGGACGAAGGCGAAGGCCAGGTGATGAAGATGAAGATGGAGCAGAGCTCCCAGCATGTCAGGAACGTTCTGGTGAAGCAGGAGATGATCCATCCTTCTCCTTCTCCACCACCACCAACACCACCAGTAACCACCGCCCAGACGGCTCAGTTCGGAGCTCTACCCAGGCGGGCTCCTGGGAGACCCGCGCGCTCGGGCGCAGGTAACCACCATCACCATACGGGTGGGGCAGCAAGCAAGTTTGTAATATTTGTTTAGTCCAGGGGTCAGCAACCTGCGGCTCAGGAGCCGCATGCGGCTCTAGAACACAGCCCTAGTGCAGCTCCCTGGCTGTAGCAGCATTATTACATACACATTAGGGTGATCGGCCAACATAATATAAACATTTCAGTCTTTTAGTCTTTAATCGAGCTTTAATCTGAACCACCCATTTTTAACAGTTTACTATATCAGTAGAGATGTTGTGTGGACATGATTAAGAAGTTCTCCCCATTCTGTTTCCCCAGAAATGGAGGTCTGAAAAAACATAATTAATATGGTGAAACACAACTTAATGCATCATCAAGTTGTGTTTCACCATGTTAATGATCTTTCTTTTATGACCTTTTTTCTGAGAGCGTACAAATGGAACCAAATGGACCCGCCACGTTCGCATTTGTACGCTCTCAGAAAAAAAAAAAGGAAAATGGGTGGAATTCCCCTTTAAGGGCTTATTAGGCTTACATTTTTTGCGGCTCCAGAGAGATTTTGAATTTAGTTTTTGGCCAAAAATGGCTCTTTCAACATCTTGGGTTGCCAACCCCTGGTTTAGTCAAAGTATTTGGATGTGAAACTTCATCTCCATCTGGCATGTTTTCCTGTCAGTTCTAGTTTTACTCGGCTGAGCATCATGAGGTTTCGGTTGCCTTTGCAGTAGTGATGTCCCAATGCCACTTTTTCATTACCACAATTTTTGTGTTAGCCGATACGATACCGATCGAGAAGAATATATATAATAACATACAAAAGAAAAAAATACCTTTATATGAAGTCACCAACAGGGAATAACATACTCCTCTCTCAAATGTGCACTTGGGAAACTCCAAAGCAAACTCCACATGACCCAACATTTTATTTAACTGCCATGGTGTCAACCCTTTACCCCTGTGTCTGATCACTGGTTAGACAGGCATATTTGCCAATTATGTGACCCGATAATGACAAATAAGGGCCAATACTGATACTTTTCCGATACCCATACAGTCCGATACTTTGGTATCGGTATCGGGACATCCCTACTTTGCAGTGGCTGAGTTCACACTGAAACTGTGAAACTAGGGCTTTTTTGACTCCACACAGTAATATCCCTTACATAATGATGTTAGTTTTTACTACAGTGCCACCTAGAGACCAAAGGTGAGGAGTAAAAAGACAAGTGTCTTGCCTACAGTCAAGCATACAGTAGTGTTGGGTCATGAGGGAACCATGAATGCCAAAATGATTCTCTCCCTTTGGAAACTGGCCGTAGGGCCGTATTATAACATGATAATGACCCCAAACACTCCTCCAAGTTGACCACTGAGTTGCTAAGGTGGCTGAAGAAAAACGTGATGGACTGGCCAAGCATGTCTCCAGACCTGAACCCAATAGAACATCTGTGGTGCATCCTCAAACGGAAGCTGGAGCAGCGTAAGGTTCTCCAACATCCACCAGTTCCATGATTTCCTCATGGAGGAGTGGGAGATGATTCCAGTGGCAACCTGTGAACAGGCGCGTCACCACCTCTGGAAAGATGCGGGTGCTGATTCAGGGTTAAATTGGGTTAAATTGGAAATTTTTGCCCCCCCCCCCCCCCCCCATCTCAGCTGCAAAAGACAGATTTACACACACATATTGAGACGCAGCATCTGCCCAGCCATCACTATCACTCTCAATACAATGGGAATGTACTGACTTCCCCATTGACTGACTGGCAGTAACCTACTTCTCTCTGGAGTGTATTGCCCTCTTGTGGCGTGAAAGTGCTACAGCACTGCCTGTGCATTGGCAAGCAGGCAAGAAATATACAGTTGCGATTTGGCCAGCACCCCCACTTTTTCGCTTCATTTTTTTTTTCTCCGATGTGAAAAATTGCGGGTGCTGAGGCACCCGCATAATGAATGGTGGTGACGCCCATGCCTGTGAAGTTCTACTGAACTCCATCCATGCCCAGTAGGATGAAGGCAGTGCTGGAAAATAATGGTGGCCACACAAAATATTGACCATTGGGACCAATTTTGGATATTTTCAATTGTGGGGTGTACTCACCATGAGAATAAAAATCTACTCAGTCTGTGAGACACAGACTGAGTAGAAAAAATAATGGTTATTTTATCATATACATTACTGAGGACCAATATATCAACACTTTAGGTATTGAAAAATCTCAGACCTACAAGCTCACAGCGCGCCACTCGGTGGCGCGCTGTCCACAATTCCAGGATGGATTTTTGCAACAGGCAAAACATGGATATCAAAATGACCATGACTCATGACTTCTTAATTAAGTGGTGCTAATTTAGATGGTGAATATCATAACTCTTGAGAGCGTAAAAATGAAACCAAATGGACCCTTGCGGGTCCGTTTGGTTTCATTTTTACGCTCTCAAAGAGTTACATCTGGTTAACCAGCTTTCCATCATTTAGTCTAGGTGGGCCCACCTGGAACCCTCTCAGGGACCACCTGTGGAAAACCCCTGTGTTAGAGCACCGTTGGGGGCAGTTACCTGTAAAAATCCATAGATCGGCCGCACCGCTGTATAAGCCGCAGGGTCAAAAGCATGTAAAAAAAAAAGTAGCGGCTTATAGTCCGGAAATTACGGTAACTGACTCAGACTTCCATCCAACGTCAGTTTCTCCAGGAGCAGAGAGCGCGTCCGTCACCACCACGGCGGATCTCTGCGGCGGCGGCAGCAGCAGCAGTGAGGTGTACTGCAGCTCGGCTGCAGACCTCAGCGGCTGCAGCAGCGACCCGTACAGCTCCACGTCCACCTCTGACCTCCTCACCAGCAGCAGACAGTGTATCTTCTACCCTGTCAAGGAGGAGGACAACAACACACCCACCGACGACGCCCACCTGCCCCGCGCCACCGACAGCCACGACGACGACGACATCGGTAAAGTTTGTGAGCTTGATTTTTAAACCATTGTGTCATGTCTAGATTTCTAGTTTCTGAATAACCTAATATTCAAAGATTTGCACCACGTTTTCATGATTTTTCAAAAATAGCAGAGATACAAGCTCATAGCGCGCCACTCGGTGGCGCGCTATGAGCTTGTAGATCTGCTATTTTTCAATAGTTAAAACATAATGCTTAGAGTTAGAACCCATTGTGTCCTGTCTAGATTTCTAGTTTCTGAATAACATAATATTCAAAGATTTGCACCACGTTTTCCCGATTTTTCAAAAATAGCAGAGATACAAGCTCATAGCGCGCCACTCGGTGGCGCGCTATGAGCTTGTAGATCTGCTATTTTTCAATAGTTAAAACATACTGTAATGCTTAGAACCCATTGTGTCCTGTCTAGATTTCTAGTTTCTGAATAACATAATATTCAAAGATTTGCACCACGTTTTCACGATTTTTTTCAAAAATAGCAGAGATACAAGCTCGCTATGAGCTATGAGCTTGTAGATCTGCTATTTTTCAATAGTTAAAACATAATGCTAATGAACACCAAAACGCGTTCAGTACACTAAGGGTTTTAAAGCGGAATTCCACCCATTTTTAACATTTTACTATATGTCATTGATTGATGTACCTTCGATGTGTTGTGTGGACATGATAAAAAAAAGTTCCGCCCCCATACTGTGTTCCCAAGAAATGGAGGTCTAAAGAAAACCACTAACATGTCATCAAGATGTATTTTCACCATGTTCCCGCCAAAAAGTGGATTACACACAATCTGAACGGGAACCCCTTTAGACGTTTTAATTATTGAAAAATATTAGATCTACAAGCTTGTATTTAAAAAAAAAACACAAGCTCATAGCCCGCCACATTTTAGTTCCGGGGACTACCTTTTCGGGTATCACTTATTATAACTATACCATCTTCTTATTCAAGAGTCAAGTAATTTTTAATATACACAGACGATGAAGCATTCTATTATAAAGCAGATTTAGAGATGCATCATAAAGTACTGTGTTGTTCCACTTCAGATGACTGTCCAGAACTTGAAGAAAGCGACGAGTCCGGGTTTAACGATCACGAAGACATGGACGAAGGTACGTAAATACCACCACAGTTAATACAATATGCAATACTGTCTTCATGTTGTGGTCATAGGAGAGGATATGGATGCAATCATGTCTTCATGTTGTGGTCATAGGAGAGGATATGGATGCAATCATGTCTTCATATTGTGGTCATAGGAGAGGATATGGATGCAATCATGTCTTCATATTGTGGTCATAGGAGAGGATATGGATGCAATCATGTCTTCATATTGTGGTCATAGGAGAGGATATGGATGCAATCGTGTCTTCGTATTGCAGGGCTTGACACTAACACTTGCCCGCTTGCCCGGGCAAGTAAAAAAAATGGTGGGGCAAGTGAAGACTGCTACCTGGTTGCCCGATCGGGCAAGTGTGCAACTTAGTGCGCAATAACACAACACAAGATAAATTTGTCTTGAAGGCGGTCATTGCGACCTGGGCTAATTAAGATGATGAATTTTAACTCTTGAGAGTGTAAAAATGAAACCAAATGGACCCGCAAGGGTCCATTTGGTTTCATTTTTACGTTCTCAAGAGTTACATCTCGTTAACCAACTTAGCTGGGGACCACCTGGAACCCTCTCAGGGACCACGTGTTGAAAACCCCTGGTTTAAAGCACCCAAGTAGGAAGTAAACTTAAATGCAAAATTTACAATATATTTTTGGGGGGCAAGTGACCATGACCTGAGGGCAAGTAGAACCTGACTTGCACTTGCCCGATGGGCAAGTGCCTCGGAGACCTTAGTGTCAACCCCTGTATTGTGGTCATAGGGGAGGAGACACAGGACACGGAGTGGCCCGGCGCTCCGCGGCTGCGTGACTTCCTCCTGCAGAGTTCCGACGAGGAAGAGGACGGCGACGCGTGCGACGTGTCGGACGCCGTGCCCGAACCGGAGGCCTGGACCATGGCCTCTTATCAACGCAGCAACCACAGTAACCCCACACCCCTGGAGACACACAGCAGGTACCGTCATTTCTGGACTATAAGCCGCACCTGACTATAAGCCGCACCAGCTGAATTTGGGGCAAAATACTGATTTTTTTTCCTTGTATAAGCCGCACCTGACTATAAGCCGCACCAGGCTTATAGTCAGGTGCTTCATGTTAGAGCAGTGGTTTTCAGCTTTTTTTCACAATTTAACAACATCTTCACCCCACAGACCCCAAAACTAAAGATTTATTTTGGGTTTGTTCACAATTCCAGGATGGATTTTCGCAAACAAAAAGAGGCAAAACATCAACATTAGACCAAAATGAACATGACTTATGACGTATTAATCAAGTGGTGCTATCATAACTCTTGAGAGCGTAAACAATTTTTACACTCTCAAGAGTTAAAATATTCATCATCTGAATTAGCACCACTTAATTAGGAAGTTTACACTGTTTTGTTGGCAAAATCCAGTCTGGAATTGTGGACAAAATCAAAAGAATTCTTTAATTTTAGGTCTTTGGTGTGAAAATGTAATTAAATGGTGATCCGTAGCTCAAATGCTGAATAAATGGTGGTCCCTGGAGTCAAAAAGGCAGTGGCGGCCGGTGAATAGGGGCGCATGTGCGCCGCACCACCATGCAACCTCATGAATGACGGAGAAATGAAATCTGCAGCTTGTCATTTTCTTTAGCAATCCATCAGTGCAAATTGTATATAATATAAGTAACTAAAGCCCACTCTAACCACAAAGTGATTAAAAGTTGTAATATACTGCCATGAAATGTCAAAAGTTGTTTACGTTGTACAACGTTGCTGATAGGTTACTGAGTCTCACGTGTTGGTTCGCATTCGTCTTTAGGCATTGAGCTCTGCACTGAAGGGCAATGCATTGCGGTCCTATTGACTTCAATGTAAACGGTAGGAGCGATGCCGGTCGCAAAATGTGCGCGACCAAACCACTTGAGGGCAGCACACAACACAGTTTTACATAGAGTTGAACACAACTCCACCACAGACATGAATGAAGAGACACAGAGCCAGGTAAAGGGAGGAATATACAGTAGGCTAGTTGAATTAATTTTGATAATGGAATAACAAGACAAAGATTTTATTAGATAACTATAAAGCAATGCAGAAAACACCAATTGAAAGCAAAACACTGCAGAGCTAAAAAGCTGGAACCAGATAAATGTAATCATCACACAAAAATCCAAGGACAGAGGAAGAGAGTATCCTACACCAGTAGCCTACCCAGGAGGCCCAGGACCTTTTCAAAGAGCTGGTAAAGATTGGCTGACAGCATCCATTCACACCAACTCATTGTTTTGCTTCCATTGAATGTGATGATATTATTATATTATCATCATTATTATTATTATGATTTTTTTATAGCGCCCCCCCTAAAGAAAAAGTCACCAGCCGCCACTGCAAAAAGGTTGAAAACCCTTGCTTTCTATGTATGTGATTCTCCTGTCGCTGACTCCTTTCTTTCTGCCCCTCCGTCCGTCCCCCCAGTTCGTTGCTCTCAGAAACCCCGTCCCGTCTCAAAGAGCCCGCTGAGTACTTCTCTGGGTATTTTGGCCGGGAGGCGTGGGTGGACATCGCCCGGTGCACCAACGGGCTGTCCAAGCTGCCCAGCCAGCCCACCACCGCCAGAGAGGTGGCTCAGTACGTGGGCATGAACATCGCCATGGGAACGCTGAAGGTTAGTGCCAGGGCCGGATGGACACAATTCCCAAATAGGGGGGCGGGGAGGGGGGGTTAGGTTGTTGGCTTTGTTTTCAGGTGCAATTTGTGGGATTGGAGACTATTATTATTCCAATGAATTGGATTCAGTTCTAAAAAGAGCTCGCTAAACAGATTACAGTATATCGTACATCTCTATTTTTTCAAAGGTGGGGAAGTAATAACGTAATATGTAATATATTACTCTTCGATTCCAGTAATGAGTAAAGTAATGATATTACTTTGTCTACGGGGTAACGAGTAAAGTAAAGACGTTACATTAAAGGTAAGGGGAAGTGATTTCACTTTTGTCAGATATCACCCCCAAAACATTTTTTTTTTCTGTTAAAATGCTCTATTATAAGGTGTGCAGACCATATATGGAGTTTCCCCCTCCCCCACGTTAGCAGAGGAGCTAATAAAAGTTCCCCAGGTGGAGGGTGAATTCTCCTCCAATCAGGATGGAGCAGCAGGTTCACATAGTGTAGCTACTCTTGGGCGCCCCTAGTGCACCAGGCTGGTACTACACCATGAATTTCAAATCACTTCCCCTACCTTTAACCAGATGTAACTCTTTGAGAGCGTAAAAATGAAACCAAATGGACCCTTGCGGGTCCATTTGGTTTCATTTTTACACCCTCAAGAGTTAAAATATTCCTCATGTGAATTAGCCCAACTTAGTCTACACAACTAGAGAATGTAGAAGATTAATGGTCATTTTGATCTGTATGTTCCAGGCAGAGCATCTAGCACATTCTAGTGCATTTCTGAAGTGCCACTATAGTGCATTTTGGATCTTGTCCACTAGGCCACTAGGTGGCGCAGGCCACCGGGAAAACTCCCTGTACTCCAGATGGCCAATCCGCCCCTGGCTACAACTAAACAAACAACATACAGAAGATGAACGAGGAATCCATTTTGATTACTAACCCTGTACCTGTGGTGGTTTCATTTCAGTTCCCCAGTGTGAAGCTGTACTGGCAGGACTTCACCAGGGTGTCGCTCATCGCAGACGCCATGCCTCTGGACCGGTTCCTGCAGCTGTGTGCCAAGCTGAGGCTGGCGGCGTCCGCCAGAGACGCAGCTCCGCCCCCTCCTCGTCCTCCTCGTCCTCCGCCGACGCCCGCTGCCTCCTCCTCCACTCCGGACGCGTCTGGACGCAGCAACGCTGCCGACCAGCAGAACCACAGGACCATGGTAAGGGATTGTTCGTCTGCATTAAGTAGGGGTTTTCAACCTTTTTCATCCCAGGGCCCACTATTCAACATTTGAGCCACGGACCAGCAATTGAGGATATTTTTAGACCTAAAGATTTCTTTTGCTTCTCTCCATGACCATTAATCTTCTAGTTGTGTAGATTAGGACTAATTCGCATGATCGATGTTTTAACTATTGAGAGCGTAAAAATAAAACCAAATGGACCCGCCAGGGTCCATTTGGTTCATTTTTACGTTCTCAAGAGTTACATTTGGTTAAACAACTTAGCTGGGGATCACCTGGAACCCTCTCTATCTATCTTATCTATCTTATCTATCTTATCTTATCTATCTATCTTATCTATCTATCTATCTTATCTTATCTATCTATCTATCTATCTATCTATCTATCTATCTATCTATCTATCTATCTATCTATCTATCTATCTATCTATCTATCTATCTATCTATCTATCTATCTATCTATCTATCTATCTATCTTATCTAGCTAGCTAGCTAGGTATCTATCTATCTATCTATCTATCTATCTATCTATCTATCTATCTATCTATCTATCTATCTTATCTATCTTATCTATCTTATCTATCTTATCTATCTTATCTATCTATCTATCTATCTATCTATCTATCTATCTATCTATCTAGCTAGCTAGGTATCTATCTATCTATCTATCTTATCTTATCTATCTATCTTATCTATCTATCTATCTTATCTTATCTATCTATCTATCTATCTATCTATCTATCTATCTATCTATCTATCTATCTATCTATCTATCTATCTATCTATCTATCTATCTATCTTATCTATCTTATCTAGCTAGCTAGCTAGGTATCTATCTATCTATCTATCTATCTATCTATCTATCTATCTATCTATCTATCTATCTATCTATCTATCTATCTATCTATCTATCTATCTAGCTAGCTAGCTAGCTAGCTATCTATCTATCTATCTATCTATCTATCTATCTATCTATCTATCTATCTACCTAGCTACCTAGCTACCTAGCTAGCTAGCTAAGCAATGCTAATTATGCTATTAATAAAGCTTAAAAAAAATGCCGCTTTCACACACTCACACACGTTCCTCGTCCGACAGGTGGAATCCGAGGAGGACGCCCTGTGGAAGGTGCGTTCGCTGCTGCGCCGCTTCCAGGCGGCGTTGAAGGAACGCCATCCTCCCGAGGAGCAGCAGTACGCCGTGGACCGCTACGCCGTCCCGCTGACCACCACGACCACGCCGCCGCCGTGGCCCACCAGGGACCACGGCCCCGGGCCCCGCCTCCAGGCCACGGCGCTGGTGGGAGCGGGAGGAGTGGTCCGCCGCCTGGAGCTGACGCTGGGCCGCCACGAGGAGGACAAGGAGGACACGGTGGACAGGCTGCTGACCGCCGGCGGCGGCGGCGGCGCCGGCACTATGGTCTTCCTCTGCAGACAGGAGCTCTCCACGCCCGCCATGATGGAGAGACTGATGGTAAGAAGAATGGCTGAACCCAAAGTGGAAAATGTTTGAGTGTCAAACACTGTTGACGTGGTGGGGAGACAATATATAGTAAAAAAAATAAAATTCATTTTAGAGCGATGGAAATGGGTGAATTTGAACGACGTCCCATAGCCCCCATTCTGGGCTTATGGTGTTTTTTTTTTTGTTTTTTTTTTTTCAATCGACGCACGTTCACAACGGCCAAATAAACATGCAATTTAAATGCTTTATCAATTCCGAGACATGATTTATTTTTTATTTTTTTCATTTTGACAGGGAATGAATTAAATTGAGTGCCAAATGCCTAAATTTTAAATCGATTGTCTTGGACTCAGCCCTCAGTTTGGCCACTCGAGACGAGACAATGCAAAGGAAATGTCCTATATCTATTTATGAGGACCAAGGAGTCCATTCATAAAGACAGCACAGCAGAGTGGTGCGCAGCGCTGGATGGATGACGTGCATATCGCTAGCAGTCCGCATCTACAGAGAGAGTTTAGGCACGGATGGACCATAAAAAATAATGTCTTGGTCTTCTTCTGTCTTCGTCTCTGTCTTGGCTTCAACCTTTCAAGGTCTCAGCCTCGGTCTCAACCACTCTAGATCTTGGTCTCAGTCTCAACCACTCTAGATCTTGGTTTCGACCACTCTAGGTCTTGGTCTCGGTCTCGACCACTCTAGATCTTGGTCTCGGTCTCGACCACTCTAGATCTTGGTCTCGGTCTCGACCACTCTAGATCTTGGTCTCGGTTTCGACCACTCTAGATCTTGGTCTCGACCACTCTACAGTAGGTCTTGGTCTCGGCCTCGACCACTCTAGATCTTGGTCTCGGTCTCGACCACTCTAGATCTTGGTCTCGGTCTCGACCACTCTAGATCTCGGTCTCGACCACTCTAGATCTTGGTCTCGGTCTCGACCACTCTATATCTTGGTCTTGGTCTCGACCACTCTATATCTTGGTCTCGGTCTCGACCACTCTAGATCTTGGTCTCGGTCCCGACCACTCTAGATCTTCGTCTCGGTCCCGACCACTCTAGATCTTGGTCTCGGTCTCGACCACTCTAGATCTTGGTCTCAGTCTCGACCACTCTAGATCTTGGTCTCGGTCTCGACCCCATAGGTGCTAGCCTCGTCTCGAACTCTACCCCCAAACTAGCATGGTTGTATCGGTCTCTTTTTTTTTTTTTTTTTCCGTCTCGCCCCCGCTAGATCGTGGTCTTGTCTTGGTGTGGATTTAACCCTTAAAGAGGGGGTGCCGTGATTTTTGTATTTTTTCCAATTTTGTACATGTTTAAGAGGTGATGGCACTTCATTAGAACCATTGGTCTGTTTTTTACGTGTAATGATGCCTTCCCTTTGTATTTAGGGTTTCTTCCTGGAGGCTAAAACCTTTCCAGTCAAATGTGCCAATGGCAAGGGCTGTAAAGTAGTGACATCACATGCTCAGCCCCTCCCCTAACTCCTCCTCCTTTACCATACAACTACAGCTGTGGGCGTGGCTTCAGTTCAGGTGGATCTCCACCCATCACCACCCACCAGGCAAACCAGGCATACTTAATTAGCTGGTGGGGGAGTCCACATAAAAACATCATTTTAACAAATACTGTACATCTTTTTTGAGAAAATTCGTTCTCTTCATATAACAATAATATCTGATGATCATGATTTAAGTTGGAAAAAAATCATGGCACTGCATCTTTAATGTACTGAACGCGTTTTGGCGTTCTAAGCATTATGTTTTAACTATTGAAAAATAGCAGATCTACAAGCTCATAGCGCGCCACTCAGTGGCGCGCTATGAGCTTGTATCTCTGCTATTTTTGAAAAATCGTGAAAACGCGGTGCAAACCTTTGAATATTAGAAACTAGAAATCTAGACAGGACACAATGGGTTTTAAAGTGGGTCATCCATGACGACAGTCTTTTTACCCTTTTTTCTCCTCACTCCCGTAGGCGTCCGGCGTGCACTGCGCGGGCCGGGTGAGCGGCGGCGGCGGCGGTGGCGACGAGGCCCAGGACGGCGGCGGCGGCGTGGGCGACCAGTTTGTGAGCTCGGACGGCCGTCTGATGCTGAGGCGGGCGCGGCGTGGCTTCGTGCTGTCCACGGCGGGCGGCGGCGGCGGCGGTGGCGGCGGTGGCGTGGCGCAGCTGGTGCGGGGCTTCCAGCGCGCCCAGGGCTGGGCCCGCCTCCACCGACAGCTGCAGGGCCTGTACCGCATCCCCTCCTCATCCTCCTCCTCGTCCACACAACCAAACGGACGCTGGCCCCAGGCGGTGCTCTGGTACCTGGTGGATCTGGCTCTGGTCAACGCTTGGCTGCAATACAGGTAACCCATAGACCAGGGGTGGGCAATTATTTTTCCCAAGGGGCCAAATGAGATACATGAAATATTGTGGAGGACCAAGACTGAAGGCTGAACTAAAGTCTGCGTAATATTAATTTAATTTCAAGATAAAAGTAAGAGTCAGACCAACCATTTTGACACCAGGGCCCTCTATTTATTCAGTATTTGAGCCACAGAGACCACCATTTGATGACATTTTAGCCCCACAGACCCCAAAACTTTCTTGAAGATTTCTTTTGTTTTTGTCCACAATTCCAGGCTGGATTTGGGAAACAACACAGGATAACAAAAATGACCACTTATTAAAGGGGAATTCCACTCATTTTCAATATTTTACTATGCCATTAATATACCTTAGAGATGTTGTGTGGACATGGTAAAACAGTCCCCCCCCATACTGTGTTTCCTAGAAATGGAGGTCTGAAAAAAATCATTAGCATGGTGAAATACATCTTGATGACATCATCAAGATGTGTTTGACAATGTTAGTGATTTTCCTTTTTTTCTGAGAGTATACAAATGGAACCAACCATTTTTGAAAAGTCTAGGGCAGGGGTCGGCAACCCAAGATGTTAAAAGAGCCATTTTGACCAAAAATTCAATAAGCCGGGAATTCCGCCCATTCCACCCGTTTTCATTAACTTGAAGTTGTGTTTCACCTTGTTAATGATTTTTTTTTATCATGTCCACACAACATCTCTAAGATGCAGTATATTATTGATATAGTATACTGCTTAATGGGTGGTTCAAATTAAAGTTCAATCTCTGTGCTGGGCTTTTGTGTCTTGGTCAACAAGCGATGTAACTGTCAGACAGCACATGGCGTGTTGGGTGCTGTCAGTGAAATGTTTATATTATGTTGGCGGATCACCCCAGTGTGTATGTAATAATGCTACAGCCAGGGAGCCACTAGGGCTGTGTTCTAGAGCCCAGTGTGTATGTAATAATGCTACAGCCAGGGAGCCACTAGGGCTGTGTTCTAGAGCCCAGTGTGTATGTAATAATGCTGCAGCCACTGAGCCACTAGGGCTGTGTTCTGGAGCCCAGTGTGTATGTAATAATGCTACAGCCACTGAGCCACTAGGGCTGTGTTCTAGAGCCCCAGTGTGTATGTAATAATGCTACAGCCAGGGAGCCACTAGGGCTGTGTTCTAGAGCCCAGTGTGTATGTAATAATGCTACAGCCAGGGAGCCACTAGGGCTGTGTTCTAGAGCCCAGTGTGTATGTAATAATGCTACAGCCAGGGAGCCACTAGGGCTGTGTTCTAGAGCCCAGTGTGTGTATGTAATAATGCTACAGCCACTGAGCCACTAGGGCTGTGTTCTAGAGCCCAGTGTGTATGTAATAATGCTACAGGGAGCCACTAGGGCTGTGTTCTAGAGCCCAGTGTGTATGTAATAATGCTACATCCAGGGAGCCACTAGGGCTGTGTTCTAGAGCCCAGTGTGTATGTAATAATGCTACATCCAGGGAGCCACTAGGGCTGTGTTCTAGAGCCCAGTGTGTATGTAATAATGCTACAGCCACTGAGCCACTAGGGCTGTGTTCTAGAGCCCAGTGTGTATGTAATAATGCTACAGCCACTGAGCCACTAGGGCTGTGTTCTAGAGCCCAATGTGTATGTAATAATGCTACAGCCACTGAGCCACTAGGGCTGTGTTCTAGAGCCCAGTGTGTATGTAATAATGCTACATCCAGGGAGCCACTAGGGCTGTGTTCTAGAGCCCAGTGTGTATGTAATAATGCTACAGCCAGGGAGCCACTAGGGCTGTGTTCTAGAGCCCAGTGTGTATGTAATAATGCTACAGCCAGGGAGCCACTAGGGCTGTCTTCTAGAGCCCAGTGTGTATGTAATAATGCTACAGCCACTGAGCCACTAGGGCTGTGTTCTAGAGCCCAGTGTGTATGTAATAATGTTACAGCCACTGAGCCACTAGGGCTGTGTTCTAGAGCCCAGTGTGTATGTAATAATGCTACAGCCACTGAGCCACTAGGGCTGTGTTCTAGAGCCCAGTGTGTATGTAATAATGCTACAGCCACTGAGCCACTAGGGCTGTGTTCTAGAGCCCAGTGTGTATGTAATAATGCTACAGCCACTGAGCCACTAGGGCTGTGTTCTAGAGCCCAGTGTGTATGTAATAATGCTACAGCCACTGAGCCACTAGGGCTGTGTTCTAGAGCCCAGTGTGTATGTAATAATGCTACAGCCACTGAACCACTAGGGCTGTGTTCTAGAGCCCAGTGTGTATGTAATAATGCTACAGCCATGGAGCCACTAGGGCTGTGTTCTAGAGCCCAGTGTGTATGTAATAATGCTACAGCCAGGGAGCCACTAGGGCTGTGTTCTAGAGCCCAGTGTGTATGTAATAATGCTACAGCCACTGAACCACTAGGGCTGTGTTCTAGAGCCCAGTGTGTATGTAATAATGCTACAGCCACTGAGCCACTAGGGCTGTGTTTTAGAGCCCCAGTGTGTATGTAATAATGCTACAGCCACTGAGCCACTAGTGCTGTGTTCTAGAGCCCCAGTGTGTATGTAATAATGCTACAGCCACTGAGCCACTAGGGCTGTGTTCTAGAGCCCAGTGTGTATGTAATAATGTTACAGCCAGGGAGCCACTAGGGCTGTGTTCTAGAGCCCAGTGTGTATGTAATAATGCTACAGCCACTGAGCCACTAGGGCTGTGTTCTAGAGCCCAGTGTGTATGTAATAATGCTACAGCCACTGAGCCACTAGGGCTGTGTTCTAGAGCCCAGTGTGTATGTAATAATGTTACAGCCACTGAGCCACTAGGGCTGTGTTCTAGAGCCCAGTGTGTATGTAATAATGCTACAGCCACTGAGCCACTAGGGCTGTGTTCTAGAGCCCAGTGTGTATGTAATAATGCTACAGCCACTGAGCCAATAGGGCTGTGTTCTAGAGCCCAGTGTGTATGTAATAATGCTACAGCCACTGAGCCACTAGGGCTGTGTTCTAGAGCCCAGTGTGTATGTAATAATGCTACAGCCACGGAGCCACTAGGGCTGTGTTCTAGAGCCCAGTGTGTATGTACAGTAATAATGCTACATCCAGGGAGCCACTAGGGCTGTGTTCTAGAGCCCAGTGTGTATGTAATAATGCTACAGCCACTGAGCCACTAGGGCTGTGTTCTAGAGCCCAGTGTGTATGTAATAATGCTACAGCCAGGGAGCCACTAGGGCTGTGTTCTAGAGCCCATTGTGTATGTAATAATGCTACAGCCAGGGAGCCACTAGGGCTGTGTTCTAGAGCCCCAGTGTGTATGTAATAATGCTACAGCCAGGGAGCCACTAGGGCTGTGTTCTAGAGCCCAGTGTGTATGTAATAATGCTACAGCCAGGGAGCCACTAGGGCTGTGTTCTAGAGCCCCAGTGTGTATGTAATAATGCTGCAGCCAGGGAGCCACTAGGGCTGTGCTCTAGAGCCCAGTGTGTATGTAATAATGCTACAGCCACTGAGCCACTAGGGCTGTGTTCTAGAGCCCAGTGTGTATGTAATAATGCTACAGCCAGGGAGCCACTAGGGCTGTGTTCTAGAGCCCAGTGTGTATGTAATAATGCTACAGCCACTGAGCCACTAGGGCTGTGTTCTAGAGCCCAGTGTGTGTATGTAATAATGCTACAGCCACTGAGCCACTAGGGCTGTGTTCTAGAGCCCAGTGTGTATGTAATAATGCTACAGGGAGCCACTAGGGCTGTGTTCTAGAGCCCAGTGTGTATGTAATAATGCTACATCCAGGGAGCCACTAGGGCTGTGTTCTAGAGCCCAGTGTGTATGTAATAATGCTACAGCCACTGAGCCACTAGGGCTGTGTTCTAGAGCCCCAGTGTGTATGTAATAATGCTACAGCCAGGGAGCCACTAGAAATGTTAGATCCTGGGCCTGTAACCTAACGATTCTAACTAAGCGTTGATCGACACATGTCGTCTTCAGACAGGAGCGCGGTGGTGGCGGCGGCGGCAGCGGCGGTGGCAGCGGGGAGGGGGAGCCTCTGAGCTTCATGGCGTTCCGTCTGGACGTGTCCAAGGCACTCATCCTCGGCGAGGGCGACGCGGTAGCGACGCCTACGGACTTGAACCGTCGCTACCCCCAGGACGCCGTGTCCCCTCGAAGACCCCCTACCCCCAAGGTTAGGACTTGCGTTTTCATTTATTCATTTATTTATTTGTTTATTCTTCTTCGATTGTACCTTTTAGCTAAGGCCCCGCCCCCTTGCTCATTCATTCCAATGTAAATATCATGGACTTTTACACAATAAGTACTGGTTCGTTTTTTGGAACCACACCTTCAAAATCCTTCTTCCGAATCCATCAACAAGCCATGCCCTGCCATCAAAGCAAAGCGCATGAAAGAGCGCACCACGCAGACGCGCGCCCGCACCTGGCATTCCACATTCATTAGTAGCCTTGATAGAGGAGTTTGTTTTCCTCATTCCTTGCGATGGATTCCCTGCGTCTTTGCAGAGAGCAAACAACGTGAAACAGAACACTGGACAAGATGCGTACAAATACCTCTACTATAGAGATGCGCAGTGACGTCACCGCCCCGGTTCCAGAAGTCTTTTCCCCGTTCATTTTTCTCATAGACTTTTCGAAAATAATTTATATCAAGACAATTACGCCGCGGCCAAAGCCAACTCAGGTCGTGACGAATCATGACAACAAACACAATATCGTCATATAATATATAATTGGGAAGAAGTAGAAAACGGCATGATACAAGACTTTTTGTTTCGTTTTTCATCTTAGAAATTATTTTATTGTCCCAAAAGTTTGTGTGTGTCATCATGATTCGCCACGACCCGAGTTGGCTGCGTCCGTGGCGTAATCGTCTTGATATAAATTATTTTCGAAAAGTCTATGAGAAAAATGAATTGGGAAAAGACTTCCGGAACCGGGGCGGTGACGTCACTGCGCATCTCTATAGGCTTGTACTATAACCACCAACGCCTCGAAGGTACATCAATGACATAGTAAAATGTTAAAAAAGCATATATAAAAGCATGTGGAAAAAAGTCCAGAAAATACGGTAGTGTATTTTACAACTGTTTATTTCTGCATTTGTTCTTTTTTTATCGTGCTATAATAATAATAATAATAACAACCTCCTCTCTCTCTCTCTTCTCCTCGGCAGACGGCTCACCAGAAGTCTTCGTCGGACGCCACCACCCCTCCCGATGCGTCGCGGGCCGTCGTCGGTGGCTCCTCCTCCTCCTCGTCGTTGCCGGACGCGTCCACGCGCTACGACGGCGCCGGCCACTGGCCGGAGCAGCTGGGCGAGGGGGAGGGGGAGGGCGGACGCTGCCGCTTCGGCGGCTGCGAGCGCGTGTCGCGCGTCATGTGCCTCAAGTGCTGCGTGTTCCTGTGCATCTCGCGGCACCACAACTGCTTCCTCAACTTCCACAGCCGCGGGGCCTCCTGAACGGGGTTGTTGGGCCCAGGGCTTGACACTAACACTTGCCCGCTTGCCCGGGGCAAGTAAAAAAAAATGGTGGGGCAAGTGAAGACTGCTACCTGGTTGCCCGTTCGGGCAAGTGTGCAACTTAGTGCACTATAACACAACACAAGATAAATTTGTCTTGAAGGCAGTCATTGCGCTCTGCCTCTGTGTCTTTCCCTGCTTTCTAGCTATCTCTACCTATCTCTCTCCCAGGTCCATTTGGTTCCAAACTATCATTTTGCTGGGGTCAGGGACCACTGGGTCTGTGACCACTATGGGCTAATTAAGAGTTACATCTGGTTAACCAACTTAGCTGGGGACCACCTGGAACCCTCTCAGGGACCACTGGTTTAAACCCCTGGTTTAAAGCACCCGAGTAGGAAGTAAACTTAAATGTAAAATTCATAATATATTTTTGGGGGGCAAGTGACCATGACCTGAGGGCAAGTAGAACCTGACTTGCACTTGCCCGATGGGCGTTAATCTGGTACATTCTCTAGTTGTGTGTAGACTTGGGCTAATTCAGATGATAAATATTTTAACTGTGGGAAAATGAAACCAAATGGACCGGCAAGGGTCCATTTGGTTTCCATCTTTACACTCTTGAGAGTTACATCTGGTTAACCAACTTTGCATCATTTAGCTGGGGACGACCTGGAGCCATCTCAAGGACCACTGGTGGTCCCTGGACCACTGGTTGAAAACCTCTGCTGTACAGGGATGTCAAACGAGGGCGGGGCTTCTTCAGCCCCCACCGTCCCCTTTCATAGAGCTGGGCAGTGACGTCACCGCCCCTGTTCCAGAAACGGATTCCTCATTCATTTTTCTCATAGACTTTTTTTTTTTTTTTTTTTAAATGATTCGTATAAAGACGATTACGCCGCGGACAAGGCCAACTCGGGTCGTAACACACAACCTTTTGGGACAATCAAATAATTACTTAATTAATTAAGATGAAAAAAACGAAACAAACTGTTTTGTATCCTGCCGTTTTCTGCAGTACTTCTTGCTAATTAGATATTATATGATGATATTGTGCTTGTTGTCACGACCCGAGTTGGTTTTGTCAACGGCGCAATTGTGTTTTTATTAACCATTTTCGAAAAAGTCTATGAGGAAAATGAATGAGGATTTCGTTTATGGAACGCGGGCGAAGTCATGAAAGGGGCGTGACTGCACAGCTCTTTACCCGTCTGTAAAACGACGGCTCTCTCCAAGCCACGAATTGAGCTGTCTGGTATGAATTACACCATATAGTCTAGTAAGCGAGTTCACGTATTTATTTACCCTGTTGTTTAACACTTAATAATAACTATACACAATGAAGCATTAAAGGTAGGGTAAGTGATTTTAAATTCATGGTGTAGTACCAGCCTGGTGCACTAGGGGCGCCAAACAGTAGCTACACTATGTGAACCTGCTGCTCGAGCCTGATTGGAGGAGAATTCACCCTCCACCTGGGGAACTTTTATTAGCTCCTCTGCTAACGTGGGGGAGGGGGAAACTCCATATATGGTCTGCACACCTTATAATAGAGCATTTTAACAGAAAAAACATTTTTTGGGGTGATATCTGACAAAAGTGAAATCACTTCCCTTACCTTTAAAGGTAGTAGAGGTAACTTTAGTGTGTACAAACACTGTTTGTAAACAGATTTGTTTAAAAACATAATCTAACTCCACCTCACCACGGCACCGCCTTGTCCAGAGCACCGGTGAATGTTTTAAGTAAATACTTAATTCATCATGAATTTAAAGCTTAATTGTGTATGGTTGAGTGTTACCAAACATTTTTCTTTTTTTTCTCCTTTTCTGGCTAATCCTCCCCAATATAGAGTGTGGTGACCATATATGGAGTTCCTCCCTGTCACCTGGGCTCAAACCTCGGTTTCAGTTTAGGACTTTGGGCGAAAGAAAAAAAAATCCTTTCGTCCAATCAGGACGAGAGGGATGGCCTTTCCTCCAATCTGAATCGAGTGAGGGGCGGGCCTTGGCGTGTGAGCCGTCGGCCCGTTGGACATCTTGTTACCGTGGAGACCGGAGAAGGGCTTTCCAAAAGCACCCAAATCACTGAATGTTCTGTTTAATATTTTCTTGTTTTTAGATTATTCTGCTTTTTATTGAAAGTATATCAATTGACAGGAAAGAGGGACAGAGAGAAGCAAGCAAAAGGGTCGTCACGAGCGGGACTCGAACATGCGACGTGTGGTCAGGCCAAAGTCTATAGGATGCCATGCACCTGTGCCACTAGGCCAGCGAGTGCCCCCCCCCCCCCCCCCCCTTTTTTTCAAGCCATACTTAAAGTCAGCATTCAAGAGTATTGCTTTATTTATTTCAGAGCTGACCATTGTGCAAAAATCGATTTTTGTCCTCTTTGCGTCCCTGGTGCTCTGAGCCTTGCGATTGGCCAGTCACTTGAGTGGCAGTGGGAGACGCGGAGGAGTCGCGCGAGTAGCGTCGCTGCAGCGACGCAGCGTGCCTTCAGCATTTGCACACATTCGCTCCAACAAACTTAAGTGGTCAAAGAGGCATCTATTATTGTTATTTCTTTTTTTTTTGGTCTGCATAAATTCGAAATCCTAATAATGGGGAATTAGTTTCTCCGTCCACCTTAATAATACCAATTGGTATTGTATCTGATATGTTTTCTAGCTGTTTTTTTATATCCCATGATTTTTGTAACCCATTTTTTTCACCCAGTGCCAATTCCTAATGTTATCCTGGGCTCTACACACCCTCCGCCCACCTTGGGACGGGGGGTGTTTCCCTTCTTATGTGTTTTAATCGTCGATTAGTCACCTTTACAACAAGGTATGGAGCGTCGAAATCAGACATTCGTGGAATGAGTATCGCTCCTAAACGCGTCGGTTGCACCCACCGAAAAAACTTCAACTTTGCTTTGAGGCAGATTCTGGGAGAAATGGGGGTCATACACAGCATGAACAAAGTCAAGAAAGTGACAGAAATTCAAGACAACAGTGAATGCCAACAGAACATTTAATTTTGCCACTTTTTTAGGGTGCAACCCATTTTATTATTAAAGGTATGGTAGTCAATCCAGTATCTCTGATGTCACAGACAACTACTTCCGGCGCTACAGTAAGACAGCCCCTCCCCCTATGCACTGCACATGGAGGAGCAGTGCATCAAAGCACTATGGGAATTGTAGTCCAGGAAGCAGTGTCGATGACAACAGAGACATGCACTGGGTTCAGTAAAATAATATTTTACTGAGCCCTGTGCATGCCTCTGATACATATTTATGTAAAACCTCGTATTACATTATTATAAAGAGGGAAGTGGTTATCTTCTAAATGTTATTACCCTGTAAGGGGGGAAGGGGGTACGGTATTTTCAGAAGAGGACGCCGTTGCCAAATGAATATTTATTTGACATGGAAATGTTTGAGAATCACTGCACTACACAATGGCATGTGGAAAGAATTATTTATGTGCCTGACAGAAATGTGCTGGAAAAAAGTAAATTGTAAATTGTGTAAAGTTGTGTTTTTTCCTTGCTGTTTTTATCCTGGCCATTTCTTACATTCCGTACTATGGTGATGAACTTGTATTTATCTCTGTGAATTCATTTTGTAATATTGTTTAGGAACCAATAAATTGTTTTTTTTTTAATGAACGACAGAGCTTTGTAATTCACTCAAAATGTTACATGGTAATACGCAACACTATAGAGCCGAGCAGTCCCGCCCCCGCAGCCCAGAAGTAATTTCCCCACTCATATTCCTCATAGACTAGAATAAAATGGGTAGAGCACGGTTTTACGGAGACAGAGCTGTGTGTCTGTGTGCGAGCCAGAGCTCAATGGATCTACAAGCATTGGAAGCTTGTAGATCACCTATTTTGATTAATAACAATAATAATAATAAATAAATAAACATATATTTTGTTCCCAGATTATTTTTCTTTTGTAAATGTTCAAATCCTGTACAGGAAAGCATAGTTTGGATATAGTTTGAATTAGGGCTGCAACTAATGATTGTATCGTAATCGATTCATTGGCCGATTGACTGATATTCAAACAAACACATTATTTGAATCAGTTAAAGCAACTCATGGTCTCTTTTGGTTTATTCTGACTGCATACAATTGGTTTAAAGCAGGGGTTTTCAACCTCTTTGACTCCAGGGAGCACCATTTATTCAGCATTTCAGCCACGGACCACCATTTGAGGACATTTTAGCCCCACAGACCCAAAAACTAAAGGTTTCTTTTGCTTTTGTCCACAATACCAGGCTGGATTTGTGAAACAAAACAGTCAAATATACAGACCAAAATGACCATCAATCTTCTAGCTGTGTCCGCAAGGGTCCATTTGGTTTCATTTTTACACTCTCAAGAGTTACATCTGGTCAACCAACTTCGCTGAGGACCACCTGGAACCCTCTCAGGGACCACTGGTGGTCCCCGGACCACCTGTTTGAAAACGCCTGGTTTAAAGAATGTCTACACGTGTCACTCTAAAAGGAACAGTACTCTTATGAACTCAAATGGGTAATTTAAAGATAAATATTGTAACGGAAGTGAGATGGCTCACTCCTCTTTAGTTTAGTTACACTTACCCAGTAATACATTCCCTACAGGAGATCCATTATTAGACCAATAAGTAAGTAAAGTAAGTAGCCTTGCCAGGCGATGATGTCAGGAGGCCCAGCTGAGCCATTGAGGCCCATATAGGTCAGGAGCCTATCTCCTGTTTCTGTAGCGTGAGGCAGCATGATGTACAAGTACACCCCCCTGGACATGACGCTAGTATATCGCAGGGACTTACCCCCAATCCATCCCTTGATGCTGAGTGCCAAGCAGGGAGGCATTGGGTCCCATTTTTAGAGTCTTTGGTATGACCCGGCCGGGGAATCGAACCCCGACCTCCCAGTCTCAAGGCGGACACTCCAACCACAAGACCACTGAGCAGGACATTAGACCAATGCCATGTCCAAATATGGAGTTCTGTGGCGTCCTCGCCTATATATAGAGCACAGGCTGTGACATCAGACGCTGTCAGAATGTTCACTCTGACACAAACGGTATACAGTATATAAGAGGGCCCCCTGCAGTCAGTTAATCAGAAGCTCAGAGACCAACTAAGTGTCAGCATTTAGAAGCTCAGCGACCAACTAATCGTCAACATAAGTCAAGACATCGCCAAAACGTCAAGTCAACAAGGAAAAGATGTTGAAAGTGTTGTTCGCAACAGGGGTGACAATCGGGACGGTGACGCTCACCTACTACACGGTGAAGGCGACCAAGGCCCTCGACGTCGTCACAGCACGCCTGACCGCTTTGGAGGCGGACAACAAAGCCCTGGCGGAGGCCAACGACAAGGCCCGGGAAACGTCCAGGCAGATGACGGAGCGCCTGAACTCCGTGGTGGCGAGCAACGAAGCCCTACTGAAGGCCAACAACGAAGCCCGGGAAACGTTGAGGCGGCTGGCGGATCGCCTGGACTCCCAGCTGGAGGCGAACCGGTCCCTCGAGCAGCGCCTGAGCTCCCCGCAGCACAAGAATGAGGTTCCGGAGCAGGACGAGCAGGCTCTGGAGCGGGACGAGCAGGTTCTGGAGCGGGACGAGCAGGTTCTGGAGCGGGACGAGCAGGATCCGGAGCGGGACGAGCAGGATCCGGAGCGGGACGAGCAGGTTCCGGAGCGGGACGAGCAGGTTCCGGAGCGGGACGAGCAGGTTCCGGAGCGGGACGAGCAGGCTCTGGAGCGGCGCCTGACGTCCCGGCTGGTGGCCCTGGAGGGGGACAAGCAGGCGCTGGAGCGGCGCCTGATCTCCCTCGAGGGGGACAGGGAGCCCCTGAGATGTTACCTGAACTCCCTGCATAATGACAAGGAGGTCCACGAGCGGCGCCTGGCCTCCCTCGAGGAAGACAGGGAGCCCCTGAGGTGCTACCTGAACTCCCTGCAGAAGGACAAGGAGGTCCAGGAGCGGCGCCTGGCCTCCCTCGAGGGGGACAGGGAGCCCCTGAGCTGCTACCTGACCTCCCTGCAGAGGGACGTGCAGGTCCATGAGCAGCGCCTGACCTCCCTGATGGGGGACAAGGAGGCCCTGAGCTCCTACCTGGACTGCCTGGACAGTGAGAGGGACGCCCTGAGGCTGTACCTGACCTACCAGATGAATTTGAACGAGGCCCTGGAGCGGCGCCTGACCTCCCTGGAGAAGAACAGGGAGTTCCGCTCAACCTCCCCGGAGCTGGGCCTGTATGCCCTGGAAGGGAACAAGGAGGTCCAGGAGGAGTGCCCAACCTCCCTGGAGGAGAACACCCAGGCCCAGGGGGTGGCCATGGCCTCCCCCGGAGGAGAAGACCCAGGCCCAGGGGATCAGAGACATGGAGGCCGTCCAACTGTACCTGATGAATGAGTACAAGGCCAGTGAAATCCTGAAGCCAAGCCCCTAGCATGGGCGTCATCGCCATTCACTATGCGGGTGCCTCGGCACCCGCAATTTTTCACGTCGGAGAAAAAAAAATGATGCGAAAAACTGGGGGTGCTGGCCAAATCGCAGCTGTCCATGCCCTATTTTATTACTCCATGTCCAGGCCAGCCTACGAGCCCAATCAATTGGCCATTTTTAGAATGATTGATTGGACATCCAGCCAATCACAAATAGTTAGCCAACCACCAGCAAGTCCAAGCCATTGGTCAATTCTAGAGCCCTAGAGCTGCGATATTGAGGGGGCAGAAAATCTGTCTGGTCACGTGAATCATGTGCTCGCACGAGCCCATAGACTCCAATGCATTTAGTAACTTCTGCTTGTCACCATTTTGTTCAACTTCTGGTTGACACTACTCATCTACGTCTATGTAGAGAAGCCGCCATTGGACTGGCCCTGTGAAGTGAACAGAGTTTGCGCAACTCTGTGTATTTCTAAGGCCCTGCTTCCTTCCACGCTGCCGCTACCCGGTGTATTTGTTTGGGTAATTTACACCAGCTGGGCTGAGTTGTGCGTATACTCGTTCTTCGCCACCCGCCTCTATGGAGAAAGCAAGTATTACCACACTGATATCCTGATGTCCTTGCTTCATTGAAGTGTGTAACCATTACATTTATTGTAAAATATTAGTAAAAAGTGTTTTTAGAGGGGGAAAAAAGCCCAAAATTTTTCGCGGCCGCTTTTCATCGTTTTGAGGATTTTTCGAAAAATGACAAAAAATGACAAAACCTGGTAAAAACGCAAGGCTATAGCCTTACGGTCTTGTACAGCATGCCATTTTTTTTTTAATCATTTTGAGGATTTTTGAGCATTTTCGAAAAATGTCGAAATTTCAGGAAAAAAAACACAAAGCTATAGCCTTACACCTTTTCATCGTTTTGAGGATTTTTGAAAAATGACAAAAAATCACAAAACCTGGCAAAAACGCAACAAAACGCAAGGCTATAGCCTTACGGTCTTGCACAGCATGCCGTTTTTTATCATTTTGAGGATTTTTTAGCATTTTCGAAAAATGTCGAAATTTTGAAAAAACGCAAGGCTATAGCCTTACGACTTTTCATCGTTTTGAGGATTTTCGAAAAATGACAAAAAATGACGAAACCTGGCAAAAACTCAAGGCTATAGCCTTACGGTCTTGCACAGCATGCCGTTTTTTATCGATTTTGAGGATTTTTGAGCATTTTCGAAAAATGTCGAAATTTCAAAAAAACGCAAGGCTATAGCCTTACACTTTTTCATCGTTTTGAGGATTTTCGAAAAATGACAAAAAATCACAAAACCTGGCAAAAACGCAAGGCTATAGCCTTACGGTCTTGCACAGCATGCGTTTTTTTTATCATTTTGAGGATTTTTGAGCATTTTCGAAAAATGTCGAAATTTTGAAAAAACGCAAGGCTATAGCCTTACGCCTTTTCATCGTTTTGAGGATTTTCGAAATATGACAAAAAATGTCGAAACCTTGCAAAAACGTAAGGCTATAGCCTTACGGTCTTGCACAGCATGCCGTTTTTTTTTTATCATTTTGAGGATTTTTGAGCATTTTCGAAAAATGTCGAAATTTCGAAAAAAAAATAAAATAAAAAAATAACCCAAGGCTATAGCCTCACGCCTTTTCATTGTTTTGAGGATTTTCGAAAAATGACAAAAAATGACAAAAACTGGCAAAAACGCAAGGCTATAGCTTTACGGGCTTGCACAGCACGCCGTTCTTTATCATTTTGAGGATTTTTGAGCATTTTCGAAAAATGTCGAAATTTTGAAAAAACGCAAGGCTATAGCCTTACGCCTTTTCATCGTTTTGAGGATTTTCGAAATATGACAAAAAATGTCGAAACCTTGAAAAAACGTAAGGCTATAGCCTTACGGTCTTGCACAGTATGCCATTATTTATCATTTTGAGGATTTTTGAGCATTTTCGAAAAATGTCGAAATTTTGAAAAAACGCAAGGCTATAGCCTTACGCCTTTTCATCGTTTTGAGGATTTTTCGAAAAATGACAAAAAAATGACAAAACCTGGCAAAAACGCAAGGCTATAGCCTTACGGTCTTGCACAGCATGCCATTTTTTATCATTTTGAGGATTTTTGAGCATTTTCGAAAAATGTCGAAATTTCAGGAAAAAAAAAAAAAAACAAGGCTATAGCCTTACGCCTTTTCATCGTTTTGAGGATTTTCGAAAAATGACAAAAAATCACAAAACCTGGCAAAAACGCAAGGCTATAGCCTTACGGGCTTGCACAGCATGCGGTTTTTTTTTATCATTTTGAGGATTTTTGAGCATTTTAGAAAAATGTCGAAATTTCGAAAAAACGCAAGGGTATAGCCTTACGCCTTTTAATCGTTTTGAGGATTTTAGAAAAATGACAAAACATGACGAAACCTGGCAAAAACGCAAGGCTATAGCCTTACGGTCTTGCACAGTATGCCATTATTTATCATTTTGAGGATTTTTGAGCATTTTCGAAAAATGTCGAAATTTTGAAAAAACGCAAGGGTATAGCCTTACGCCTTTTCATCGTTTTGAGGATTTTCGAAATATGACAAAAAATGTCGAAACCTTGCAAAAACGTAAGGCTATAGCCTTACGGTCTTGCACAGCATGCCGTTTTTTTATCATTTTGAGGATTTTTGAGCATTTTCGAAAAATGTCGAAATTTCGAAAAAAAAAAATAAAATAAAAAAATAACCCAAGGCTATAGCCTCACGCCTTTTCATTGTTTTGAGGATTTTCGAAAAATGACAAAAAATGACAAAAACTGGCAAAAACGCAAGGCTATAGCTTTACGGGCTTGCACAGCACGCCGTTCTTTATCATTTTGAGGATTTTTGAGCATTTTCGAAAAATGTCGAAATTTTGAAAAAACGCAAGGCTATAGCCTTACGCCTTTTCATCGTTTTGAGGATTTTCGAAATATGACAAAAAATGTCGAAACCTTGCAAAAACGTAAGGCTATAGCCTTACGGTCTTGCACAGCATGCCGTTTTTTATCATTTTGAGGATTTTTGAGCATGTTCGAAAAATGTCGAAATTAAAAAAAAAAAAACGCAAGGCTATAGCCTTACGTCTTTTCATCGTTTTGAGGATTTTCGAAAAATGACAAAAAATGGCGAAACCTGGCAAAAACGCAAGGCTATAGCCTTACGGTCTTGCACAGTATGCCATTATTTATCATTTTGAGGATTTTTGAGCATTTTCGAAAAATGTCGAAATTTTGAAAAAACGCAAGGCTATAGCCTTACGCCTTTTCATCGTTTTGAGGATTTTCGAAATATGACAAAAAATGTCGAAACCTTGCAAAAACGTAAGGCTATAGCCTTACGGTCTTGCACAGCATGCCGTTTTTTATCATTTTGAGGATTTTTGAGCATGTTCGAAAAATGTCGAAATTTCTAAAAAACGCAAGGCTATAGCCTTACGTCTTTTCATCGTTTTGAGGATTTTCGAAAAATGACAAAAAATGGCAAAACCTGGCAAAAACTCAAGGCTATAGCCTTACGGTCTTGCACAGCATGCGGCTTTTTATCGTTTTTGAGGATTTTTGAGCATTTTAGAAAAATGTTGAGATTTTGAAAAAAAAACGCAAGGGTATAGCCTTACGCCTTTTAATCGTTTTGAGGATTTTAGAAAAATGACAAAAAATGACGAAACCTGGCAAAAACGCAAGGCTATAGTCTTACTGTCTTGCACAGCATGCCATTAGTTATCATTTTGAGGATTTTTGAGCATTTTCGAAAAATGTCGAAATTTTGAAAAAACGCAAGGCTATAGCCTCACGTCTTTTCATCGTTTTGAGGATTTTAGAAAAATAACAAAAAATGATGAAACCTGGCAAAAACGCAAGGCTATAGCCTTACGGTCTTGCACAGCATGCCATTATTTATCATTTTGAGGATTTTTGAGCATTTTCGAAAAATGTCGACATTTTGAAAAAACGCAAGGCTATATAGCCTTACGCCTTTTCATCGTTTTGAGGATTTTTCGAAAAATGACAAAAAATGACAAAACCTGGCAAAAACGCAAGGCTATAGCCTTACGGTCTTGCACAGCATGCCATTTTTTATCATTTTGAGGATTTTTGAGCATTTTCGAAAAATGTCGAAATTTCAGGAAAAAAAAACACAAGGCTATATAGCCTTACGCCTTTTCATCGTTTTGAGGATTTTTCGAAAAATGACAAAAAATCACAAAACCTGGCAAAAACGCAAGGCTATAGCCTTACGGGCTTGCACAGCATGCGTTTTTTTTTTTATCATTTTGAGGATTTTTGAGCATTTTAGAAAAATGTCGAAATTTCGAAAAAACGCAAGGGTATAGCCTTACGCCTTTTAATCGTTTTGAGGATTTTAGAAAAATGACAAAACATGACGAAACCTGGCAAAAACGCAAGGCTATAGCCTTACGGTCTTGCACAGTATGCCATTATTTATCATTTTGAGGATTTTTGAGCATTTTCGAAAAATGTCGAAATTTTGAAAAAACGCAAGGGTATAGCCTTACGCCTTTTCATCGTTTTGAGGATTTTCGAAATATGACAAAAAATGTCGAAACCTTGCAAAAACGTAAGGCTATAGCCTTACGGTCTTGCACAGCATGCCGTTTTTTATCATTTTGAGGATTTTTGAGCATGTTCGAAAAATGTCGAAATTTCTAAAAAAACGCAAGGCTATAGCCTTACGTCTTTTCATCGTTTTGAGGATTTTCGAAAAATGACAAAAAATGGCGAAACCTGGCAAAAACGCAAGGCTATAGCCTTACGGTCTTGCACAGCATGCCGTTTTTTATCATTTTGAGGATTTTTGAGCATGTTCGAAAAATGTCGAAATTTAAAAAAAAAAATAATAAAAAAAAATAACCCAAGGCTATAGCCTCACGCCTTTTCATCGTTTTGAGGATTTTCGAAAAATGACAAAAAATGACAAAAACTGGCAAAAAACGCAAGGCTATAGCTTTACGGGCTTGCACAGCACGCTGTTCTTTATCATTTCGAGGATTTTTGAGCATTTTCGAAAAATGTCGAAATTTTGAAAAAAAGCAAGGCTATAGCCTTACGTCTTTTCATCGTTTTGAGGATTTTCGAAAAATGACAAAAAATGGCGAAACCTGGCAAAAACTCAAGGCTATAGCCTTACGGTCTTGCACAGCATGCGGCTTTTTATCGTTTTTGAGGATTTTTGAGCATTTTAGAAAAATGTTGAGATTTCGAAAAAACGCAAGGGTATAGCCTTACGCCTTTTAATTGTTTTGAGGATTTTAGAAAAATGACAAAAAATGACGAAACCTGGCAAAAACGCAAGGCTATAGTCTCACGGTCCTGCACAGCATGCCATTATTTATCATTTTGAGGATTTTTGAGCATTTTCGAAAAATGTCGACATTTTGAAAAAACGCAAGGCTATAGCCTTACGCCTTTTCATCGTTTTGAGGATTTTCGAAATATGACAAAAAATGTCGAAACCTTGCAAAAAACGCAAGGCTATAGCCTTACGGTCTTGCACAGCATGCGGTTTTCTATCGTTTTTGAGGATTTTTGAGCATTTTCGAAAAATGTCGAAATTTCGAAAAAATAAAAAATAAATAAAAAAATAACCCAAGGCTATAGCCTCACGCCTTTTCATTGTTTTGAGGATTTTCGAAAAATGACAAAAAATGACAAAAACTGGCAAAAACGCAAGGCTATAGCTTTACGGGCTTGCACAGCACGCCGTTCTTTATCATTTCGAGGATTTTTGAGCATTTTCGAAAAATGTCGAAATTTTGAAAAAAAGCAAGGCTATAGCCTTACGTCTTCATCGTTTTGAGGATTTTCCAAAAAATTACAAAAAATGGCGAAACCTGGCAAAAACTTAAGGCTATAGCCTTACGGTCTTGCACAGCATGCCGTTTTTTATCGTTTTTGAGGATTTTTGAGCATTTTCGAAAAATGTCGAAATTTCAGGAAAAAAAAACACAAGGCTATAGCCTTACACCTTTTCATCGTTTTGAGGATTTTCGAAAAATGACAAAACCTGGCAAAAAGGCAAGGCTATAGCCTTACGGGCTTGCACAGCATGCGGTTTTTTATCATTTTGAGGATTTTTGAGCATTTTAGAAAAATGTCGAAATTTCGAAAAAACGCAAGGGTATAGCCTTACGCCTTTTAATCGTTTTGAGGATTTTAGAAAAATGACAAAACATGACGAAACCTGGCAAAAACGCAAGGCTATAGCCTTACGGTCTTGCACAGCATGCCATTATTTATCATTTTGAGGATTTTTGAGCATTTTCGAAAAATGTCGAAATTTTGAAAAAACGCAAGGCTATAGCCTTACGTCTTTTCATCGTTTTGAGGATTTTCGAAAAATGACAAAAAATGGCGAAACCTGGCAAAAACGCAAGGCTATAGCCTTACGGTCTTGCACAGCATGCGGTTTTCTATCGTTTTTGAGGATTTTTGAGCATTTTAGAAAAATGTTGAGATTTCGAAAAAACGCAAGGGTATAGCCTTACGCCTTTTAATCGTTTTGAGGATTTTAGAAAAATGACAAAAAATGACGAAACCTGGCAAAAACGCAAGGCTATAGTCTCACGGTCCTGCACAGCATGCCATTATTTATCATTTTGAGGATTTTTGCGCATTTTCGAAAAATGTCGACATTTTGAAAAAACGCAAGGCTATAGCCTTACGCCTTTTCATCGTTTTGAGGATTTTTCGAAAAATGACAAAAAATGACAAAACCTGGCAAAAACGCAAGGCTATAGCCTTACGGTCTTGCAGCATGCCCTTTTTTATCATTTTGAGGATTTTTGAGCATTTTCGAAAAATGTCGAAATTTCAGGAAAAAAAAAACACAAGGCTATAGCCTTACACCTTTTCATCGTTTTGAGGATTTTCGAAAAATGACAAAAAAATCACAAAACCTGGCAAAAAGGCAAGGCTATAGCCTTACGGGCTTGCACAGCATGCGGTTTTTTATCATTTTGAGGATTTTTGAGCATTTTAGAAAAATGTCGAAATTTCGAAAAAACGCAAGGGTATAGCCTTACGCCTTTTAATCGTTTTGAGGATTTTAGAAAAATGACAAAACATGACGAAACCTGGCAAAAACGCAAGGCTATAGCCTTACGGTCTTGCACAGTATGCCATTATTTATCATTTTGAGGATTTTTGAGCATTTTCGAAAAATGTCGAAATTTTGAAAAAACGCAAGGCTATAGCCTTACGTCTTTTCATCGTTTTGAGGATTTTCGAAAAATGACAAAAAATGGCGAAACCTGGCAAAAACGCAAGGCTATAGCCTTACGGTCTTGCACAGCATGCGGTTTTCTATCGTTTTTGAGGATTTTTGAGCATTTTTGAAAAATGTCGAAATTTCGAAAAAAAATAAAATAAAAAAATAACCCAAGGCTATAGCCTCACGCCTTTTCATTGTTTTGAGGATTTTCGAAAAATGACAAAAAATGACAAAAAATGACAAAAACTGGCAAAAACGCAAGGCTATAGCTTTACGGGCTTGCACAGCACGCCGTTCTTTATCATTTTGAGGATTTTTGAGCATTTTCGAAAAATGTCGAAATTTTGAAAAAAAGCAAGGCTATAGCCTTACGTCTTTTCATCGTTTTGAGGATTTTCCAAAAAATGAAAAAAAAAAAGGCGAAACCTGGCAAAAACTCAAGGCTATAGCCTTACGGTCTTGCACAGCATGCGGCTTTTTATCGTTTTTGAGGATTTTTGAGCATTTTAGAAAAATGTTGAGATTTCGAAAAAACGCAAGGGTATAGCCTTACGCCTTTTAATCGTTTTGAGGATTTTAGAAAAATGACAAAAAATGACGAAACCTGGCAAAAACGCAAGGCTATAGCCTTACGGTCTTGCACAGCATGCCATTATTTATCATTTTGAGGATTTTTGAGCATTTTCGAAAAATGACGAATTTTTGAAAAAACGCAAGGCTATAGCCTTACGACCTTTCATCGTTTTGAGGATTTTCGAAAAATGACAAAAAATGGCGAAACATGGCAAAAACTCAAGGCTATAGCCTTACGGTCTTGCACAGCATGCGGCTTTTTATCGTTTTTGAGGATTTTTGAGCATTTTAGAAAAATGTTGAGATTTCGAAAAAACGCAAGGGTATATATAGCCTTACGCCTTTTAATCGTTTTGAGGATTTTAGAAAAATGACAAAAAATGACGAAACCTGGCAAAAACGCAAGGCTATAGCCTTACGGTCCTGCACAGCATGCCATTATTTATCATTTTGAGGATTTTTGAGCATTTTCGAAAAATGTCGACATTTTGAAAAAACGCAAGGCTATATAGCCTTACGCCTTTTCATCGTTTTGAGGATTTTTCGAAAAATGACAAAAAATGACAAAACCTGGCAAAAACGCAAGGCTATAGCCTTACACCTTTTCATCGTTTTGAGGATTTTCGAAAAATGACAAAAAAATCACAAAACCTGGCAAAAAGGCAAGGCTATAGCCTTACGGGCTTGCACAGCATGCGGTTTTTTATCATTTTGAGGATTTTTGAGCATTTTAGAAAAATGTCGAAATTTCGAAAAAACGCAAGGGTATAGCCTTACGCCTTTTAATCGTTTTGAGGATTTTAGAAAAATGACAAAACATGACGAAACCTGGCAAAAACGCAAGGCTATAGCCTTACGGTCTTGCACAGTATGCCATTATTTATCATTTTGAGGATTTTTGAGCATTTTCGAAAAATGTCGAAATTTTGAAAAAACGCAAGGCTATAGCCTTACGTCTTTTCATCGTTTTGAGGATTTTCGAAAAATGACAAAAAATGGCGAAACCTGGCAAAAACGCAAGGCTATAGCCTTACGGTCTTGCACAGCATGCGGTTTTCTATCGTTTTTGAGGATTTTTGAGCATTTTTGAAAAATGTCGATATTTCGAAAAAAAATAAAATAAAAAAATAACCCAAGGCTATAGCCTCACGCCTTTTCATTGTTTTGAGGATTTTCGAAAAATGACAAAAACTGGCAAAAACGCAAGGCTATAGCTTTACGGGCTTGCACAGCACGCCGTTCTTTATCATTTCGAGGATTTTTGAGCATTTTCGAAAAATGTCGAAATTTTGAAAAAAAGCAAGGCTATAGCCTTACGTCTTTTCATCGTTTTGAGGATTTTCCAAAAAATGACAAAAAATGGCGAAACCTGGCAAAAACGCAAGGCTATAGCCTTACGGTCTTGCACAGCATGCGGTTTTCTATCGTTTTTGAGGATTTTTGAGCATTTTCGAAAAATGTCGAAATTTCGAAAAAAAAATAAAATAAAAAAATAACCCAAGGCTATAGCCTCACGCCTTTTCATTGTTTTGAGGATTTTCGAAAAATGACAAAAAATGACAAAAACTGGCAAAAACGCAAGGCTATAGCTTTACGGGCTTGCACAGCACGCCGTTCTTTATCATTTTGAGGATTTTTGAGCATTTTCGAAAAATGTCGAAATTTTGAAAAAAAGCAAGGCTATAGCCTTACGTCTTTTCATCGTTTTGAGGATTTTCCAAAAATGAAAAAAAAAAGGCGAAACCTGGCAAAAACTCAAGGCTATAGCCTTACGGTCTTGCACAGCATGCGGCTTTTTATCGTTTTTGAGGATTTTTGAGCATTTTAGAAAAATGTTGAGATTTCGAAAAAACGCAAGGGTATAGCCTTACGCCTTTTAATCGTTTTGAGGATTTTAGAAAAATGACAAAAAATGACGAAACCTGGCAAAAACGCAAGGCTATAGCCTTACGGTCTTGCACAGCATGCCATTATTTATCATTTTGAGGATTTTTGAGCATTTTCGAAAAATGACGAATTTTGAAAAAACGCAAGGCTATAGCCTTACGACCTTTCATCGTTTTGAGGATTTTCGAAAAATGACAAAAAATGGCGAAACATGGCAAAAACTCAAGGCTATAGCCTTACGGTCTTGCACAGCATGCGGCTTTTTATCGTTTTTGAGGATTTTTGAGCATTTTAGAAAAATGTTGAGATTTCGAAAAAACGCAAGGGTATATATAGCCTTACGCCTTTTAATCGTTTTGAGGATTTTAGAAAAATGACAAAAAATGACGAAACCTGGCAAAAACGCAAGGCTATAGCCTTACGGTCCTGCACAGCATGCCATTATTTATCATTTTGAGGATTTTTGAGCATTTTCGAAAAATGTCGACATTTTGAAAAAACGCAAGGCTATATAGCCTTACGCCTTTTCATCGTTTTGAGGATTTTCGAAAAATGACAAAAAATGACAAAACCTGGCAAAAACGCAAGGCTATAGCCTTACGGTCTTGCACAGCATGCCATTTTTTATCATTTTGAGGATTTTTGAGCATTTTCGAAAAATGTCGAAATTTCAGGAAAAAAAAACACAAGGCTATAGCCTTACACCTTTTCATCGTTTTAAGGATTTTCGAAAAATGACAAAACATGACGAAACCTGGCAAAAACGCAAGGCTATAGCCTTACGGTCTTGCACAGTATGCCATTATTTATCATTTTGAGGATTTTTGAGCATTTTCGAAAAATGTCGAAATTTTGAAAAAACGCAAGGCTATAGCCTTACGCCTTTTCATCGTTTTGAGGATTTTTGAAATATGACAAAAAATGTCGAAACCTTGCAAAAACGTAAGGACATAGCCTTACGGTCTTGCACAGCATGCCATTTTTTATCATTTTGAGGATTTTTGAGCATGTTCGAAAAATGTCGAAATTTCTAAAAACGCAAGGCTATAGCCTTCTGTCTTTTCATCGTTTTGAGGATTTTCGAGAAATGACAAAAAATGGCGAAACCTGGCAAAAACGCAAGGCTATAGCCTTACGGTCTTGCACAGCATGCGGTTTTCTATCGTTTTTGAGGATTTTTGAGCATTTTCGAAAAATGTCGAAATTTCGAAAAAAAAATAAAATAAAAAAATAACCCAAGGCTATAGCCTCACGCCTTTTCATTGTTTTGAGGATTTTCGAAAAATGACAAAAAATGACAAAAACTGGCAAAAACGCAAGGCTATAGCTTCACGGGCTTGCACAGCACGCCGTTCTTTATCATTTTGAGGATTTTTGAGCATTTTCGAAAAATGTCGAAATTTTGAAAAAACGCAAGGCTATATAGCCTTACGCCTTTTCATCGTTTTGCACAGCATGCCATTATTTATCATTTCGAGGATTTTTGAGCATTTTCGAAAAATGTCGACATTTTGAAAAAACGCAAGGCTATAGCCTTACGCCTTTTCATCGTTTTGAGGATTTTTCGAAAAATGACAAAAAATGACAAAACCTGGCAAAAACGCAAGGCTATAGCCTTACGGTCTTGCACAGCATGCCATTTTTTATCATTTTGAGGATTTTTGAGCATTTTCGAAAAATGTCGAAATTTCAGGAAAAAAAAAAACACAAGGCTATAGCCTTACACCTTTTCATCGTTTTGAGGATTTTCGAAAAATGACAAAAAATCACAAAACCTGGCAAAAACGCAAGGCTATAGCCTTACGGGCTTGCACAGCATGCGTTTTTTTTTTATCATTTTGAGGATTTTTGAGCATTTTAGAAAAATGTCGAAATTTCGAAAAAACGCAAGGGTATAGCCTTACGCCTTTTAATCGTTTTGAGGATTTTAGAAAAATGACAAAACATGACGAAACCTGGCAAAAACGCAAGGCTATAGCCTTACGGTCTTGCACAGTATGCCATTATTTATCATTTTGAGGATTTTTGAGCATTTTCGAAAAATGTCGAAATTTTGAAAAAACGCAAGGCTATAGCCTTACGCCTTGTCATCGTTTTGAGGATTTTCGAAATATGACAAAAAATGTCGAAACCTCGAAAAATGTCGAAATTTAAAAAAAAAATAATAATAAAAAAATAACCCAAGGCTATAGCCTCACGCCTTTTCATTGTTTTGAGGATTTTCGAAAAATGACAAAAAATGACAAAACCTGGCAAAAACGCAAGGCTATAGCCTTACGGTCTTGCACAGTATGCCATTATTTATCATTTTGAGGATTTTTGAGCATTTTCGAAAAATGTCGAAATTTTGAAAAAACGCAAGGCTATAGCCTTACGCCTTTTCATCGTTTTGAGGATTTTTGAAATATGACAAAAAATGTCGAAACCTTGCAAAAACGTAAGGACATAGCCTTACGGTCTTGCACAGCATGCCATTTTTTATCATTTTGAGGATTTTTGAGCATGTTCGAAAAATGTCGAAATTTCTAAAAAACGCAAGGCTATAGCCTTCTGTCTTTTCATCGTTTTGAGGATTTTCGAAAAATGACAAAAAATGGCGAAACCTGGCAAAAACGCAAGGCTATAGCCTTACGGTCTTGCACAGCATGCGGTTTTCTATCGTTTTTGAGGATTTTTGAGCATTTTCGAAAAATGTCGAAATTTCGAAAAAAAAAAATAAAATAAAAAAATAACCCAAGGCTATAGCCTCACGCCTTTTCATTGTTTTGAGGATTTTCGAAAAATGACAAAAAATGACAAAAACTGGCAAAAACGCAAGGCTATAGCTTCACGGGCTTGCACAGCACGCCGTTCTTTATCATTTTGAGGATTTTTGAGCATTTTCGAAAAATGTCGAAATTTTGAAAAAACGCAAGGCTATATAGCCTTACGCCTTTTCATCGTTTTGCACAGCATGCCATTATTTATCATTTCGAGGATTTTTGAGCATTTTCGAAAAATGTCGACATTTTGAAAAAACGCAAGGCTATAGCCTTACGCCTTTTCATCGTTTTGAGGATTTTTCGAAAAATGACAAAAAATGACAAAACCTGGCAAAAACGCAAGGCTATAGCCTTACGGTCTTGCACAGCATGCCATTTTTTATCATTTTGAGGATTTTTGAGCATTTTCGAAAAATGTCGAAATTTCAGGAAAAAAAAAACACAAGGCTATAGCCTTACACCTTTTCATCGTTTTGAGGATTTTCGAAAAATGACAAAAAAATCACAAAACCTGGCAAAAACGCAAGGCTATAGCCTTACGGGCTTGCACAGCATGCGTTTTTTTTTATCATTTTGAGGATTTTTGAGCATTTTAGAAAAATGTCGAAATTTCGAAAAAACGCAAGGGTATAGCCTTACGCCTTTTAATCGTTTTGAGGATTTTAGAAAAATGACAAAACATGACGAAACCTGGCAAAAACGCAAGGCTATAGCCTTACGGTCTTGCACCGTATGCCATTATTTATCATTTTGAGGATTTTTGAGCATTTTCGAAAAATGTCGAAATTTTGAAAAAACGCAAGGCTATAGCCTTACGCCTTGTCATCGTTTTGAGGATTTTCGAAATATGACAAAAAATGTCGAAACCTCGAAAAATGTCGAAATTTAAAAAAAATAAAAAATAAAAAAATAACCCAAGGCTATAGCCTCACGCCTTTTCATTGTTTTGAGGATTTTCGAAAAATGACAAAAATGACAAAAACTGGCAATAACGCAAGGCTATAGCTTTACGGGCTTGCACAGCACGCCGTTCTTTATCGTTTTGAGGATTTTCCAAAAAATGAAAAAAAAAAAAAAATGGCGAAACCTGGCAAAAACTCAAGGCTATAGCCTTACGGTCTTGCACAGTATGCAGCTTTTTATCGTTTTTGAGGATTTTTGAGCATTTTAGAAAAATGTTGAGATTTCGAAAAAACGCAAGGGTATAGCCTTATGCCTTTTAATCGTTTTGAGGATTTTAGAAAAATGACAAAAAATGACGAAACCTGGCAAAAACGCAAGGCTATAGTCTTACGGTCTTGCACAGCATGCCATTATTTATCATTTTGAGGATTTTTGAGCATTTTCGAAAAATGTCGAAATTTTGAAAAAACGCAAGGGTATAGCCTTACGTCTTTTCATCGTTTTGAGGATTTTAGAAAAATAACAAAAAATGATGAAACCTGGCAAAAACGCAAGGCTATAGCCTTACGGTCTTGCACAGCATGCCATTATTTATCATTTTGAGGATTTTTGAGCATTTTCGAAAAATGTCGACATTTTGAAAAAACGCAAGGCTATATAGCCTTACGCCTTTTCATCGTTTTGAGGATTTTTCGAAAAATGACAAAAAATGGCGAAACCTGGCAAAAACGCAAGGCTATAGCCTTATTGTCTTGCACAGCATGCGGTTTTCTATCGTTTTTGAGGATTTTTGAGCATTTTCGAAAAATGTCGAAATTTCGAAAAAAAATAAAATAAAATAAAATAAAAAAATAACCCAAGGCTATAGCCTTACGTCTTTTCATCGTTTTGAGGATTTTCGAAATATGACAAAAATGTCGAAACCTTGCAAAAACGCAAGGGTATAGCCTTACGGTCTTGCACAGCATGTCTTTTTTTTTATCATTTTGAGGATTTTTGAGCATTTTAGAAAAATGTCGAAATTTCGAAAAAACGCAAGTCTATTTGGAAAGGGGGCCCATATAGGACAGGAGCCTCCTGTTTTTGTTGCATGAGACACTCAGAGGCAGTTTGATATACAAGTAGACCCCCTGGACATGATGCTAGTATGTTGCAGGGACCCCGATCCAACCCTTGATGCTGAGTGCCAAGCGGTGAGTCATTGGGTCCCGTTTTTAGAATCGTTGGTATGACCGGGCCACTGAGCTGGTATTTCTGTATGCATAGACCATTAAACAACATCTTTGTGACCCCTGTACTGCTTTTATAGATGTACGTTCACTACTGCACTGTGTCTATAGACCACTCTAGTGCATCTGTGGTCCACTGTAGTGCATTCTTAGATGACTCTAAGTATAGTGCTTAGGCATAGCACTGTACAGTGCTATAGAAGTCTACATGCTAAAGAAGTCTACAATTGCACTAAAGTGGTCTACAGAAGCACTACATTACAGTAGTCTAGAGATGCTCTAGAGCCATCTAGGAAGCAAAGCGTTTTTCAGGTATTTGGGCAGTGTTTTGTCCCTAGAGTCTAGGGCAGGGGAGCCCAACCAGTAGATCGGGATCTACCGGTAGATCTCGGCCTGATCACGAGTAGATCTCGGGAGATGTGGGGGGGGGAAGAAAAAAATGGGGTGGAAAAGAAAAAGAGCGATTTTCGTGTGTGTGTGTGTCTGTCTGTCTACGAAGCGGATCATTTGTTGTTGTCTGCTGTCTGTGAATTATGCCAACATTATTGTTCTGCAACGTGAAATGGACTGTTCTGCAACTTATAATAGACTATTCTGGACTGTTCTTATTATGACTGCATTTGCAATGGCAGTGCTTGTCCAAGTCTGTTGTACTTATGTTGTACTGTTGTAGGCCTATTTATGACAAGTCTGTCGTACTTTATGCTTATATGGACATAAAGTAAAGTGGTAAAACAAAGTAGTGTTGTGTTGTTGTGAAGTTACTGCAGGCTGGCAACGATGCGTGTGGTTTTAAATGTTGATATTGGACTGGTAGATCCCGGAGGGGTTGGCTGCTGAAAAGTAGATCTTGGGTCAAAAAAGGTTGGGCATCCCTGGTACAGTATATAATATAATTAAATACATTAATTAACTTGTCACGCAATGCTGTGAATTGCAAAAAAGTCGTGAAATTCTCTGCAAAAACAGACGTCTGTTTTTGCCGAAGATTTCCCGACTTTTTTTTTGCAATTTACTTTATAACGCATCGCAGACTTGGGATAAATGCATGCCACATACAGCAAAAAACATGGAACATGTTTTTTCAACATAACACGTTGAATGGTAAGAAATGATCGAGAATTGACCGAGCTATAATTGTTTGAAAATAAGAACTATAATCGTTTGAGAATACTCATGCATGTGTCTGGCTGCGGGCTTAGGAGTAGGCATAGCAGTAGGGATAAGGGAAATAGATATGGGATGAATTAAAGGCAATGGCAAGACCAACACGGATTGGATGAAAGCTAAGAACGCCCAAACCACACGGGAGACAGGATGGTAATAGTACATACAGGCATTATATGGAATAGAAGGGGTCAACCTGGAACTAATTGCAAAAAAAGGCAAACTAAGCTGATTTTGTATCTTCAATATATCCTGAATAACAGATAAAAAGTTGCCTGGAATTGTCTGAGGGGAAAGGTTTGAAAATGGCATTTACAGTATGTCCACCATTGACATCCCATTTAAGGCAAATATTTTCTAAATTTCATTGTGCTTTAAGTAGCAAGTGACATATCAAACTAGAGAGTTTTCATGATGCTGAATCCATTCCAAGCATTAATTTTGCCCCCAAAAATATTTGCCTTCAATAGAATGTCAATGGTGTGTGTGTGTGTGTGTGTGTGTGTGTGTGTGTGTGTGTGCGCGCGCGCGTCAGTGGGAGAATAAGCAAAGACCTCATTTCATTTTTGTTTTCTTTGTTTATTTCAATTCACAGAATTATTAGAAATGACAGTTTTGTGAAAGGTCTTCTTTGCGAAAATAAAACAACACAGTGTTAAAACAAACGTCAGGTCAGGAACGCAAACAAACGAGAGAGGAGAAAGAAAACAGAACAAATCATGAATTATGATATCGGACATAATAATAATATTAATCATAATAATATAACACTGAAAAATGCAGGCACAGCACTCTGTAGTAGTGTTTAGGCTATACTCGTGGTTTCATTATAATAGATATTTCACTGTTTTAGCGTACATATGATTTATGACTGCTATGTATGATGTATTACGGTAATACCAAATAATGTATTGTTGCTTACTGTAAAACAGGGGAATTCCGCCCATTTTCAGCATTTTTTCTGAGAGTTTACAAATGCAACCAAATGAACCCGTCAGGGTTCATTTGGTTGCATTTGTACAGGGGAATGGGGGAACATTTCTATATTATGTCCACCCGACACCTCTAAGGCAGGGGTTTTCAACAGGTGGTCCGGGGACCACCAGTGGTCCTTGAGAGGGTTCCAGGTGGTCCCCAGCTAAGTTGTTTAACCAAATGTAACTCTTGAGAGCGTAAAAATGAAACCAAATTTTCCATTTTAACACTCTCAAGAGTTAAAATATCCATCATGCGAATTAGTCCAAATCTACACAACTACAGGAGGAAGATTAATGGTCATGGACAGAAGCAAAAGAAATCTTTAGTTTTGGAGGTCTGCGGGTCTAAAAAAATATCCTCGGTTGGTGGTCCGTGGCTCAAATGCTGAATCAATGATGGGCCCTGGGATGAAAAAGGTTGAAAACCCCTGCTCTAAGGTATATCAATGACATGGTAAGATGTTGAAAATGGGTGGAATTCCTTTTTAAGAGCATCTGACAAACGTCTAGGCTGTGAAGTAAAGGAGCTACACGTAGGCCCGGTCTCAGGTCCTTTGCTGCCCTCTAGAGGTGAGATTCAGCAGCGCAGGGGAGAAGGGCAGGTCTCTTGAACGTCGAACAAACTCCACATCCCATGATTCACTGCTTCACGGCACTCCACTCGCCAACTAGTCAACTGCAGGATCAATCCAATCAATCAATGTGCACACACATGCGCACGTGGGCACACACACACACACGCACACGCACACGCACGCGCACGCGCACGCGCACGCACACACACACGCACAGTGGAACTGACTTTAATGGAATATAATTAAAAGGCGAATGCCGCCCCTTTTCAACATATGGCTTAGGGAGAGGAAAAATTCCCCCATTTTGTGTTTCCAACAAATTAGGTTTATATTATATTATTCATGAGATGAATTTCAAATACGAAGAATACGAAAAAGAAAAGAAAAGAAAACAGACACCTGTCTACAGGTCAAATGCAGCATAGTCAACTTGCTGGTTTCTTCATTTCAAACATTAACATAATGAATAAATAATAATTGAAAAAGGCAACATAATAATAATAATTATAACAATGTAATATTTTAAATACCTCTTGGGACCACTTCTACAACCGGAGCTCTGGACCTGAAGGAAATAAACACCGTTACCACAATGACAAGACCTGAGTCCATGATTCTATTCAATGTCACAACACTTAATGTTTCTATGGTGTCTACACCATGTACTAAAACAGGGGTTTTCAACCTTTTTGACACCAGGGACCACCATTCATTCAGGATTTGAGCCACGGACCAACCATTTGAGGATATTTTAGCCCCCACAGACCCCAAATCTAAAGATTTATTTTGCTTTTGTCCACAATTACAGGCTGGATTTGGGAAACAAAACAAGCAAAACATTCATTCCAAAATGGCTAATTCAGATGATGAATATTTTAACTCTTGAGAGTGTAAAAATGAAACCAAATGGACCCGCAAGGGTCCATTTGGTTTCATTTTTACACTCTCAAGAGTTACATCTGGTTAAGCAACTTAGCTGGGGACCACCTGGAACCCTGTCAAGGACCACTGGTGGTCCCCGGACCACCTGTTGAAAACCACTGTACTAAAAGACTAAAAACAGACATGTCTTTTTTCCCCAATGCTAATATTTGGAATGGATTGAGCATGAAAACCCCTTAGTTAGTCGTATCACATTCTACATAAAGCATGATGACATTTTGCATGTGTTGCCTTCTATAGGTTGTGGCTGGTACCCGGAAGTTGACATGTTTTTTATGAGGTTTTCCACAGGAGTTGAATTTCAAATCTTTTAGTACATCATTATTATAAGTTACCTTTAGAAACACATTGGTGAAGAAATGTCGTGCTAACAATTTAGTTCCCAGATTGGTGAGATATCTGATAACTATAAATGAAAACAGTCAATTAAATTCCACGGCCGCGTCACATATTAGGAGGACAATATGTTTTTTTTATATATATAATGGGCTTATATAGGGAGGGTTCAGGGCAGCTAAAATTAATATCAAACATCTAAATACAGAATCATGCAACTTACAGTGAAAACAGGGGTGAAACTTAAACCAGAGTACATGATAAAATAAAAGTTTTTTTTTCTCCTTTTCATGAAGTGAAATATCCCTTTAATATTAACCAACAGGGCTGTTATCTGCCTGCGTTATGCCAGAGAGGTTCATTATACAAGCATGTTTAATCTACTTTTTCTTATCATTATTGTTTTCAACGCCAAACTTACTTTTTCTTGTCACTGGAGCAAGTGCACTTCCGGCCTGTATAGAAAAACAAACAAACAAATACACACAAGTGGTTATTTTTCGGTAAAGTCACTGCCTTATATGGGCGGTCACCAGGGGCGGATTGGCACATATTTTCCCACCGGAAAATTTTTGCCTTTGCCAGGCCACCCTGGGGGAGGGCAGCTGGTTAACCAGTAACTCTTTGTATTTGCACTAGTATATATATGTATACAGTATAATTAACATCTGTGTATGGAAAGCCCTAGTATATTATACTAGGGCTTTCCATACACAGATGTTGTTGTCATGTTGCGTCCAGACGGAGGCGCCACTGCATGCATTTCTTTTCACTTCCAAGAGCTCCTATATTAACATCGTCCAAAATATTGAGGTTGTGTGTTTATTTTATGAATGCAGTGAATCTCTGAATGATAATGAATAAAAAAAAAACAATGAAAACTTTCATGGTGATGTTACTTTCATGTAACATACTTCTCCATCGTGGGATCAATGTATCATCTATTTATTGGTCTACAGTACTGTATACAGCCATCAGTCGTCTGTTGAGTCTGAAGGCCCTGTTTTGATTGTCTTGAAGCGGCCAAAGAAATCCATTAACATGGTGAAAATACATCTTGATGATGTCATCAAGATGTTTCATCACCATGTTAGTGGCTTTCTTCAGACCTCCATTTTTAGGAAACATAGCGGGGGGAACTTTTTTTTTATCATGTCCAAGCCAGCAGCTCTAGGGTATACTAATGATATATTAGAAAGTTGAAGTTGGACTTCCCCTTTAAGTATCAGGTCTTAAGTCTTAAGTCAAAACCTGGAGGTGTGGCAAAGCTGTCTGGCCACTCAGAACAGCCAAACAGCTTTGCCACACCTCCAAGTTTTAAGACTTGATACCTGATACTTAGGACAATCAAAATAGGGCCTTGAGTGAGAGCGTAACACTTGGAAGCAAAATGGACCCTTTCATTTGTATATACTGTCAACGATTTGTTTCTGTCTGTCTGTCTGTCTGTCTGTCTGTCTGTCTGTCTGTCTGTCTGTCTGTGGACACACACTTACTGACGATGAGAGCGATTCCCATGAAGAAGAGAACCACAGCAAACACCAACCCACCGATCCTCAGAGACTCGTAATCTGAAACGCACGCACGCACGCACGCACGCACGCACGCACGCACGCACACACGCACACACGCACACACGCACACACGCACACACGCACCACACACACACACACACACACACACACACACACACACACACACACACACACAGGTGGAAAGAGTACAAAAATATCAGTAAAAGTTCACTTTCACTTCAGTAAAAGTACTGATTTTTTCCCCTTGAAACGTACTTGAGTAAAAGTAAAAAGTACCAATTTAGACAACGACTTGAGTAAAAAGTATAAAAGTACCTCAAATTAAATATACTTGTCAAACGTACGTGGTGTTAAGATGTACTCAAGTATAGAAGTAAAAGTACCAGCACAGTAAAAAGTAAAAAGTGTGCACCAGTGCACCAGTAAAAAGTGCAAGATGCTTTTCAAGCAATGCCTAGAAAGAAATGAATCCATCCTGTCCAAAGTGGCTTCAGTTATTTCAGATGGTACAACAACAGAATAGCATACCCCAATAAAAATGAATGAATTCATTAAGAACAAAAGTAAAAAATTCTCAAAATGTGTACTTAAGTAAAGTGCATGACTTTACACCACTGCATGCATGTGCGCGCGCATGCACGCACATGCAAACGCACACGAAACTCAATAAATGTCATCATAATTACAGATTTGCAGTTTGGGCGCTACCCTGCATTCTGTCAGCTCATCCAACAAATCAAATCAGAGTTTAATTTAACTCAAAGCACGTAGACACTCAGAGGGTGTATTATTTGTAGACCAGCCTGTGGTCGCTACTTGAACTCAGATAACATGGGGGGGATGGAGCAATGGAAGCTGTTGGCCTCGAGGGTTAACATTTTCCCAGACTCCTGACAGGATGCTAGGGAGAAGTCTGACCGGGGCAAAGGTCAGAGGGTGGGGGGGTGCAAGTAAACCAGGGGGGGGAAATGGAATGGTATGGGGGCGGCTTCAACGCCCGTTTCACCCATACTATTTTCAGTTGCAGGACTTTTACTAGTCAAGTAAGCATCACTAATAACATCAGTTGTTGTCACGCAGCATGCGTCAAGCTAACGGTCTGACTCAGAGAGTTTTCTGTTTTCAATGATGAAATGCTGTTGGTTTACTGGTGAGACGATTGTGGTTAGTTAGTAGCAGTAGTAGTGTTTCAAATACTTTTAAATATAAGCACTGAAAAAATCTTGGGTTGTTTTACCATGCCATCTGGGCATTTAGGGGGGGCATTGCCCCACCCCATGCCTATGCCTAGATCCGCCACTGAACACTCACCATAGGTAAAAGCACTGTCAAAGTCTGTGGAGAGAGAGAGAGAGAGAGAGAGTCAGTGTAAACATTTGTTTTCACAATAGAGATGCGCAGTGACGTCACCAGCCCTGTTTCACTAGTGGATTCCTCATTCACTTTTCTCATAGACTTTTCGAAAATGGTTAATAAAAACACGATTGCGCCGCGGCCAAAGCCAACTCGGGTCGTGACAAATCATGACAACAAACACAATATCGTCATATAATCAGTGCCGATTCTGGCCTCCTAGGGGCCCTAAGCAGGTTTTTTTACTAGGGGCCCTGCTTCTCAGGCGCTGATTTTGGCTTTTTTGTTATTTTGGCCATTTTTTGCCAAAAATAACAAAAAATAAACTCTCTCTCTCCCTCTCTCTCTCTCTCTCTCCAATGTTTCCTTTTCAAATGAATGTATTTATTGCTACTTCAATCCTGACCAACAACAACAACAACAACTATGAAACTGTCTCTTATGTAGAGATGTAGCAGGTCTAGAATAGGGACAAATAAGAGTTGAAAATACTTTGTTCACTGTCAAAGTATTGTAGGCTACAGTAACCAACACATTCTGTGTAGTAGCCACATACACATCACAGAGACTCTATGATGTGACTGGCTTCATGAAGTGAACGGAGTTGACATAACTGTCTATATCCATAATACTCTAAGCTTTGGGCATGCCGCATAGGAGATATTATTATTGACAAAATACAACAAGCTTGTATCTCTGCCACCAAAAAAACAACACCACAACAACACACTACCGACAGCCCAGCATTTAACAGCACAACTGAAAACTGCAGTCATTCATAGCGTTAGCCTGCCAGCCTACCTGACTGCTGCTGCTCCTTTTTTCATATCCTGAAGTAATGATGTTGTTGACCAAACATGCTAAGAAAAGGGGGGGCGTTTCTGCGTGGTGTAAAAAAAACGCGACAGCGGGCATGATTCAAGTAACGCTGTTTACGGAAGAAAATTTCCCTTCTACGTACAGAACTACCATGCACTAGAGTGGTTACGTTCGCCGCTGTACGTTATTTGCGTAAGTGCTCGCGATTCAATAAACGTACATGCGCCCGATGTTACGCTATTTGCGTAAATAACAGTTCTTTCAATTAGTTATTTACTCAGAGCTGGCGGGGGCCCTTTGTGGAATCGGGGGCCCAACGCAGGCTGCGTAGTCTGCGTATAGGAAGAATCGGCGCTGCATATAATATATAATTAGGAAGAAGTAGAAAACGGCATGATACAAGACTTTTTGTTTCGTTTTTCATCTTAGAAATTATTTTTTTAGTCCCAAAAGTTTGTGTGTGTCATCATGATTCGTCACAACTCGAGTTGGCTTTGTCCACGGCGTAATCGTCTTGATATAAATTATTTTTGACGTCACTGCGCATCTCTACAAAGTTTGTTATTGAAGAGAGAGAGCTGTTTGACCTCATATCGCGGGTCAAACACAGGGTCAACAGGATGTTTAGACACGCAGCCTGTGAGAGCCGTCGTTATGGTTCCCTGGCTTTACACCAGTGCCACTGCTGCTCATGCACATTGCAGCATTCAATTCAATCCTAAAGACGCCGATGTTACAGTTTTGTGAGATGGTGAGACGTCCCCGTTGTGCATTTAAAACCCATTTTGACGTGACACTATAGATTCTACTAAACGTTCGCTCTGAAAGAATATAGAATATTCAAAGAGTTGCACTGCGTTTTCGCGATTTCCCCTCAAAATATGCGGATGTGCACGCCTGGCTCTGTGGCATGCAATAAAACATAAAACACTCCAATGGTTGATACCATCTCCATGTACTCGGCCTCACACCCCAAACCCACCTCACCCCTGCTCGCTTTGACAGTCTGGGTTATGGCTTGGCAGGATGTTTCGTGCTCGTCGACAAAACTCTCAATCTGACCCAAGATCAAGCTTTGATCGGCGAGGTTTTTGCTCGCTGTGTGCGACAGGCTCTGCGATGCACAACATGAATCTGTCTATATCGATACAATAGATCAGGGGTTTTCAACCTTTTTCATCCCAGGGACCACCATTTATTCAGGATTTGAGCCACCATTGACCACCATTTGATGACATTTTACCCCCAAAGACCTAAAACTAAAGAATTCTTTTGGTTTTGTTCACAATTCCAGGCTGGATTTTGCAAACAAAACAGTGTAGAGTTCTTAATTAAATAGTGCTAATTCAGATGATGAATATTTTAACTTTTAACTTGAGAGTGTGAAAATGAAACCAAATGGACGCTTGCGGGTCCATATGGTTTCAAGAGTTACATCTGGTTAACCAACTTTCCATCATTTAGCCTGGGGACCACCTGAAACCCCTGCAATAGATGATGATATAGATATAGATATAGATATGATGCTAATCAAACGTGTGCTTGGAGAGAGAGAGAGAGAGAGAGAGAGAGAAGGAGGGGGCACTTCATCTGTCAGACTCGCGTTTGCATCATGGCCATGTCATCTCACATGTCAAAATGAATATTGGAATAAAAAAACGAATGACCTAATCCATATCCACACAGATGTAACATGAGTAATATGGATGCTTCCACTTGCCCCAACACTATATGGTATTGTCAGTATTCTGTCACTTTAAAAGTCTCTCACTGGGTGCCTTTAACGGAAATACACCTATTGTACTTCCTAGTTCAACTACGCTATGAAAGCGGTAAGTTGTGTTTCTTTTACTGTGCAGATTATTTTCATTGTTATCTTTATTTTCATGTAATATAGTTATATATATGTACCCAGATGTGTTAGAATACAGACTACCATTTTCATTGTATGGCATCTGTTCATTTACAGAAATGTTCATGTGAAGCACTTTGAAGAACAGAGCAGTGACTGTAACATTGTCTGTTTCGCCAGATTAAATCCACTCACTGCTGATCCTGGTCTGTGGTTCTTCCAATTCAATACAACACAACGCAAAGATCACGTCTGTTACACAGATACAATGACAGCGAAGAACTCCTATAGCCTCGACACCCAGGCTTTCATTTCCGTCCGCATTACATACAGTGTGTATGTAATAATGCTACAGCCAGGGAGCCACTAGGGCTGTGTTCTAGAGCCGCATGCGGCTCCTGAGCCAAAGGTTGCTGACCCCTGGGCCAGGGTAATTAACTCCTATATTGTGAAAGTGAAAGACATGACGATATGTTCACTTGCCGACATCAAAACTACTATAGTACAGTCTGTAATGGGCTATTAGGGTTTACAGAGGACTATGACTTGCGATGGGTCTGGTCCACAAGTACCCTACACTAACAAAATAACCATGTACCTGTCCAAAAACTCCATAGCTGTCAATGAATTCCACGCCCACAACACCAGAGTGATAGTGCAACAATCTAGATTTGGCACAAACAAGGGACTTAAGTCATGTGGAACACCCTACCAACGGTCATGAATCCCTTGACCCCCCTGACCACTCACAAAGGGACGGCTGCAATTTGAAACAGGCCTCTGGAAAAAAAATATACAATTAAAAATATAATTCCCCGACCCATCCCCTTCCCCGTCTTTGTATATTTCTCTTTTTACCTCCTCTATGATTTGCTGCTTCTGGCTTTACAGAAGTAATAATTTTGTACGCATTCTAAATGTCTTGCTGAAATGAACAAGGTGGCCACTATTGTAAATAAGTGTATTATTAACTAGTGCGTCCAATCACTTTTATTTTATTTTATTTTATTTTATTTTATTTTATTTTATTTTATTTTATTTTATTTTATTTTATTTTATTTTATTTTATTTTATTTTATTTTATTTTATTTTATTTTATTTTATTTTATTTTATCGGATTTGTTGCAGTGTGTACTTGACTTGTACTGTAACTCTCCATTTGTGTTAATAAAAACGTCATTCATTGTGGCAATGATCACTACAAGACAGACAGACAGACAGACAGACAGACAGACAGACAGACAGACAGACAGACAGACAGACAGACAGACAGACAGACAGACAGGCAGGCAGACAGGCAGGCAGGCAGGCAGACAGGCAGGCACTAGGATTAACAGACAGACAGACAGGCAGGCAGGCAGGCAGGCAGGCAGGCAGGCAGGCAGGCAGGCAGGCAGGCAGGCAGGCAGGCAGGCAGTCTACTACATTTATAAAGCACATTTAAAATAGAGTTGAATCAAATCCAAATCCAAAGTGCTGTACACGCAACAATACAAAAAAAGAAGGAAAACAAGAAAAAGCAAAGGGGGAAAAAAAAATCACATTTTTGTGAATAAGGTGTGCTCTTACCATCACCCATCATCACATTCTGGCCTGTCTGCATCCTCACCCTTCTGACCTCACTTTTTATCCTCAATACACACGTTGCACTTTTGCAATCAATTCATCGATTGTGCACACAAAACTGGCCAAAAGAAAAGCAAAAGAAATCACAACAGTGCATATCCGCGGTTCCTAAATCTTTTTGGGACGTGTACCCCATACCCCTGTAACCTCCTGACCTATCTGCCCCCCCCCCCCCCCCCCCCCCCCCCCACACACACACACACACACACACATACACACCGTACAATGGAAACATAAATTGCATAAGCAATATTGAGACATACACTGCATTTCCTATATATCCGCATACGGCAGGGGTTTTCAACAGGTGGTCCGGGGACCACCAGTGGTCCCTGACAGGGGTCCAGGTGGTCCCCAGGCTAAATGCTGGAAAGTTGGTTAACCAGATGTAACTCTTGAGAGCGTAAAAATGAAACCAAATGGACCCGCAAGGGTCCATTTGGTTTCATTTTTACGCTCTCAAGAGTTAGAATATTCATCAACTGAATTAGCACTATTTTAAACAGAGTCGTCTACACTGTTTTGTTTGCAATATCCAGCCTGGAATTGGTAACAAAACCAAAATAATTCTTTAGTTTTAGGTCTTTGGGGTGAAAATGTAATCAAATGGTGGTCCGTGGCTCAAATGCTGAATGAATGGTGGGCCCTGGCGTCGAAAAGGTTGAAAACCCCTGGCATACAGCATGCACATGTGAACCTAAATACGGCATAGTGGTGGAACGGTGCTGGAACACCAGGGAGTATACAAAGTGCATTTTTAAGACGTGATTTTGGATACCCTGAACGTTTGAGAAGCTGACATGAGGTGGACGATCGTTCGCCATCGACAACGGGATCTGACCTGTCTGACCCTGTGACCTCACGTCACCAGGGCCGGATTTAGCCAGCAGGGCTTGACACTAACACTTGCCCGCTAGCCCGGGCAAGTAAAAAAAAATGGTGGGGCAAGTGAAGACTGCTACCTGGTTGCCCGATCGGGCAATTGTGCAACATAGTGCACTATAACACAACACAAGATAAATTTGTCTTGAAGGCAGTCATTGCACTCTGCCTCTGTGTCTTTCCCTGCTTTCTAGCTGTCCACAATTCCAGCCTGGATTTGGGAAACAAAACAGGCAAATTAACATACACATCAAAATGACCATTAATCTTCTACATTCTCTAGTTATGTAGACCTGGGCTAATTAAGATGATGAATTTTAACTCTTGAGAGTGTAAAAATGAAACCAAATGGACCCGCAAGGGTCCATTTGGTTTCATTTTTACGTTCTCAAGAGTTACATCTGGTTAACCAACTTAACTGGGGACCATCTGGAACCTGGGGGGCAAGTGACCATGACCTGAGGGCAAGTAGAACCTGACTTGCACTTGCCCGATGGCAAGTGCCTCGGAGACCTTAGTGTCAACCCCTGCCTACTAGGGTGGGCTGGAAGAATGGCAGGGTGGGTACTGGGCAACTCCAAAGTTTTCATATGAAACGGTGGGTTTCAATCTTTTTAATACCAGGGCCCACTATTTATTCAGCATTTGAGCTATGGACCACCATTTGAGGACATTTTAGCCCCAAAGACCCCAAACACTAAAGATTTCTTTTGCTTTTGTCCACAATTCCAGGCTGGATTTGGGGAAACAAAACAGTCCAACATACAGATCAAAATGACCATTAATCTTCTCCATTCTCTAGTTGTGTAGACTTGGGATAATTCACATGATGAATAGTTTAACTCTTGAGAGCGTAAAAATGAAAACCAAATGGAAATGAGCTACATCTGGTTAACCAACCTTCCACCATTTAGCCACGGGGACCCCCTGGACTTCTCTCAACCACCAATGGTCCCCAGACCACTGACGAAAACCAAAGATAATACCTTTCATTGGGTGGGCAGGATGCAAATTTGGGTGGGCACTGCCCACCCCTGCCCCCCTCTAGATCTGGCCCTGCACGTCACCATCACAGAGGCTTTTCCATCTGCGAGGAAAGCCATCTGCGAGGAAAGCCTGGCCTGTGTTACAAGTACTACGCTAACATCATTTAGGCCGGGTGATTAAAAACTAAAACTTCTGGTGGTGAAATTCGTCACGTTGTGTTCAAGATTTATAGTCGGCAGGGAAGATGCAAGGTGGAATCAGTATTGTGAATGTATTAGTACTGTATTCCGCTTTACTCCGTGTTACAAAACCGTTTTGGCCCTAAAAATGACATTCCATTCATTTCAGGGAATTTTGAGGAATGCAGCTTTCCGATGTGAAGGCTCAGCCTGATGATTACAAACCAGTGACTACAACATGACATACTACAACATCTCAATACACTTACACTCGATACCTGCCATCCCCATGCACCAACACGAAGAACGCGGCGATTGAGTGATTCTATTCTTTTCAACCAGTGAGTGAGAGAGTTCCAGTTAAATATGGAAAGTTGGTTAACCAGATGTAAGTCTTTGAGAGCGTAAAAAGGAAACCAAATGGACGCTTGCGGGTCCATTTGGTTTCATGTTTACACTCTCAAGAGTTAAATTTTCATTCAGCCTTTAGTCTTGGCCCTCCTCAATATTTTATGTATATCATTGGGGAAAAAAATCCCACCCCTGTTTTAGCCCATCTTTTGATCTGAACGTATACCATTTACCAATTGTCGTTTTGTTGCATTTCATTTGGTCTCCTCCCTCTCCACCCTCCCCTCTCCTCCCCCCTCTCCCCTCTCCTCTCTCTCCTCTCCTCTCCTCTCCTCTCCTCTCCTCTCCTCTCCTCTCCTCTCCTCTCCTCTCCTCCTCTCCTCTCCTCTCCTCTATCTCTCTCTCTCCTCTCCTCTCCTCGCTCTCCTCTGCTCTCCTCTTCTCTCCTCTCCTCTCCTCCTCTCCTCTATTTCCTCTCTCTCTCCTCTCCTCTCCCTCTCCTCTCCTCTCCTCTCCTCTCCTCTCTCCTCTCTCTCTCCTCTCCTTTCCTCTCCTCTCCCTCTGCTCCCTCTCCTCTCCTCTCCTCTCCTCTCCCTCTCTCCTCCTCTCCCCTCTCCTCTCCTCTCCTCCTCCTCTCCTCTCCTCTCCTCTCCTCTCCTCTCTCTCCTCTATTTCCTCTCTCTCTCCCCTCTCCTCTCCTCTCCTCTCCCCTCCTCTCCTCCTCCCCTCTCCTCTATTTCCTCTCCTCTCCTCTATTTCCTCTCCTCTCCTCTCTCTCTCTCTCTCCTCTCCTCTCCTCTCCTCTCCTCTCTCTCCTCTCCTCTCCTCTCCTCTCCTCTCCTCTCCTCTCCTCTATCTCCTCTCCTCTCCTCTCCTCTCCTCTCCTCTCCTCTCCTCTCCTCTATTTCCTCTCCTCTCCTCTCCTCTCCTCTCCTCTCCTCTCCTCTCCTCTCCTCTCCTCTCCTCTATTTCCTCCCCTCTCCTCTCCTCTCCCCTCCTCCTCTCCTCTCCTCTCCTCTCCTCTCCTCTCCTCTCCTCTCCTCTATTTCCTCTCCTCTCCTCTCCTCTCCTCTCCTCTCCTCTCCTCTCCTCTCCTCTCCTCTCTCTCCTCTCCTCTCCTCTCCTCTCCTCTCCTCTCTCTTCCTCTCCTCTCCTCTCCTCTCCCCTCCTCCTCTCCTCTCCTCTCCTCTATTTCCTCTCCTCTCCTCTCCTCTCCTCTCCTCTCCCTCTCCTCTCCTCTCCTCTCCTCTCCTCTCCTCTCCTCTATTTCCTCTCCTCTCCTCTCCTCTCCTCTCTCTATTTCCTCTCCTCTCCTCCCTCTCCTCTCCTCTATTTCCTCTCCTCTCCCCTCCTCTCCCCTCCTCTCCTCCTCTCTCCTCTCCTCTCCTCTCCTCTCCTCTCCTCTCCTCTCCTCTCCTCTCCTCTCCTCTGCTCTATTCTCCTCCCCTCCCCTCCCCTCCTCTCCTCTCCTCTCTGCAGAGATCTTTGGGCAGCTGACCAAATGTTTATTAAGTGAAGTGGTCAAGCAGCGGTCATATCCGCTGGTCTGTCCACTCATTATAATGGAGGACAATGGTGAGCCAGCATGGATGGACGTGGACCCAGCCAGACAGATCCGGGGAAACTAATGGCCCTCCGTTCACATAGATTCATGCATGAGGGAGCCAAGACCTGTGGCTAGGGGTGACCCTCTTTGCATGGGACAGTCCCTCATTTCCAACTTGACATGTGTCAAGGCCGCCGACCATGTTGGCGCATGTTGGCACATGTCAGCGCATGTCCAGGAGTTGACACTAAGGTCTCCAAGGCACTTGCCCATCGGGCAAGTGCAAGTCAGGTTCTACTTGCCCAGGTTAGGTCATGGTCACTTGCCCACCAAAAATATATTGTAAAGTTTGCATTTAAGTTTACTTCCTACTTGGGTGCTTTAAACCAGGGGTTTTCAACAGGTGGTCCGGGGATCACCAGTGGTCCCTGAGAGGGTTCCAGGTGGTCCCCAGCTAAGTTGGTTAACCAGATGTAACTCTTGAGAACGTAAAAATGAAACCAAATGGACCCACAAGGGTCCATTTGGTTTCATTTTTACACTCTCAAGAGTTAAAATTCATCATCTTAATTAGCCCATAGTGGTCACAGACCCAGTGGTCCCTGACCCCAGCAAAATGATAGTTTGGAACCAAATGAACCTGGGAGAGAGATAGGTAGAGATAGCTAGAAAGCAGGGAAAGACACAGAGGCAGAGTGCAATGACTGCCTTCAAGACAAATTTATCTTGTGTTGTGTTATAGTGCACTAAGTTGCACACTTGCCCGATCGGGCAACCAGGTAGCAGTCTTCACTTGCCCCACCATTTTTTTTACTTGCCCCGGGCAAGCGGGCAAGTGTTAGTGTCAAGCCCTGATGTCACTTCCGTGTAATATGTCCTGGCGCATGTTGGCGCATGTTGACGCTTGTTGTTGCAAGGTGCCGCAAGTACAGCTAAACTGTCTCTCTTTTTTCTTCAGTAAACCAAACTGAAATCCAATTGAGACCCTGTCCATCCCACATTGCGACTGACAGGCATTAGTGTTCAAATGTCGATCATGTACGTTCACACTCCACAACATCAGACGGATTAGACCCTTCATCACCCAAGAGTCAGTCCAGCTTCTCATCCAGACAACAGTCATATCTAAACTGGACTACTGTAACTCCCTCCTAACTGGTCTACCGGCAGGTGTACTTATAATAATAATAATAATAATAATAACTTTATTTATATAGCACCTTTCTAGGCGAAGCCACAAAGTGCTGCACAGCAGAAAAAAGGCATTACATTCACAAGACAGAGAGATAAAAAAAAAAAAATCGATATTCAACTATACAGCAGGAGAGACAAGTGTAGATAAGAACAGACACAAAAACATAAAATTAGAATAAAGGAAAAAACAGGATCAGTAAAAGAGCAGGGCTACAAAACAAGTAAAAATTAAGTTATAAGAATGCCTTTTGGAACAAATGGTTTTTAAAAGTGATTTAAAACGGGAAAGACAATCAGTGAGGCGGATCTGGTCGGGGAGTGCATTCCAAAGCTTAGGGCTCTGATGGCAAAGGCCCGTTCACCTTTGGACAAATATTTCGCCCTACGGATTTTCAGGAGCCCCTTGCCAGCTGACCTTAGGCTGCGAGGGGGGTCATGAAAAGAGAGAAGTGCTGAAATATAACGTGGAGCGAGACCTCTAATGGCTTTAAAAGTAATTAAAAGAACTTTAAAATCAATTCTAAAAGTAACTGGAAGCCAGTGAAGGGACATTAGGACAGGGGTGATGTGATCGCGCTTTTTGGTGTTCGTTAAAAGCCTAGCGGCGGCGTTTTGAACCAGCTGGAGACGGGAGAGGGGACTTCTGGGGTAGGCGGAATAAAGTGCGTTACAATAGTCGAGGCGGGACGTAATAAAAGCATGAATAACTTTTCCAGATCAGCCCTGGACAAAAAAGATTTAATCTTGGCTATATTACGGAGTTGGAGGAAGCAGGTTTGAACCACTTTTGTGAGCTGCGGAGTGAAGGTGAGGTCTGAGTCCATAAGGACACCTAGGTTTTTGGCAGAGGTTTTAACATTAATGGCGAGGTTGGCAAGATTGTCCCTTAAAATTTGGGAGGGTTCAGGGGGGCCGAAGAGGATGATTTCTGTTTTGTCTGAGTTTAGTTGTAAAGATTTGAGACATCATCCAGGTGTTAATATCAGCCAGACAGGCTTTCACACTATCAAGGCTTGCAGAGGTAGGAGAATTAATGGGAATATATAGTTGGGTGTCATCTGCATAGCAGTGGAAAAGAAGGTTGTGTCTGCGTATAATGTGACCTAAAGCGAGCATATAAATTGAAAATAGGAGGGGCCCCAGTACAGATCCCTGGGGGACCCCCGACGTAAGGGGAGGGGGTCCCCTTACGTCCCTCCAATTGATCCAAAATGCTGCAGCCCGCTTGGTCTTTAACCAGCCCAAATTCTCACATGTCACTCCGCTCCTCCGCTCCCTCCATTGACTCCCAGTTGCTGCACGCACAGCGTTCAAAAACTCTCACGCAGACAAACAGGCAGGCAGGCAGACAGACAGACAGCAGGCAGGCAGACAGAGAGACAGACAGCAGGCCGGCAGACAGGCACGCATGCAGGCAGACAATAACAACCGTACCTTCAACTTGTTTTGGCGGGGAAGCTGTGGAAGAAAGAATGCACACGATTATTTTTGACACGCATGGGTAAATAAAATGGACCAGTACTGGCCATATTATACAGTTCAATATGTCTAATATCCAAACATTTGTCTGGATATTAGACTGCGCTGTACATGTAGAAAAGCAAGGCAAACAGAAAGCAATCAGAGCAATACAATACAGTATCATCAATAAAAGCAAATATAAAACCAATAGGACAGGGTAAAAAAAAAAGTATAAAATCAAACTTGACCAAATGCCAAATCAAAAAGGTGGGTTTTAAGCAAAGACCTAAAGATATCAATGGACTGAGCTGATCTAATATGGAGAGGGAGGCCATTCCAGAGCCTAGAGGCAGACACAGCAAATGCAAGGCTTTTTTCAGCTCACCATCTACATTCTACACCATCTATTGGCTCATTATGAACTGTGAACTGGCTAAAACGCGGCCTCACACCACACAATCCCCCTCACAAATTAGCACCGCCTTTCGTGAGGCCCGACGAATGTTTTGTTTTCATGATTTGTTAACAACAAAGTTCTGGACTGTCTGCAGGACGAAGCAAGAGCCTGTCTGCAACTGCAGCAACGTAGAAGCAAGAATATATATATATATATATATATATATATATATATATATATATATAATATATATATATATATATATATAATAATATATATATATATATATATATATATATATATATATATATATATATACAGTATATATATATATATATATATATAATGGATTCCCGGTCTGAATGGGTATAAATATCACATGACACATATTTTTCCAACGCATACACAGGCCTTGTTGATGGATTTGGAACATGGACACTATAGTAATCAATCACTGAATCATTGGACATAAAGCTGTGACATGTGTTAGCGCCAGCATGCGCGGTTGCGCGCGTATGGATGCGTGTGCAGGCCGAGCACAGAGCAGGGGACCATGTATGATGCAGGGAACTAACTCACCCCGCGGCTCCCTCCCAAATACTGATCCTGTTAGACGCGCACGCACACCCACGCACGCAGACACACATACGCACACACACAGAGTAGAAGACAGGCTTGAGGAGGCTCCCATTCCAATCGAACAGGCAGTTATTGGCAAATATTCCCAGAGATCTGATACAGGGGTAATTTAGAACTCTTTCCTGGCGACGTTTATCTGTTTAATATGTGGTTTTAGATATTTTACATTTCAGCAGTGAGCACATCCACAGATAGCGCCACCAGGCTTGAAGCAACGGTGGCCAATTTTGGTACTGCAGGCGGGTGGAATTGCACGAGCGCACAGAGAGCACGCACGCTGGTTTGCTTTGTGCACGCGGACAGCGCAGTTTGTATTTAAGTTGTTTTCGGGATGAACCAGCGCGTCCTCACGTCATATACTACCTCTCAAAACATAATGGATGTATTATATGACAGATAATAAGCTCACCACAAACCCACAAGCTTGTTTTTTGATGCTGTTTAGTTTTTTTTCCTTTGCTCGCTCTCGACGGCACTCGTTCATGAATCCTTTCCCTTCCCATGATCCCTTGCTTCGGGCGCGTTCATGGAGGAAATACTTCTGCATTTGGACACCAAATTTTGGTGTCCAAATGTGGAAATAGCCGCACTTCCTGCGGTCTTCCGGATGCTTCAAAGCGCCACCGAGCAACAAATCTAAAATAACTAAAACCTTATATTACACACATGAAAACACCAGGAAAGTGTTCTCTAAATCCTCTGAATGTCATTAACATATAATTTTTTTTTTTTTAAATGGAGAAATTTCCATTCAAGGCAGGGCTGTTGGTTTAGCGCAGAGGTTTTCAAATGGTGGTCCAGGGACCACCAGTGGTCGTTGAGAGGGTTTCAGGTGGTCCCCAGCTAAGTTGGTTAACCAGATGTAACTCTTGAGAACGTAAAAATGAAACAAACTGGACCCTTGCGGGTCCATTTGGTTTCATTTTTACACTCTCAAGAGTTAAAATATTCATCATCTTAATTAGCCCAAGTCTAGACAACTAGAGAATGTAGAAGATTAATGGTCATTATGATCTGTATGTTTTTGCCTGTTTTGTTTCCCAAATCCAGCCTGGTATTGTGGACAAAAGCAAAAGAAATCCTTAGTTTTGAGGTCTGTGGGGCTAAAATGTCCTCAAATAGTGGTCCGTGGCTCAAATGCTGAATGAATGGTGGGCCCTGCCATCAAAAAGCTTGAAAACCCCTGGTTTTAGCGAATGGTTTCATCTGTAAGGGAGACCCCGAGTTTGAATCCACCGGGTGTGTGGAATTACTGCAGCAACGGGATGCACGACGTGAGCATGCACGTGATCGTGCACGTGAGCATGCACGCCGTTGCCGGCGGGCCACGGGATGCACAGGATGCTGATGCAGGCGACTTACCCAGCATCTCCCTGCCAAATGCTGATCCTGCCCCGCATCAGTGTGTGCACACACACACACGCACACACACACACACACACACACACAGACACAGACACACACACACGCACACGCACACACACGTCTCATTTATCGTCGTCTAAGAAGAGCTTGCAGAGGACTCAGCAGGGGTTGACACTAAGGTCTTGGAGGCACTTGCCCATTGGGAGAGTGCAAGTCAGGTTCTACTTGCCCTCAGCTCATGGTCACTTGCCCCCCAAAAATATATTGTAAATTTTGCAGATGTAACTCTTGAGAGCGTAAAATGAAACCAAAAGGACCCTTGCGGGTCCATTTGGTTTCATTTTTACGCTCTCAAGAGTTAAAATTCATCATCTTAATTAGCCCAGGTCTACACAACTAGAGAATGTAGAAGATTAATCGTCATTTTGATGTGTATGTTAATTTGCCTGTTTTGTTTCCCAAATCCAGCCTGGAATTGTGGATAGAGTGCAATGACTGCCTTCAAGACAAATTTATCTTGTGTTGCGTTATAGTGCACTAAGTTGCACGCTTGCCCGATCGGGCAACCAGGTAGCAGTCTTCACTTGCCCGACCATTTTTTTTTACTTGCCCCGGGCAAGCGGGCAAGTGTTAGTGTCAAGTCCTGACTCAGGTTGTATTTCTCAGTCTACTCTACACTGCAGAGGCTAAAATGAAACGTATTGTCTCTGGAGGAGCAGTAAGAGACGCGGAGGCGGTGTCTGTCTGTATAATGTCAGCTAGAGATACTCCCAGGGGCGGATCTAGGCATGGGCATGGGGGGGGGGGCAATGCCCACTAAATGCCCAGTCTGCCACTCCCCACCAAACGCGATGGCATGCAAAACAACCCAAGATATTTCAAATTAAAGTGCTCATATTTACAATGATTTGAAACACTATACTACTGCGACTAACTAACTACAGCTGTGTCACCACTAAACCAACAGCATTTCATCACTGAAAACAGAAAACTCTCTGAGTCAGACCTTTAGCTTTATGCATGCTGCGTGTCTGTTGCAACTTCAACAACGACTGATGTTATTATTGATGCTTTACTTGACTAATAAAAGTCCTGCAACAGAAAATGGCATGGGTGCGCACAAACTCGCACAAACTCCCACCACTGTACCTTCGACAGGCAGCCTCTGTAGACTTTTTTTAACAGACAGCTCAAGGACCTACTTTTATGCATTTGCTTTTAATTTATTTTCCACTGTATTGCATTTTTAAAGAGGAGGTGCCGTGATTTTTGTATTTTTTCCAACTTTTGTACACGTTTAAGAGTTCACAGTATGTAAATAGACCCCTTGGTGTGTTTTTTTATGTGCAATGATGTCTTCCCTTTGTATTTAGGGTTTCTTCCTGGGGGCTGAACCAATCAACTCCTCCCCCTTTATCATGCAACCAAAGCTGTGGGCGTGGCTTCAGTTCAGGTAGATCTCCACCCATCACCACCCACCAGGCAAACCAGGCATACTTAATGAACTGGTAGGGTGGAATCATAAAAACTACAGTTAACAAACACTACACTTTTTGTCTTACTTGACTTACTTTTTGTCTTATTTTTCATATAACATTAATACCTGATGATCATGTTTAGGGTAGAAAAAAAATCATGGCACTCCATCTTTTGCTTTTGTGAGGAAAAATAAGCAACCGACTTCATTAAAGTAGTTTAAATACATGTTTTCATTGAATTTCTTATTTTACTATCATGGCACTAAGATTTTGATGGCACTATCAAGGATAGAAATGACAACATGTGACTAAGACGAGGGCCTTTAGGGAGACCGCGATCAAACCGCAATGCGCACTGTATGTGCATTTTGTAGTCTTGCGATGCGTTAGCCACTTTATGGAAGGCTTTTTTTTTTACTTTTCTAAAAGACAGCAGTTATCCTTTTTTTGGATCAATGGTGTCACCCAGTTGTATCAAAGAGCACCTTCTGAAACTTGTCGGCTAAAGAGAGCTCCATCTTTGTTTTCCTTTTAACAGCATAACTGACTTTATAAAAACAAAATTGAACATAATTACCAAAAACAGAAAAAAGTATTTACCCGACACAGGACTCATCCAGGCGCTCAGAGCCACCAGTGCCACCAGCTCCATGTTGCCTGTAGAGAATAGAATAGATACACCACTATGAAATACTGAACGGAATTACGGTATTATATCAGCATCTGTAGTGAGAGATACCACAACACACCTACTTAGACATTACACTACCAGACAGGGGCGGATCTAGGCATGGGCATGGGGGGGGGGGGGTGCCCCCCCTAAATGACCTCACTGCCCCACCAAACACGATGGCATGCAAACAACCCAAATTTCAAAGATACATAGATACAAAATTATTTCAAACACCATTTCTGTTTTCCGTGATGAAATGCTGTTGGTTTAGTGGCAATTGAAGTTAGTCAGTATACTGACTAACTTCAATTGCCACTAAACCAACAGCATTTCATCACGGAAAGCCGAAAACTCTCAAAGTCAGACCTTTAGCTTTACGCATGCTGCGTGTCTGTTGCAACTTCAATGACCACTGATATTATTATCGATGCTTTACTCGTGGCGCGAAGCGACACGGGCGATGAAGCCGCACCCATACCATTTTCTCCTATATAATGTTTAGAGCAGGTTCTCTGCTATATGATGAAGTATCACGTACACAGTACATGCTACAGAGACTATATGATATTTAGAGTAGGTTCATAGTCTTATGACCATATTGTACACAGTGAACGCTATATTCTTGGCAATAAAGCTGTGAACCTGCCCTAAATATCTTATTATGATATTAAGGGCGGGTTCACAGCTTCATGACCATAACGTACAAAGTAAGCGCTACACCCTCAACTATATTTAGAGCCGGGTCATAACTTTATAACCATAACGTATACATAAACGCTATAGCCTTGACGGTGTGATATTTAGAGCAGGTTCACAGCTACATGAAGCCTGGCTCTCTTGGCTCGGTAGTAGGCCATGGGGAGTCTATTTTAGTCTTCAGTCGCTGCAGAAGCTAGGGTTCAGTTTGTGGGGATGTGAGGAGAATGCAGTGTTGAGTTTCACTTGCTATTTGTTTGGACGGCGGGTTTGCAGTACGCGCACGCCGTTTTGGCCAGGAGCTTTCCAGTACAGCTAATCGCACCGCATATGTACTCCTGAAAATATAAGCCGATCTGCAAGCCCACAACGCGGCGAGAAGCAGCCGCAACGTCCGCTTGTAGATCTCGTCCGCTTGTAGATTCTGCCGGCAAAACAGGGGCGGGGGTCGCGTGACCCGAACCAGCCGAGACCGGTTGTTGTTGTTGGTTGGTCTCCCTGCGTGTCGACTGTACATTCCGGATTGATTCGGTTACTGGTTCTCAAAGTGGGGACCGGAGACTCCCCTTACCAGGGGGTCCTGGATCGCCCTCAGGGGGGCTAAATGAATATGTAATGCACCTTGTAAAAAAGAAAAGGCCTCCGTGTGCTTGGAATGACCTCCAGAAGTCAGCAGTTAAAAAAAACTGCCCCCCCCCAGGAGCGGAT